>JANZLX010000212.1:32623793-32636808 GCA_025531955.1 Erythroxylum orinocense
ACTACGTTAAATATTCTGTGTCCATTTTGCTCCTTTTATTTTTCCTTTTCACGAAATACACCCGCTGCGCCCAACAAATGTGAGCTCCTTTAACAAGAAAACCAGGACCTACGTTCATAATGTATAATTGCACAGTGATAGAACTCTAGTTTTTAGCACTAAAGTAAGTCTGTATTATTGAATGAAAAAGTACTAAATATTGCTGATACAGTGATGATTCTAAGAAACACCCCCAGAGCTGAACGCTCCTCAGAAAGAACAATCTCCTTTCTGCCTACAATGACTTCTCCTCCTCCTCCCCCTTTTTTTCACCAACCTCCCACCCTAAAAACCACCTAGTCCCAAAACATTCTGCCATGCCAACTCAGCCCATAATAACTCCCCTCTACACCTTCTTTCTTTCCCCTCGAGTATACTCTCCATATACTAGGCTTATACCCTTCTTTGTTATTCTCCCCCTTTTCTAAATTATTCTCACCCACATCAGTCCTAACACACAGTATTTGTTGCATCCAATAACATCTCATCTAATCACTCAAATCCCCCATGCCTTAATATAGAACTGCAGAAATGGAGCAACTTGCTCACAACAAAATTTGTGTTAAATGAGTGTTCAATAGGAGGCAAGAAATTTTGGATTCCTTGAAGAATTTCATGTAGATAACAACTAAATGTGACAACTAAACCATTGTTAGTTATCAGTAAAAAAATAACATTATCCCAAAGTAATACCCACCAAGGAAGTTTTGAAATGAAAGTCTTCTCTCAACTCAGTATTACGGGGACTTGGTGAATCTTGTCCATTGATGCTTCAAATTTGTAAATAAAGCCTCCTAAACAAGAAACCAAGCTCATGAAGTATGAGAACATGTAATGCAGCATGTAAAGTTTTAAATCCCACTCAGGAAGACAGTAAAAATAGATCACATTATTCACATTGTCAAGCCAACTGCCAGCCCCTACCCACCCAAATAAACAAACAAACAGTCTGTAGTATTAAACAAGGGTTTACAGCTACTGCAAATTGCTCTAAATTAATCAATGCCAATAACATTGGATACAAAAAAAACTGCTTCTGCAAGGTATCAACTGTAATAGATTCATTTCCAGTGGACTCCTTGATCAAGTATATTTACAGAAGGGAAAACCAGTAGACTACCTCAAAATTAAGTGAATCACTTTATCAACTGTCATGAAAAATTATTCAGGATTCTACATACACTTGAAATGTCAACCTAAGTATTCAGCAGTTCTTCAAGACCATCTTCCATGGTTGAATCAATATCTATCGTTTCTTCAATATCATCTTCCATGGTTGAATGAATATCTAGCATTTCTTCAATACCATCTTCCATGGTTGAGTCAATGGAGCTCAAGCTAGCATCAAAACTTTCAAATTGGACTAGTTCCTCCTTCATACATTCCTTGAGCTTTTCCTTGCACAGCCTCAGCTTCTCCTCCAATGCATAGGTCTCGGATTCCTGCTTCATTATAATCCACTCCAGTGAATGAATCACTTCTTGGTCATACACTTGCTTCTGCTCTGCCAACTTGCGATACTGATTAGCTTCAATCTCCAACGAGCTCTTCTCTCTCTGCAAGCGCAAAATCATTGACATTGCCTCATCAGCTGCTGATGCAGCAGCCATTCTCTCCTTCTCAAGTTCTGCATAGGCCATAACAGACTTCAGCCTCTCAATCTTCACCATTCTCCTCAACGCCATTACATCAAATTCTTCATCTTCAACGCAACTTTCCTTTTCATAATCATCATCAGAATCATCACCATCAGGATTAACAACCTCTTTCTGTACTAGTGAATTCTCATCGACTTTTGGTATTGGATTCCCCAACAATATCAACGAACCACATTTGCAAGGCGGAGTCTTTGAATCACAAACTCCATCAAAACCATTCTTTGAACAAAACCCCTTTCTCAAGCTCCTTGATTTTCCCCTAACAAGAAATAAGAACTGAACCAAACCCTTCCCATGCGAAGTAAACTGCGACAACCATATCCCCGCAAGGAACATCAAAAACCACCCCAAAAAATTTAAAACCGGCGAGAAAAGCTCAAAAATGAAAAACCCACCACCGAAAACACCACCACGAGTGAAGAACTTCAAACAAGAGGCGTAATCCATCAAGAACGTCCCAGAAACAACCTGAACAACCCTCTTATACAATTCAATAACCGAACAAACGACAACAAATAGACAAAAACTACGCAGAACACGCATATCAGATGAAAGTTTCCAAAGACATTAGTCCCAAAACCCTCCACCCGGAGTCCCAAGTCTCAAGAAATGCGGTCCCAGCTATTAAAGAATCAATTTTTTCCAATAACATTGCAATTAAGCGATGCAGTGAAACGGGATCCCTTTAGACTCTGCAAGAAGGGCGATGTTTATCAAACAAGGTCTATCGCGTACAGGGTGACAAAACAGAGCAAGTAATGAAGGCTCCTGAAGAAAATGGTAGCACAGACGGAAAAAGAAGGCACCGGGTGCGTGGTATATATTGGGAAGCGAAGACTCGGCGATAAAAGCGAGGCTGCTTAGTCGGTTGATTCCGACTCAGGATACGGTATGCACACGTCATATCTTTTATTTAATTTATTTGAGTATAATTTGCAATATACATATATATACATATATATATATATATATATATATATATATATCCAACACTGAAATAGGATAAGGTGGGGCTTGCTTTCCTTATCATGACAGAGTAGTAGCTTCATGCTTCTTTTTTTTTTTCAAAAAAAGCGTGGTAGACTGGTAGTACAATTTCAGGAAATATGGATTTTTTTTACTAAAAAAGCCAACTTGTTCTTTTTAATTATTGTTATTAAATATTGTGTTTGCTAATATAAAATTAAGATAATGAAAAGGGAGTCGAGTATTTAATATTTATCCTCAAAGTTTTGAGGCAAGTATGCTGAACAAACTACTCCATTTACTAGTCGTCTATGGATTGCATTAGACAACCGTAAGAGTTACACTTGTTCTACTTCAAATTGATATTTAAAATTGAGCTTTCATATACCATATGCAATTACATCATGGCATTGTTTTATCTAATAATGAGACACGGGAAAATTGAAACAATGATCAATGCAGTGAAAAACACGCAACTTGGACCTCATATGGTATATAGAAGGGGTAGTGAATTATGTATGCTAATTTTTTTTCCTACTTGAAAAATTAATCAATGAATTTTTTTTAACAAATGATTATAATAAATTCATATATGATAATCACTAAGCAACCATAATAATAATTAAAAAGAATAGGAAAGAGAGATAAGGTTATTTTATAATGATTCGACCAAACAATCATTAACCTATATATGTTTATTGAGAATTCATTATCTTCTTCCTTCCATGGTTGAAGAACAACTTCCTTCCAACATCTTCTTTGCCACAATAAAGAATAACCCTTATAATCATCTTTTTTATGGGTGAAGAATAATCATTTACAAATCTTGTTTAAGGCCAAGACAAACAATTAACATAGTCACAAGCTCACGAAACATATATTGGTCAACCATTCACTATATTGGTTGACCAATGTATCTAAAAACCTAATATATGTCAACCACTGACTAGATTGGTTTAATAGAGTGCTCAAAAAGTAAGTTTGTAAAACTTCTTAGGTTCTTTAAAAGATTAAATATTCTCTTTTGACAAAAACTTAATTCAAAATCATTTCAAAATTTTTCTAAAAGTATTTTGATACATAAAAAGGGTTTTCTTTAAAACTTTCTCAAATTTTCTCTTGACTATGAAAAAGTATATGTAATATTCCCTAAGTGCAGAATGATAAAGTAACAATTGAATCCTTAATTCATTGAAATGACTAAGATAATGTTACAAGAAGGATTAAGATGATTTTTCAAGTCTTGATGTGTTTAATTTGTTTTTATTCTTGGTTCTTCACTTAAATTACATATATGCTCTATTGTGTTCATTTTTGTAATCCTTTGATTGCTCATTTGTTTTAATTGACTCCTTTACTTACTTTACCCTTCCATTGAATTAGATATTTCATATATTAAATTACTAATATTACTAAGAATAAAAAAAATATTAGTAGTAACATTAGTGCATGTGACAAATACTTATAAAAATGTGGCTTATATGCATTTTTGGCCTTTTTTGGATGTAAGGTATGAAGCTCTCCTTGTTTCATAATGAGACCTAACAAATTATTTAGCATATGACTTGGTTTTTTTTTTAATGAAAAAGTGACCTATGGTGATTTTGAGTAAATGTCATACCTCTTTGTGTCTCATAAGGCCTAGGATGATAATGAGCTCGTTTCTTATCATTTGATGATAAAGAGGCTTATATTAATGAGAAGGACGTGTAATTGTTTTTGGAATGATCTTACATAAAAATTGTACCTATTATTTAATCAAGTTGGTTAAATAAGAGAATGAATGAAGCGAGTATACATGGTAGAAATTGACATATTTTTCATATGAAATATCTCATATTAATGCATTAATAAGCTTACTTTGCTCTCTTTTACTTAAGTAGTTCCCTTGTTTATGATTTCAAGTGTGTATCATCTCTTATGGTTGGTTCCACAAATAAATCTCATATTAAATTCATTTATACTAAGAATAAAAAATAAAAATATGCACCAGTTTGCTATTTAATGCAATGAATCTCTTATCATTATTGCAATGCTCACTTTCATCCTTTAGTACCTCATTGTCCACTTTATCTAACATTATTATTTTCATTGGAACATAAGAAACATTCTTTATAATTTTCCAAAGATAAACTCCTTCGGCTGAAACAAAGTGTTTCATCATAGTTTTCTAATATGTGCAATTGTCACCTCCAAAGAAAGAAGGTCTACCTATGGATTGGCTGTCTTGAATAAAAGGAGAATCAAATTATGTCATAATGATCTTTTTTTAAAATTTTTCTAAAAATATATATACAATGAACGAGACTTGATTTGTAAACAAATAAATGAATTTCATAATCTAATGATACTTATAAAATGATCATAATAATAATTAAAGAGAGTAAGGAAAGAGACACAAAATTGATTTATAATGGTTTAGTTTAATAAGCATTGACCTACATTCACTCTTTAAGCTCCACTTATAAATTTATTATCTTCTTCCTTCAGTAGATGAAAAGTAACCTTCTATATAACATATTCTTTACCACGAGTGAAGAGGAAAGCTTACAATTATCTTGCTTTGATATAGGTGAAGAGTAACTCTTTATAAATCCTGTTTAAGTTCAAGAGGAATCCTTAAAAGTATGTCCTAAGCAATTTCCTCAATTACAATAAGTATATAACTCAAACTTTTTTTCTCTTACTCAAACCAATGAATAAAGGTTCTGTGTGTGTTATATAATGCAAATATACATTCTTTAATCTCTCAAGACTCTATGTAACACTCTAACATGTCGGACTAGCCTCCTACAACTCATATGTAGTCTAATTATACTCAAAATAACCTAAAAAGTCATTAGAAACAAAAATTAGCCATTACAACGACAAGTAGTAGTGACATTATTTGACCTTTTTCAACCAATGTTATCACAAACCTATGATACATGTTTTTACTTTCTTTTAAGAGACATTGGTTGACCATTCACTTACATTGTTCAACTAATATACCAAAAAACTAAATATTGGTCAATTGTTAAGCTAATTCAGAGATCCAAACAAACTACTTTGAAAAAAATTGATCCAAAATTATTTTAGAAATTCTCCACAAATGTTTTGATTAAGGAAAAGCATTTTCTTTATTACCTTCTTGAATTTCCTTTTGATTATGATAAAGTATGTATAATATGCTCTAAGTGAAAAATGATCAAGCAATGGTAGAGGCCTTAATTCATTAAAATAAACAAGATAAGGTTGCAAAAAGGAATAAAATGATTTACTTAAATCTTTATGTGCTCAATTCCTTCTTATTCTTGGATCTTCACTTGAATCACATATTCCATTTGGTTTATTTTCTCCATCCTTTGATTGTTTAAGTGATTCAATTACCACATTTGCTTACTTTATCCTTCCATTGAATTTGATCATTCAGATGTTAACTTAACTAATATCATTAAAGATAAATAACACGAGTATTACAATGTTCTGTTATCATTAAAATCATATGTTGAAAACTAATTTGGTTTCTAAAAAAACTCTAATAGCAATGTGACTCAAAGGCGTAAAATGATAGAAAAATAAAAGAGAATAAAGGAAAGGAAGCAAAAATGGAGGAAGAAAAATGTATTCAAACAACATGCCTATAGTGTTAAAACATTAGGTATGAGACCTGGGTAAGGAAGAAACAAATTGTTACTAAATATTAGAGGCAATTGTATTGTGAGAATATGCGGGGAAAAAACAAATTTAAGTTATTTTGTTATGTGTCTATAGAAAACTAATGGATTCATTGTAATATGAATTAAAGAATCTATAGACACATAGCAAAATAACTTAAATTTGTTTTTTCCCCGCATATTCTCACAATACAATTGCCTATAATATTTAGTAACAATTTGTTTCTAAATATTAAAGAATCTAGATTATAAGATACACACCTGAATCTAACAACTTATGGCGAGACAATATGTGTTTGTTGGCATAGACAAATCTTAGGTTTATCTATTTCCCTACATGGCGCACCCTCATTCATTGCTTATCCATTGCTATTGATTGACCGATTATAAAGTTAAATAATTCCTTTACATGGCTTAATCTGAAATATTCATTTAAAGTTAATTAAGCACTTGTAACCTTTAACTTATTTACTTTACAACTAGGTAGAATCTAATTATTGGTTCCTAGCTATTTTAACATAAGCCTTCAAGTAGAGATCTAAATCGTAGCCTTTAATTTAAATTTCATTTCAAATGAATGGGCAAGATTATCATAAAATTGCCTATTTATGTTACATTTATTAATTAATCAATGACTGCCATATGTACCTAAAATTGTCTAATCACAACTCTAATTTGCAAAGGAAATAAAAGTTACTTAAATTGTCCCATGCATTTTATGTTCTTCCTAATATCATTTTGTCAAAAGTTCCACAATTTGATCTTTCATTAGCTTTAATCTTGACCATTTATTCTCTCAAAACTTATCCTAGCTATCTATTTAATGATTAATAAGTTAATATATTGCACGTTTGTGGAGGCTATATTAGCTTATATTTAGCATTCTTAAATCATGTTTTATTTGAATTAGATGATGTCTTCTCATATTTGGTCCATTGACTTATTAATGATAATTAAAGGCAAAGTTTCCTATTTGAGTGCAACTTCTCTATGGTTATCAGACTGAGGAGAAATCAAGGTCAGTTGGAAATTAATATAATGGATAATAATTTTATAAAAAACACTAGAGATAAATTCAAGTTTGAAGATGTCAAAAGTTAGAGAAATAGTAGTAAATCATTACCAGACATGGGATTGAATCAAGTGCCAGTTACAAGCTATTAAAACATGAATTTTAGTCCTAAACCTAATTGATGCCAATATGGGAAGATGGACAGGCACTAGACTCATGATATGTAATTTGAGAATGCATAGAACCTAATTTCAATTACCTTAGGACTCTTTTATGTAATCTTAGCTTATAATTGCTCACATTAGGATTAATTGGAGCTTTTATGGTCTTTAGAGATTTTTTTAGCTTTAGGTAGTTACTTTTCATTAAATTCTTGTTTTAGGTTTTCATAGCATCAAGGAGAGTTTAGCACTAAGATTGGTGGGAAGATTCATCTCCACTTAAAAGCAACTAGGGATATCTTTTTTTGAAAATCTATTTCTCCTTTACTTTCTTTTATAATAAGATTTTTTTTGTTTGAATGTCATTATGTTTAGTAGCTAAATCCCTTATTAGGGTTAAATATGTAGTGTATATTGGATATTTCAATTATTAATGCATAATTAGTTATTAAATGGGTTAAATTTATTCTCTTTAATCTTGATTCTTAGATTTATATATGAGCATTATATATTTAATCTTAGGGATTATATTAAGGATTGAAAGGAGAAGTATAAACTATACACTAAAAGAAAAAGCATTCTAGATATAAAGGAAGAGATTCCCTAGACTATAATGACAACTAATATATTAAGAGTTCCTATTGAGTTTTATTAAGGTTAATTGTATTTCCTAGAGGTGATAATTCTATAATTAGATATACCTATATGTTTTGAGAGAGGGCATACATAACTTATGTTAATTGTTATTTTAACTTTGATATTGTTAATGATTGGAATTCCTCATAGGTAAATCTTGAAGCCTTATCATTTTAAAATTAATTTCCTTTTATATCTAATCACTTTTCTTTCATTATTTTAATAAATAACTTACTTATCATTAAAATGTTGTTAATTAAATTTTATTTTATGGCTAGGAATAAAAAAATAGTAGTTATAGTCCTAATCGCATCGATACTTTGAAATACTCTAGATTTTATAATTTGCTACGAATGATTATGTGCATTTACAAATAGATCAATCAAGGTTTTAGTACCATTGTTAGGAAGTATGTAGTTTCTTATTTGTTGATTATAGTTTTCTTTTTCTTTATCTTCCTTGATTTGTTTCAAATAGTTGATGCAAGGGGAGATATATACGTGAAAACATAAACAATTAACTTCCAATTGTCCCTAAAATCTAGTGGACCTACATATAGAACAAAGTAAGAAGGAGAATAAAGATAGCTATAAATCAACATAATGTTGTTGTTTGTACTGGGGAGCAGCAACCATAAAGAATTTGTATAAGGAATATTTTGATATTTATTATAAATGTTGATCTCTTATATATCTAGTTGAGTTAAAGGGCATATAACTACAGGCTCAAATATGTCCATCTTCACTTACTACCTACCTTTAATGGATTGCTTAATAAAGATATCATCACCTTTATAAAATAATTATATTCGGTAATCTAGACACTTCTATTAAATGCCTTATTAAAGATGAGTTGCGGATAAGATGATTTCATTATCACATAAGAGATCGAATAAAGATCTAATTGCTTTTGATTGAGATTAATTCTTCTAAAGAGTGGGATCCTATATATGATACATTTATATTGTAATTTTTCCTATAGATAAGACCACTAAGCTTAGGATGCAAATTCAAAGTTTTTCTATAAAGTTTGAGAGAGATATAAAGCTTTGTTTAGCCAATGTTTATATCATCAATACACTATAATAGATTATACAATTCTTTTGTGAAGGCATCATTCTCACATATCAAATTTTGGTTAATATAACTACAAGAGGGACCATATCTAAGAAATTGACAAGGAAGTCAAAGAGATTACTAAAACCTTAGTTAAGAATTCATAAACTAAGGTGGTAAGGGAAAAAAATCATAATTCTCCATTTATAAGGTTTAAGCATCTTCAAACTTGGCATTACAAGTAGTGGATATATCTAACATGATGAAGATGTTGAACTGTGACATGATTGATAGGTGCTTAATTAATTATGAAATTATTTCATAACATTTAGCAATTATTGACATTAAATTGCTTAAGAAACTCACTTTAACTCATATGTCATTTTAGGCACAATTTGGAAGCAAAAATAAATAAAGTGAGTCGAAAGCACTACATTTAAGTTGTTTTTCGAAGAATCACAATCCCTTGTCGTCATGGAGCAAGAATGATAAATATTGGAGCAAGCAATTAATGTCAAGAAAAATGAGACATAATGTTGAAAATACAAAGAAGATTAAAGATGATGCATGCAACAATTCATAAGCTAAATGTGTGAATTAAATGCAAGCAACCTACGTTTCATACAAGCAAGAAAACATGGAAGACGAGTAGAAGCATTTTTTCGGGAGAGACCCATGGAGGGCTAGACATTTGGACACCGATTCGGAGGTGACATCGACTCTGATGATCCGAGATAAGTGTATTTATTTATTTATTATTTCTTTCTCTCATTAGGAATTAATTATGTTATCTTGTGATTATTGAATTAGATATTGTGAAAAGATAATTTTAATGCATTCATTGAATCGTTTAATTGTAAACCTATGGTTAGAATTTTGATAAAATCTGTAATTGTTATGTTGAAATTAATGTGTAACGACTAATGATTTGTAATCATTAGGGATAACATGACCTAGGATAAATGACGTATCATGTGTGGTTGTTCTTTTGATTAATGATTTTTTCTAATTCATAATGCTGCTACCCAATTAAATCTAGAGATCGTATCCTAGATCATTTGGTGGTTAGGTTTAATTAACGATCATATCTTGATTAAACAAAACCTAAGGGAAAACTCAAGTTAATTATTAACACACGATTAATAGTTGCTAGGAGAGGTTTGAAAACAACAAATCAATAAAATATGCTTAATTAGGGTGTAGGTCGAGATTAAATTAAAGAACCGAGTCCCTATCGAATGTCCTACTTTTATAATTTTTTGTTTGTTTTCTTTAATTTGCTTTTATTAGTCTAGTTTCATTTTATTTTCTTATTTCAAAATCTAAAACCCCCTTTTTCCTAAACACCAATTAATTTCATTTAAACAACTTTACTCACACTCTCTCTGGAATCAACCTAGACTATTATAGTAGTAGTCTAGTTATTTTATTTTGACTAGCGTTACGATGAGCTGTCAATTTTGGCGTCGTTGCCAAGGAATGCAGTGCTTTAATTTTTGTTTGTGATTTTAATTAGTGTTTTGTACATATTTGTTTTTAATTAGTTTCTTTTTAGTTATTTCTTGATCTTTTCACTTTTTGTTTAGTTTTTGTGTGACAAAAAAATAGATAGAAGTAATTTCTTTTATAACTCTTATTCTCAATCCTATAATTAAGGTTAGACTGATCAACCTAACTTTGGTTATGGATGAGATAACCATCATAATTACTTTTATGATAATTTACAGGACACATAACAATTGTTCTACAGAACAGAAGCTTCCTATCACGACTTCGGTCTATCTCTGGAAGAGTTGATTAATATTATGTACGCTAATATACTTTTCAATTGCAGCTGAATACTCTACAATTCCAGCAAGATGAAGGGAAATTTTCATAAAATACATGGCTTAGTGCCTAAGATTCGGAGAGCCAACACGACTCAGGTACATCTCTGATTAATATTATGGCTGCTAACAATCTTCAAATTCAACAAAATATGTAGCAGTTCCAACAGAATATGCGACAGCTGTTTCAACAAGGTGTATAACAAATCCGACAGGATGCTCTACAATTCCAGCAAGATGCATTGCCTCGATGGGGAGATATCACTCATATGGAACTGCAAAGTGAAGAGAAGCAACTATATCAACCCAAAGTGTACCCAATAGATCAGGATGAAAGGCATTGTTGGCACGATACAAGTTCTAGTGTCTGAAATATGGAGAACCAACAACATTCAGGTACATCTATGGAAGAACTGATTAATATTATAAATGCTAATAATTTGCAGTTTCAACAGGATATACAATAGCAGTTGCAACAGTTCTGACAGGAAACAAGTTCTAGATTCTAGAACCTAACAAGCTAAATGGGTAAGATGGAAATAAGAATCAACTACCTAGAATCACAAATGGAAGAGGAGCAGTTGTATCAACCTGAAATGTACCCAATGGACATTTGTGCAGAAACTTTACAAATTGATAAGGAGCTTGAGAATTTTGAGAGCAATACTCAAAGAATTTTATGTGAAGAAGAAGTCGAGGAGGAGCTCGAAGTAGAAACAGACATATCTTTTAGCTCGGAGGTAAGTACCGAGTTCCATTTTATTGTTGAGAATGACTCTTCACCTTTACATAGCAGATTGGAGGAATTAAATAAGGAAGAAAAAGGCAAAGAGACATTTGGGATCTTTCCAGAGTGTATGGATTCAGTCAAGATTGAAAGTTAGAGGATAGGGAAGATGCTGCATATGATTATCCATAAGAACCTTATGTGGAGGAACCGTATATGATATCAGAAGATCATAATTTTTTCACATGGGCAGGAAATATGAAGTCGAGCCAGCGACCCTAAACAAAGGTGCTTCTTGGGAGGTAACCCAAGGGAAGCAAATTTCTTTTCTTTACATTTCCACATTACTTTTTATATGCATATGTGTTTTTGAATTTTGTTATTCTATTTCTTTTAAGTTTTCAATCAAAATGACAGAAAGAATAAAACAACAAAAACACACATTTTCTCTTTTCTATTGCTTCTAAGACTATATAGTCATGATAATTAAAGTGTGAATTGACTAGAGAATTTTATGGCAACTTTAGCATGTATTTTTACTCTTGTGATTGGTCCAATGTGCATTATCTTTAAAAGAGTAATGACTAGTGATAGACAAAGTCGATGAAATTTTGAGCTTTATTTAACTGACACATTCATATCAGTCTCATTGTCTTTTAATAATGTGTGACCTTCAGACATGTACATCCTGATTTTGCCTTGAATTTCTATTCGAGACCATATTTTTATCACATACATTAGCATATATATGATTAGGCTTTCTTTGCTTTTCCAAACTACATTAGCCAAATCGCCTTCCCATTATATGATTTTCCTTTTTGATAAGCCCCTTTAAGCCTTATTATCTTTTCTTTTTGTATCAACCATATTACTTGCTTTATATTTAACCAAATGTCCTACCCAAGCTATAAAGTTAGTGGAACATTTGTGATTGGTGAGTTTGTGGATGTACAAAAGTGTAAGTGTGGGGGTGTACAAATGTGTGAGTTGGTTAATATTAGGATGTTTTATTACGTCTTATCATTGAAATTCCCATATTGATGTAGTTTATTTTAATTTTTATAAGGAAAATAAAGAAAGAAAAGAGAAATGAAAAAAAGAAAGAAAGACAAAAAAGAAAAAGAATGAATTAAAAAAAATAACAAGGAGAGATGTTATGTAACGTCCCATATTAGGGGTTAGAATATTAAGGAATTTCAATGCATGGTATGCTTGGCATAATTGAGTTTTTGCTTATTTGAGCATATACATTTTTGGACTCATACCAATATTTGTGCAT
>JANZLX010000212.1:32672186-32683521 GCA_025531955.1 Erythroxylum orinocense
CTAACCACTTGAGGCTCAAGTGGTTAGAGGCGTGGTTCCTCGAAACCAACAAAACTCTGAAATCCTGGATTCGACTCCCGCAAATTACCCTGAGGCCAAAGGGGACAAAACCTAGGGCGAGGTACTACCCAAACCAGTTCTAATAATTATACTTCGAAAACTTTATTCATACATATGGGTGCATTTAGAGTGTCACAAAGTGTGATCATAAGCATTATGTATAAGTGCAACACCTTCTAAAACATAATATTTAGGCGCTGATTCTTCAATAAGCTTGCTGGCCAATGTAGTTTCCTGGAGGATCTTAGTCGCAGCAAATGAAAGTGCCTCCGTTACCGCATCTCATCTTAGCACCACCTATGCGATCAGAGTTTCTTCACACCACCTGAGTGTCATGCCCACAAACCTTGCCTTCTTAGCAAGGAATTCAAATCTTCTATCCAATATTACTCTGTCTTATTTTGTCTTATGGAATCTTAGCCATTTATTTTACGGAACCCACATAAATAAATGATTGAGATTTATTAGATATAATAAGACACCATAATATTAGACAGAGGATCTAAACTCCTGCGTAAGAGTTGGAGCCGTAGTCGTAGAAGTGTTTCTCGTCAACCCACAGTTTTATTCCTATTTTCTTAATTTTTAATATTTAGGCTAATATGACAATAACAGGGCATGTGAGAGCCATGTGTCTAATGAGTTAGTGATGTGACACTAAATTTTTTTTTACAAAAAATTAAAAATTTTAATAATTTGGTACCACTTTTGAAAGATCAAACTAGAATTACAAATTTGAAAATTTAAAATAATTAAAGAGTTTAAAAATGTTATAATTAGAGCTATTCTTTATTAAAAAGAAAAGGAGAAAATTAATAAGAAAATAGTTAATAATAAGGCAGAGTTAAGTGAAAAATTATAAAATTTTACTGCACATGGTAGCAAAACCTATAGCAAAAAAATTAACCATTAATTTATAAATTTAAAAAATTGCCTGAAATGATACATGGTATTAGTCGGCAGTACTATACTAAAATCCAAGCTCATACCATATTCGGTACGATAGTAAAACATTTCTTTGATATTTATTGTTTTAATTTGTATATATGGACACACATAAATTCAAAATCTAATTAAGTTTGGGATGTTTTTGAATTTATCTTAATATGTACGTGTGTGAAAAAGAAATCAAAGTTCAGTGAGCATTTGCCAGTTATCAAAGCTTTTTGAACTAGTTTGATGCAAAATCCAGTTGGATAAGGGGATATACCCCAAAACTGAATATGATTCCACAATTAACATTATTATTCCAGGAATATACAACGATAGATAAGCTAAAAACAAAATTGACAACGCCATTCACTACTATTTATCACTCTCACAGAAAACATTGCAAGAGCACTTTAAGTACTACGAATAGTTGAAGCCTTGAAGGGTTCAGTTCTCAGCGATGGTGCCGGAACTAGTGCCTGAAAGCTGGATTTGTCCTTTCTCAGCGATGGTGCCGGAATTAGTGCCCGAAAGCTGGATTGGTCCTTTCTCTGCGATGGTGCCGGAACTAGTGCCCGAAAGCTGGATTGGTCCTTTCTCAGCGATGGTGCCGGAACTAGTGCCCGAAAGCTGGATTTGTCCTTTCTCACGCTTACTACTTCCTCGAGATATTTCAGACTCAAAAGAAGACGTATTATCAAGGGAAATGAACATGTTCGGTAACTCTGGCATTTCTAATGGCAAACATGGCAGTTCCGCTTTACTTTTGAGCATGTCAATAGCTTCTCCAATTGACGGACGTTCACGATAATCTGGATGTGCACAAGCAAGACCAACTACAAGTAATCTTACTATATCTTCCTCTTCAACATTTTGGTTCAGTCGGGGATCAGCGGCGGCGATAACTTTTCCTCTTCCATATTGCTCCCAGACCCATTCCAGCAGTAACTTCCCAGTTTTCACACCATTCTTAAAAAAAGCACGCTTACCAGAAGCTATTTCTAAAGCAAGTATACCAAAGCTGTATACATCTGATTCTTTACTAGCCCTGCCACTCTCAGCATACTCTGGAGCCACATATCCTTCTGTGCCAACCAGTAATTTTGTGGTATAGGAACTGTGGTCATGATTCACAAGCCTGGCAAGGCCAAAGTCACCAAGCTTGGCATTGAAATTGGAGTCCAATAACACATTGCTTGATTTAATATCGCGATGTAGGACACATTGGTCGCAGAGTTCTTGCAGGTAATGGAGTGCGGTGGCGACGCCTAAGGCTATTCCATACCTGGTCTCCCATGTCAGCATACATCTCTTACTGAAGAGATGGAAATCCAAGCTGTTGTTAGGCATGAACTCGTAAACAATGAAGAGTTCTTGCCTTTCTCGACACCAACCGATGAGTTGAACCAAATTTCTATGCCGTAATCGGCCAATTGTTCTCACTTCTTCTTCCGCAGTGAAATCCGTGGACTCTGCAACAATCTTCTTGACAGCTATTTTGGAATTCGTATCCTGCAGGAGGCCTTCATATACAAATCCGAACCCACCTCTGCCAAGCAGTCGAGCATCAGCGAAGTTGTTGGTTGCATTAAGCAGTTCCTCGTACAAAAAACTTCTGGCGCCTACCTCATTTTGTAATTTATGATCTGTAACTGCAAGCCCATCTTTTCTTTTTCTACTGTTCATCCTACAGAGGAACCAAACGAAACCCGATACTAATAGCAGTATGCCGCAAATAACAGGTATAGCCCACAACCAAGATCTTCTCTTTCTCTTTGTGGTCATAGCTTGGACAGGCGAAGTAGTCTGGTTTGTTACAAAATCTGGAAGTTGCAAGTTTAAGCTAAAATCCCACGAGTGAATTGTATGGTCCTCGTATAAATCTGGAACGGTGGCTGCTGAGAAGCCGACGTTAATCCATTCGGGCAACTTCTCTCTTAAATCAACTGTGTCCCAAAGTTCATAGATATACGAGCCCCTGAAACTTTTCTCATAACCACTAGTCAGCTTAACGCTTAAAATTTTTGTAGAAGATTTATAAGCAATCCAAGCTTCAGCTATTCCTCCATGATAAATGTCATTGAAGGACCAATTCTTGGTAACAACAGAATTCATGGAGTCCAGATCGATACCTACGTGGGTTGGCTTATCTATTGGGTCCCAATCATCCTGGTATGTATCAAACTCTACTGCAACAAAATTAGTTGATGAAGAATTTGAACCAAGTGCGAGATATCCCCTTCCTGAGTCCGGAGGAATTTGGGAACCGTTTGGAGCGAGGAAAAATGCAAATCCATGGGCTCTGGAGTCATTACCTTCAGAGTTGATACTGAAGGAGAAATGAGTGTAGAAATCGGCAAGATTTCCCGAGACGCTGTCCCAAAGCTGCAATGGTCGGCGATATGTAAGTCGACCAGTGTAACTTCCACCATATCTTGTTAGTTCAACGACCTTAGTATATTCTGGAGCATAAGCGTCTGCTTCAAATTGTAGTTCTGTCATATCTTGGCTAAATTCCGTGTAGATGAAACTGATGTTTGCCATGGATGCTTGGACTGTGTGCCTGATGGTTAAAGAGAAGAGTAATATGGAGAGAAGTCCATAATTTGAAAGGTTTACACGGAAGATGATAATACAGAATTGATTTTCCATGTTCTTACGAAGGTAGTGTGTGACAAGCTTGAAAATTTTTCTCCTCCAATCAGCTCTATATATAAAAAAGGAATGAGCGGTAATAATTAATTATTTATTATAATTAATTGAATAATTTTTTCATACTCAATTTTAAGTAATTAATTGAATAATTTTTTCATACTCAATTTTAAGTAATAGTGAGTTCATGAGGAGTTTAGACTATTCTTCGAGGGAAATCCACCCCACAGGTACCACTACTTCAACAGCGACATTCCATGTTAGCAAAACAGATCGATGTGATTCACATACCAGAGCCTCGTCTTTTTTTAAGTACTAACTTGATTTTACTAATATCACTAGTCGATTTATCATTTATCCTTTTTCTTAGAACCAAAAGAAAGAAATGATAAATTATATATAAAAAACAAAATTTCGTAAAATTTTTATTATTTATGAATGAGAAATTATGGTAAGTTATAATTTTAATCAAGAGTAGTATTTTTAGACCTTTTATTTTGTGTTAAATGAAATATCCTAAATTTATAAATAAGATTTTCATCCTTAATAAGATATAGGAAACAAAAAATATCAGTAATATGACTCAATTACTAGAGTTCAATTCATCCTGTTGTCATTTTTCATATGATAATAATATTGGATATACAGTGAAAATACTATGTTATTCATATTATTCTATACATTCCCCTGTATAAACTAATATGTTAAAATCTAATTAATTATCACGAGACTATCTATATTAGTAATCCACATAAATAATTAATATTATATTTATAAAACTTATTTGTAAGAGTCTTCAATAGCTGAATCACGAAAGACACAACCCTTATTATTCCAAAAACAACTGGTCCCATGAAAGCATTCGGCAAAATGACACCCATTATACTGTCCTAGTTAAGATAGGATCGTCGAGTAGTCAGTGTTTAGTCTTATGGGCCAATCCGCTTTCAGGTTTGTGACCGTTGCTTTAGAATAAAGAGAGGTCCATCGCTGTGTTAGTTTATTTATTTATTTCTTATCTCCTGCTCCAAAAAAAAAACAAAAAGAAAAGGTTGTCCTTTCTAAAATATCTGATAAAGCAAGATTGACCAAATAAATGTTAAGTGGAGCTTATTATAAACGTCAACAAAGGCCAATATCAAACAGAACCAAAATTTCCAATGAATTATAGGAAAACATTTATTATTTATTGAGATGACAAAAATTTGTTCTTCTATATTTATAATTTGTACCCATTAACATAGTAATAATTTTCTATTGTATGATTAATTCATAATTTCTTAATTAAGCACCTTATACTAAATTAAAAGCATTTATTAATTGTACTAACAGAATTTTTACATTTTACATATCACAAGTACTCTTCATTATTAATAAATTGATTTAAAATATTGGAGTAACATTTATGTGAATGGGACATCATCATCTTCGTGGAGGGTTCTAAATAGTTGACATTATGTACTACATTTAACATTATATGTTAACTTATCTAATAAATTCAAAAATTTTATTAAAAATTACTAATGTTAATGAAATTAAAAAACTGCTGGAAATATTTGATTTAAAAGTTGAATATATATATTTACCCAAAGGAAATACTATTATATCCCTCATTTATTTATGCAACTCCAATTTTTTATATTTAAATTTGACGAGCAAATCATATCATAGTGCTTTGATGTCTATTAAATTAAGAGACAAGGTCCAAAATGAGTTTTAGGTCAATCTAGATCAAATGCATTTATTTAATTGGGTTAGCCTTTCCATATTTGATATATTTGTTAATGTTAAGGTAGAAAAATGATATCGAAGAACTAAAAAATTATATATGAAATACTATTGAAGTCGTTAGAATACTAAATTCGTTATATAATTATTGAAAAGTGTTGAAAGAAAATGAATATGCCAATAAAAAATCATGAATTGGCAAAGTTGCCTATTTTTGCGAAGAGATGTTAATTTTCTTTTAAAAGAGTAATAATCAGCGTGACACCTTTCATATTTTTCAATTTTAAAGCCCCTGTAAACTCACTCTCAAACTCGTTTACTAGGATTTTCTCTGCGAAGAAACGCAAGCAATGTTTATCAAAATAAGAATAAAAAAAGTATTATAATCACAACCTCCCAATAAATCTTTCCAAAGGTTCTCTAAAGTTTTAAAGGTCTCAACTTACAGAATAAGAAGGAAGAAAGTAAAGATTTTCGATGTGCTAGCTTATGGACATGTTGAGAACAAAGGTGAAGGTAAAGGAAAAAGGCTGTAGAGAGAAGGAGGAACATTTTCCGTATAGAGAAGAAAAAACCTTGGGAAGCTCAAATTTATCAGCAGAAGGGTGAATGTACTTGTCTTTGGAAGAGAGTGAGTTGGAGGTAAAGGACGACCTATTGTCTTCTAGTGCATAATTTTCTTTCAAATACAAGTATATTGCTGGATAACAAATATATATCTCCCTATAGTTTAAGAACTTAAAAATCTCATGATTTTTAAAATTCTTGAAAATTTTCCTTCTAATTTTTACTTTTAAAATAATTATTTCTCATAGAATTCGGTTAAAAAATAACAAATATTATGAACATCAAACATAACCTAGTTCAGCTTTTAAACCTGACTTTAAGTAGTTAAATTCAACGTACTTTGAATTAGATTTCATTATTTTGATTTGGGTTTATGAGTTAAATTGAATCTTAATTAGTGTAAACTGTATTTGATTAGTCTATGTACGATATTCATATTGTGTATATTTTGTTATTTTTTAAACCAAAATTTAGGAGAAAAGTTTTTTTATAGAAAAGTAAAAATAGAGTAGTTTTGATTGAGAATTTTAAAAATAATAAATACTTTTTAAGTCTTTTAAATTATACGAATTACCGTCATCCTTCTGTATATTGTAATAAAAGAGAAGTGGAAAGGAACTCATTAAGACTTTATTGTGTTAGGCTAAACAAATATGACTACTAGTTAATTGTAAGAATTGTAAAAGGTTAATATTGTTCTTCTATCTTTTATAGCCAAGACTCTACTCTTTGAGTTTGACTTGATAATCCAATGTATCTATTAAGGGTGAAACGAAGTTGGAGGGCGAATTGGATATTTCACGAAGGTTAATTAGTAATTACTCTACGTGGTTGGCTTTAGTTAAGTGATTGAAGAGTTGTAAGAACGGATTGACTTTGGAACTTTATTCATATATATGGGTTTATTTAGCATCACACAGTGTGATGATAAACATTATAAGTGCAACACATTTTTTATAACATAATATTTAGACACTGATTCTTCAATAAGGTTGTTGGCCAATGACGTTCCCCGGAGGATCATAGTTGCAGCCAATGAAAGTGCCTCCATTACTACAGCTTACCTTTGCACAACCTATGCGAACGGAGTTTCTCCACACCACCTGAGTGTAGTGCAGACATTCCTGGCCTCCCGTGCAAGAATTGGAGCCGTAGTCGTAGAAGGGTTTCTCGTCAACCCACAGTTTCACCGCCTCCGCTCCGGAGAAGTCGCCTGTACTCGTTGCTATGTTTTCGCCGTACGGCGGATTGGTAGAATGCTGAAGATTGCAGTCGCCTGCACGTTGACTGGCGTAGTTTTTGGCATATGTAGCTACATTGTCGTCCCAAGTCACCGGTCCGACGCCCACTGCTTCACGAGCGGCATTATGTGCTTGGACATAATCGTTGGGTTCGTCTTGAGCAGGGATCATAGTTATTAAGGACAGGCTCGTTGTGCAGAGAACAGCAAAAGCAATCTTGAACATTACCATTTCGGCTTTTGAACACTAACATGCATGGGGTTTAGGAGAAGTTTGATAGGTATTTATAGGCATAAAATTGCGACAAGTTACGTAAAAATGATGATAAAATCTATTACCCTGCTTTGTTATCGATATCGCGAGTCAAATTAAGAAGCTCAGAGTACCGTGGTGATTGGGTAAAGTAAGAAGGAGACTTGCGGTGATTGCGGTGATTGCGATTTCTTTTCCCATTTTTGTCTCAACTATGAATCTTTAGAGTTCTACTTTGAAATAATGTTGCCGTTTTATGTGTGTCTGGTTTTTTAGGTATTGAACGTTGTCGGTTTTATGGGTCGATCGGAGAGTGTTATGACTCCCTCAAAGTTGTATTTCTCTTCTATATTTAATTAATATTATTTTTTAATTTTTCAAAAAAAAGAGAGCTCAAAGTACCGTGCCCACATGCAAAAGAGTAACCTGAAGATGCCATGGAATGATACTGGCCGAATTAATATGGTTTACAGTTTCAAAATCTTTGATTGGTACGTGTGCCATATATTTCCTAACAAATCTAGAAGTTGGAATCTTATAAGGAGTTTACACTATTCTTCGAGAGAAATCCACTCTGCAGGAAACGCTAGTTCAGCAGTGACATTCCATGTTAGCTAAACAGATCGACGTGAGTTACACTCCATGTTAACCGAACCAGGGCCTAGTATTTATCATGTAATACCTTGATTTTATTAATATCACTAGTCAATTTAATTAACTAAACTAGACCCTAGTGTTTATTAACTAAATTGACTAGTGATATTATAAAATCAAGTTAGTACTTGATGAATATCAAAAAAAATTAAGAAATGATAAAAAAAATTTTGTTAAATTTTTATTGTTTATGAATAAGAAAATATAGAATCGTCTTATAAGTCATAAGTTTTTAATTGTGAGTATATTTTTAATCTTTTATTTAGTGCTAAATGAAGCATCCCAACTTTTTTTTGGTAAATCAGTAACTTTATAAAAAATTAAGAGTTACGTATAAATTATATATACCATAGGTAATCTCTTAACACTCAAAATACATATTGGCGTGCGAATAACTACCCTACCATCAAACTCCTCTCCTAAGTCCTACATGACACTAGTAACCAGTAGCCATCCAGAAGGTAAGCACAATTAGAAATAAGCAAGTAAAGCCACAACATATCAACAAATGCTTAGATATACACGAACCAAACCACAGTCCAATCAAGTGAAAGGATCAAGACAACATCCAAAACCTGCTAATTTGTCTTCATAAACTCAGTTATTCCCGCAGGAGCTTCCATAAGCAATGATTTTCTGTGCAGAATCATTGCCTATCAAAGCTCCATGTTACTTGAATTGTATTTGGAAAGCCTGCTGTGCCCATGAACCTCCGTGAGGAAAGGTAGTTTAGTGCTTGAATTGCATTGAATTTGTCTCCCCATCTGAACAGCAATCTACATCACAATGTTAGTGCATAAAGATCTAATTACCTCTCTCGATGTTTAGGCTGAGATGCTCCAGAACTTGGAAGATTATCCTGGCTTGTAAGCTCTCCACCTCCATAGCTACATCCTTGAATGTTATAGAATTCCTTTCAGTCCAAATGTGGTAAACCGTTGTGGGTAAAAGAATAGGGAAGATGGAACTTTATGGAGGAGTTTGGTGAAACCAAGTTAGGATAGAAAGAAGGCTTGAAGAGATGGGGATGGGGATTTGGAAGTGGTTGAGGCAGTGTTTCAAATAGAATTTGAGAAAGGACAGTTAAAAAACAGATGTCCATTGGATTCCATGTCCGAAATACAAAGGGAACAATAGTTAGGGGTATATAGAAAGTGAAGTTTATCCCTTGACTGAAGTTTTTTTAGGACGGCTAACCAATGAATGAATGAACACCTTGGACTGTTATTTTTGAACCAAGCCAGGGTATAATAAAGTACTTGTGGGGATGAGGGTCTCAAGAGTTTATAAGCTGAACCATTGGTGTAAGTTTTTGAAGAACTAGGAAGCCATTCCAAATGATCCGGAGAACTATTCGGTTGGTATTGAATGGGTTCAAAATCATCAATGAGCTCCATAGGAAATTCCTGCCACTTCCACACATTATTACTAATTATATCATAAACCTTTGCTGTCATAGGTAAGCCCGACCCATTTATCTCTCTAGGTGATAAGAAATTCCTTAGGATTCCCCTCGGATGCTAAGGATCCTGCCATAAGAGAGTGGACTATCCATTACCTATCCTAAATCTGAATTGATTCCCTAATTTGTCCCTCACACTTAAGATTTTCCTCCAACTCCAGGAACTATTATTGGTAGGTTGAACGGTCCAAAAATTTTTCGTCTCAAAATGATCGTATGCACCCATTTAACCCACATGGCCTCTCTATCATAAAATAGGTACCAAATCCTCTTCCCTAACAAAACAAGGTTTTAGGTTAGGCAAACGCTTAATCCCTAACCCCCTTCCTTTTTTGGTTTAGTAAGGTCGCTCCATTTAACTTTGGATTGATAGTGACTATCCACCCTCCCAGCCCATTGAAAATTCTTGGGTTTAGCTTCTAGTTCCTTAAGGACAGAAGATGGGAGAATAAAGTAAGAAGCCCGACACACCTGGAATGAAGAAAGAACATAACTCACTAGTTGAAGTCTACCCGCATAAGAGAGGTGTTTGTGGGTCCATTTATTAACTTTCACATCATTCTTATCCAATAAGGGTAAGCACTCTCTCCTCGATAACCTACCTGTAATGAGGGGAACTCCTAGATACTTTATGGGTAGGGACGCTCTCTTAAGGCCAGACAGTTGTTCCATTTGGTTTGTCAAGTGCTCCATGTCATGAGGAAGGAAAAACTGACTTTTGGAAGGATTCATATCCATTCCTGAAAATCGAGAGAAGAAGTTTAGACAATTGAGCAATATTTGAGCTGAATTGATTTCAGCATGACAGAACAACAATAGGTCATCCGCAAACAGGAGATGGGTAAGTATAAGAGATTTGCATCTCCAGTGATATTTGAAGGAAGGATTTCTAACTCTGTGATTGAGCCCAAGCTTATTATATAAATTGGCGACATTTTCATGACTTTTACTACACTTTTTGGCTCTTAATTCTAGATTTTATGCTTAAATTGACTCTTGAGTGTCTACCTTTATTTTATATTGTTTGAGAGTAAAAATTGTCACAAATCAATATTAATTCGACTAATTAATTTTCTGAGAACAATTGATACTACAAACTACCATTCGTTCATTGTAGGAGATTCAAAGAGAAGGGAATTAAGAAGAAGATGTAGAGTCAAGGAAAGGTTGAAATCAAGTCAACAAGCGAACAGGTGCAGCAGGAAGTTCGTCGCGACGAAAGGGATGTATCGCCGCGGCGAAGTATGAAGAATTCCAAGCTAAAACTTTTGGGAAAAGTTCGTCGCGACGAAAATTAATTATGTCGCCACGGCGAAAGAACCAACAATGAAGCTAAAACTTTTGGGAAAAGTTCGCTGCGGCAAACTTATCCTGTCGTCGCGGCGAACCTTCAAATACCCGAACCATTTTGAAGAAACTCACCCACTGTGCACCCCGATCCAAACCCACTTTCTTTTAAAAACCTACCATTTTAGGTTAAGGGGAGCCGATAGAAAACATACACAACATATACAACACCCTCACTCTCTCTCAACCTTCAAATACCCATCATCCACTCTCCTCCACTTCATCGTCTACTCCTCCATCAACAGTTGCTACCATGGATGCTTCTAATGGGTTTCCAGTTGTAAATTCTCCTGAAGTTATGCTTGGCAAGGCACCTCTTTCCTCTTGAAGATGTAGCAATGACTAGAGTTCAATGGGCTTCAAAAGGGAGTAGTTTATTCCATATTCAGCTACATTGTTATGAACTCCTAGGTTTAGGATTTGTAGATTGTAGTTGAATATT
>JANZLX010000212.1:32698109-32710154 GCA_025531955.1 Erythroxylum orinocense
TCTTCCTGACAGGTTCTTCTTACCCTCTGGTTTTGGATGGCCAAGGCATGAAGCTAATATCAGTTAAAATTAATAGTAAGAACCTGAAGGTCTGTGATCAGTTTCACTTTCATAATATGTTTTTTAATTTTTTATTCCATTTCCCATTGTAAAATTTGACCCCAATCGATTAATCCCTAGTTGTAATTTATCTCTAGTTAAGAGCTTGGGTGCTTCGTTTGAAAGTACTCGCTTCCTTCTTTGTGCCACCTTTTCATTTTTATTTCTCTCATCTGTTTCCAGGATGGAGATTATAAGGTGGACTCCTGCCATTTAACAATCTGATCACCACCAGTTGGTACATTTACGTTGGAAATTGTTAATGAGATATATCCTCAGAACAATACATCATTGGAGGTAAAGCTTATCTTTTTTTTAAGAACTACTTTTGATATTGGTGGCTAGTTTAGAGCCTAACATGGATGTTCTCTTATGAGGGGCTTTACAAGCCATCTAGGAATTTCTGCACACAATGTGAATCACTAGTGCCTCCACGTCAAGAATTAGACACAAGTGCCTCCACATCAAGAATCGAGCACTAGTCACTGATTCTTGATGTGGTGTACAATGCATGTAATAATGAACTGGTGTGAACTCAAACTTTGGACCCAGCACCAAAGAGGCAGAGGTAGTAGAGTTGTTTTATCTAATTATCGTCCCTGTAACTCTTGTGGCATGCCTTGTGGTCTTAGTCTTAAGTTCCTATACTTGTACGAAAATAGCTAATTTACGACTTTTGTTGTATTATGACATGTTTACGAATTGTAATTATTAGTATATTTTGATATTAGTTAATGTATTTTGATATTTATTATTGTATTATGATATATTTGCAAATTGCAATTAAATAATGTATTTAGGGATGAATTTTTTGTGATACATGAATAATTATTAAAATTAATGATATGCTAAAAAATTGAAGAATTATTAAATAAAAAATTTATAGATAATATTGAATAGTTATTAAACAAATAAGATTAAAAATTATATTTAAAAAATAATTATTAAAATTAAAATTATTAAATTAATATAATTTTCAAAAAAATAAAAAATAAAAACAAATAAAACGTCACGTCACAGAAGACATTTCGTGACGTTCCTAAAACCGTCGCAGAATATCTTTCGCGACGTTTCCAAAAAAACGTCGTGGATTCCTATACATTTTGTGACGTTTTAAAAACATCATGGAATGTTAGACAATCCGCGATGTTTTTTTAAAACATCGCGGATTGTCTAACTTTTTTGTGACGTTTTACCAAATGTCGCAAAATGTTCGCGTTTTTTGCGATATTTTTCATAAAACGTCGCGAAAAACTTTTGCCTACACCACATTCCGCAACGTTTTTTGTGACATTTTTTAAAACATTGCAGAAGAGCTTTTGTGACGTTTTTAGGACCTTTTGCGACGTTTTTAGGCTTGTTTTCTTGTAGTGATGGAGTAGGAACAGGTAGAGAGAGAATGGGTATATGAAATCTCACCCTTTTCACTAGCTCCCCCTTACTAAAAGATTCTTCTTCTTCTTCCCTTTCTTCTTCCTTTTCTTTTCCTTTTTCTTCTTCTTCTTTTTCTTCTTCTCCAAAGTCAAAAAATACTATTTTTTGATTGTTGCTTCTTTGTCATCGGAAGAGGAATCAGAATCTGATTCCAAAGACAGTATGGCAAAAATCTTCCTTTTTCTCTCTTTTAAAGTCTCTTGAATGGGTGTTTTTGAAGTTTGGGGCTTAGAAGAGACAGAAACAAGTTCAGTGGGAGTATTCAAATAGCCTACTATTGGAGATAGTGATGAGGACTCAGAAGCAAGAGTTTGTCCATGGCGAGGAGTTTTGCCATAGCTAGAAGTTGAAGCCAATGTTTTCTTAAGTCCCTTTGATTTTATTCTTGCCATTGTAAGAGAGCTTGGTGAGGTTTAGAAGTTTTTGAGAGAAAATAGAGAATTAAGGTGTAGAGAGGAAAGACTGGCACTGATGAGAATGACAAAGATGAATAAATGAGACAAATTTGCTTAAGGTATACTAAGCGATTCTTGAGCGTTGATCTAGTGACAGGATGGACAGTTATATAGGCCAAAAGAGGGAGTGTGATCATCTGCGTGTCTTTTGTCAGAAACGTATGAAAAGCTATCAGAGCAGTGCATGTGTTTTTAAAAGTTGAAACGATGACATGAAGTAACTTCTTTTTTAGGACACGTTGATCCTACTCTGTCAAACTAAGATGAGCCTTCCAAACTAGAAGGATCCTACTAAACTAAATGAAGGTCTCTAACTAAGAGGGGCCTTCTAAACTAAGAGGAGCCTTCTAAACTAGGAGCCTACCAATGCCTGCAAATAAAAGTAGCATATAATATTCATATAGAAAGAACATCAAATAGTTTGCACATACCAAGCTCTTTTCATAACACGCAAAATCTATCTTCAGAGAGTGGGTTGGTGAAGATATCAACTATTTGATTTTCAGTATTAACAATCAAACCATCATTCGTTCATTCTAAAACATGATCTCTAAGAAAATGATGTTTGATTTCTATATACTTAGTCCTATAATGATGCACGGGATTTTTAGAAAGATTTATAGCACTAGTATTATCACATAATATAGGAATATGAGTAAAGTTCAAATACAAATCCTGGAGTTGATGCTTCATCCATAAGACTTGATAACAACAGTTGGCAGCTGCTATATATTCCACTTCAGTCGTCGAAAGCATTGTGCAATTTTGTTTCCTGCAAGATCAAGAAATAAGACATCCTCCAAGAAATTGATAGTGACCATTTGTGCTTTTTTGGTCGACTTTATCACCTACATAATCTACATCACAATAGCCAACTATGTTAAAAGAATCTATTTTTGGATATCATAATCTGAATTCCACAGTTTTGTGAAGTTATCAAAAGATCCTCTTGATTGCTTGAAGGTGGCTTTCTTTTAGATCTGATTGAAAGTGTGCGCAAAGGCACACACTAAGTATAATATATGGTCTTGAGCTTGTAAGATATAGTAGTGACCCGATCATTCCTTTTTACTTTGTTTCATCAGTAGCCTTGCCTTCTTCATCCTTATTAAGTTTAGTTCTAGTATACATAGGAGTATCCATTAGTTTGGCATTTTCAAAATGATACCTTTTGATAAGTTCCTTTGTGTATTTGTCTTGGCTAATGAAGATCCTTTTTCTGTTTGCCTAATTTATAATCCAAGGAAGAAAGACAGTTCTCCCATCATGCTGTTAAGACAATTAAATGCATATATTTTGGACTTAATTTTGATTGATTTGTGAAATTGGTATCCAAAAATTGAAGGAATTGTTTGTTAAATGTTCACAGATAGTTTTCAATACAAAAACGACGAAAATGAATCAAAAAGAGGAAAAAGATGGAAAGAAATCATAAATTTCCAGATTGGTCGAAATTCAAAGATTAAGCGTGGGCACGCCTAAGGACAGAATTTTAAATCTGCAGTTTTTCCAAATTTTGTTCCCAATTGAAACACAATCGCCCAAGATCTGTTGGACTTCTTTTCAAGATGTCTTCTACCGAAATTGAAACATCACTTAATCTGGACGAAATCAATTGAAGATAATAGAGAGATTTAATTCAAAGAGGGAGCTTTTTGGGTGATTGTCATATATGAAGGGTTTTAGGGTTAGAAAAAAAGGATGTATTCTCTTCTCTTTGGGGGCTGCTGCACCTGCTGTTTTTCTATCAAAATTCAAGTAGTCTTTTCGTAGGTTCCTAGTTGGTGGCTGCGGCATCTTCTTACGTTGCTAACTTTTCCGATTTACAAATTCTGCATCCTTCAAGTAGTTATCGCATAGGTTTAAGGGCCTTTAGCTGATTCAATTTTCTGGTTTTCTTGTCTTTAAATTTCTGCACAATTTCACTTGTCAATATCGTTACTTTCATTAAAAGACCAGTTATGGAGACAATTCCTTTTGCTAGTTTCTTTGAATTCAATTCAAGTATGAGTAGCTAAATTTTCTTATCTTGGTTAAGGGATCCATGTTACATGTTATTATGGTGAGATTTTATGGATAGTTTTCATATTGTTAATTAGCATTGGATAATTTCATATCTAACTTTTTAATTGAATTCATTAATTTCTAGGTGCGCAACTAGGGATTAATTGATTCAATCGCTAGGTTAACAAAATATGACATTCAATTTTGGAAACCATAAGTAGCAATTAGGATTAACCTCTCTACGTCAGAGATGGAAAATTCTAAGAAATTATTCACTTGATTGATTTCATGTCGTACATGTTTATCACTTGTTATTGATACTTGAGTCTTAATGCTATTATTCAATTTAATCTATGATCGTATCTAGATTATTGTTTAATAATATTGCTAGGATATATGTTTCTAGTCAATATACTTAAGAGAAAATTCCCTCAATGAATGTTCGTTAATAATTACAAATTTATGTCGAGGATCCATAATAGCATGGTAACATCGGTGACCGAAACCAAGGTATTTTTCCTACTGACTTTTCAGACTTGCGATTTTCCTTTTTGATTTTCATTATCATTGCTGTGATTAACAAAAACCCCCGATTTTTATTATTTTCGTTATTTGTCTCGTTTGAACTAGCTAACCTTTACCGTTAAAAATTTCTCATGGGAACGATATCCGCTTACCGCTACTATATTAATTTGTTTTAACGAAAGTGATTTCTTTTATATTTGGTTGCAGGCGATAGCATCACCACATGCTCATTTCAAACTCCCCCTATATTAATGTTGAGAATTCTTCACAGAAAGGTTGATTAATAGCACCAAATATTATGTCATAAACATATATTTGTACTATAAGTAAATCATTCTCCTTTTTCTTAATAAATAAGGTTTTATCTACCTTTCCTCTTTCAAAGTTATTCTCAAGCAAAAAATTACTTAACCTCTCATATCATGCTCGAGGAGCCTGTTTTATACCATACAGGGCTTTCGTCAATTTCATCATGTAGTCAGGATGATTTTCATCTTCAAAGCATAAAGATTGCCTAACAAACACTTCTTCATTAGTATATCCATTTAAGAAGGCACTTTTGACATCCATTTGGAATAGTTTGAAGTTTATATAGCATGCAAAGGCAAGTAAAATTCTAATTGATCCCAATTTAGCAACAAGTGCATAAGTATCATCAAAATCAATACCTTCCTGTTGATTATAACCATGAGCTATAAGTTTAGCTTCGTTTCTTACCACCTTATCATTTTCTTCAAGTTTGTTTTGAAATACCCAACGAGTTCCAATGACTGACTTATTGTGTGGACGAGGTATTACATTCCAAACATTGTTTTTGTCAAATTGATTAAGTTAATCTTTCATAGCTGAAACCCAATTTTCGTCAATAAGAGATGAACGACTTTTGGTTCTAATTGTGAGATAAGGGCAAACAAGTTGTTCTTGAAGGATGATCTGGTTCTTAGACTTTGAGAGGGGTCTCTTAGAATGTACTGATGTGTGTAAAGACCTCTCCATTCTCTTGGTGTTCTTCGTTGTATAAGCTCCTGTTGACAGGAAGGATCTTGCTGTATCCTAGCTTAAGAAGGACCTTTTTGATCTAGTAATTCTGAAGGTAATATAAGTGTTGCTTGAGCCTGTGTTGTATTTTTAAGTGCTAAAGGACACTCTTCATCATTTAAATCAGCTGCTATTATTAAAGATAATGCTTCATCAAATACTACATGTATTGATTCTTCTATCTTCTTTATTCTTTTGTTGTAAACTCTAAATCTTTTACTAGTGGTACTATAGCCCAGAAAGATGGCTTCATCTGATTTAGCATATAATTTTTCAAGATTGCTTTTTTCCATTATTTAGAACAAAGCACTTGCAACCAAATGCTCTAAAGTAAGCGACATTTGGTTTTCTTCCTTTCCATAACTCATAGGGAACCTTTTGTTAGAATAGGTCTTATAAGGCACCTATTAAGTATGTAACAGGAGGTTGACACGGCTTCTACCCAATAACTAGGAGGTAAACCACTTTAGAATAATATTGTTCTGGCCATATCAATGAGAGTCTTGTTCTGTCTCTCAATAACTCCATTTTGTTGAGGAGTCCTTGGGCATGAAAAATTATGAGATATCCAATTTTCATTATACAAATCTTCGAATTTTCTGTTATCGAATTCTCCTCCATGATCACTCCAAATAGATGTAATGCAGTATCCTAATTTGAATTTTTTGACAAAACTTCTCAAAGCTATCATCCTTATTTGGTAGAAAATAAACTCATGTAAATCTAGAATAATCATCTACTATAACAAAGTTGTAATGTTTACCAATATAGCTTTGAGTCCTAATAGGACCAAATAAATCCACGTGTATAAGTTCAAGCGGCTGGTTTGTAGACACGATGTTAATAGGAAGGAAGCTACTTCTGTTTTGTTTTCCTTTTAAATAAGCTTTGCAGACCTGATAATTCTCAAACTTCAAGTTAGTAAATCCTCTCACTAATTCTTTTTTGGAAAATTTTGATAAGATGTTCATACTAGCATGTCCAAATCTTCTATACCAGATAAAAGAATCCTTTTTTATAGAAACAAAACATTTGAAATTTTGTGAAGACATATCTTCCATTTGAGCAAAGTGTATGTTCTAATTCTATGACCAATAAATACAATATTGTCATTAAGATTATCAATAATTTCACAAAGTGATGCATAGAAAGTGACTCTATACCCTTATCACAAATTTGACTTACACTCAACAAGTTATGTTTCAATCTATCAACATAAAGAACACTGTCAATATAAGCAAGTTAGAGTCACCAATTTTACCAATTCCAGTGACTTTTGTCTTGTTTTTATCGACAAAGACAACATTAACTCTATCTTTCCATTCAATATAATTGAAAGGTGATATTTTACCTATCATGTGTCTCGAACAACCGTTATCAACTATCCATTGATTTTCTCTTGTTTCTGCTTTGAAGTATATCTGTATAATGTATTATCTTATTTTAGGTACCCAAATATTTCTAGGCCCTTTCGTGTTAGTATTTTGACCTTTCAGTATCCAAACATATTCTTAAGATAGTTTCTTCATTTTTCGATAGTAACATGAGTGACTAATATGACCTTTTCGACCACAATAATTGCACAAAACCAATGAATGATAGTTACTATGATTTTTTCCATTTGCTAAGCTCCTGCTATTTTGGCTATAGTTACTATTGGATTTAACAAAGAAATTCTTGTATTGAATAATATTGATGTTTTCTTTGTATCCTATTTTAGCCTTGTCAAAAACACCTTTACCACTCCCAATTAATGCATCAAGATTGTTCCTACCATCAATAAAATTGGCAAGATCTTTTTCTAGAGAGACAACATTTTTTTAAGTGTTTTTACCTTAACAAAATCATTTTCAAGCAATGCATTATTTAACTGACTTACCTTTTATTCCAAGAATTCCTTTTTAGAGACTTTGTTCTTGTCATTTTCAAGAGACATAATTTTAGACAAAAAATTTTATTCTCAAATTCTAGTGATTCAATCTTACTCGTCAAGGATTTATCATTATTTTTGGACTTCTCAACCTTTTTGAAATACTACACTGTCAGTTTTTTATAATGATCATACAATTTATGATATGCATCTCTTAGTTCATCAATTTTAATATAAGAGTCAGAATAATATATCTCATCATCTCCTGATTCGGCCATAATGCAAATATTGTTGATTTCTTCAGGGCCTTTTTCTTAAAAGTTTTCAAAGTCCTCATCTAACCAAGCTACAGTCATAGCTTGCTTTTTGGTTTTTCTATTTTCTGATTTTTTTTCCTTTTGAAAAAGAGGGTATTCTGTCTCGTGTGTCTAGCTTTCTTGCAGTAATAACATATGATTTGATTATTTTGTGTATTGTTGTTACCACTGCTCCCTTTTGATAGGCACCTATTTTTTCTAGTATTCTTATTTCCTTTTTTTTTTCTTCATAAGCTTCTTTTTATAGAAACGGGCATATTTTTTAACCATAAAATTGAATTCATCATCTCCATCTATTTGTAATTCATTGTCGTTTTCACCTTTGTTTGATTCATCAGCTGCTTTTAATGTCATTCCTATTTTGTATGAGGATCCTTCATCCTGCCTAAGTTTGACTTCATGGATCATTAAGTTCCTCTTAACCAGTTGAGTGACATAGTGTCGAGATCCTTTGCAGTCTCCAGAGCTATCACCTTAGGTCTCTGTTCCTTTGGTAGTGATCTTACAATTTTTGTCACAATCTCTTCACTGGGATATATCTTACCCAAGTTCTTTAAGGTAGTGATGAGGTTGTTGAAAAGTCTAAAAAATTCATCTATTGTTTCTCCCTGTTTCATGCAAATAGTTTTGTATTAATGCACTAAAAGACTTATTCTATATTTCTTTACCTTGTTCGTTCCTTTAAAGGTAACTTGTAGTTTGTCCCATATTTCCGTTACTGTAGAATAGTAAGATATCTTTTCATACTCTTCCAGAGATAGTGCACATATCAGATAATGTCTTGCTTTCGCATTCAACTGTGCATTTCTTCTATTAGCATCAGTTTACACTTTTACGTCTTTAGTAGCAAGAGATGTGGCTCCAACTTTGATAGCTTGCCAAATTTTGATATCTACATATTGAAGATAAATAGTCATTCTCTCTTTCCAGTAGAAGTAGTTGTTTCCATTAAATAAAGAGGCTTTGAGACGGATTGTCCTTCAAGGCTTCTCAAATTGTTTGTCATGATCTATCACATGTTGTAAAACACAATAAATGTGAATTTTCACTCTAATACCAAATAATAAAGCAAACACTACAGGGGGTTGAATTATATGTAAAAAAATTTAAAAGGTACTTTAAAATTGATTATATCCTTTGAAACAAAATAAATCTATAAATAGAAGGGTCCTATCAACTTTCGAAAAGATTCTGTCAACATTGAAAACAAAAGGATCCCATTAATTGAAAGAAGCCTGCTAGCGCTCAAAAAGAAAGGAGCTTTTTAATTAATAAAAGCCTACTAGCGTTCAAAAAGAAAGGAACCTATTAATTTATAGGAGCCTGTTAACACCCAAAATGAAAGGAGCCAGATAATTGATAGAAGCCTGTCAATTCTTTCAAAAACGAAAGGAACCTTTTGCGATATAAAACAGAAGGAGCCTATTGTAAAATCGAAGGAGCCTCTTGCAAGTTGAAAACACAAACACTATAATGTGAAATTTAAAAGTTAAGCAAGAAATAGTGATATAGTTAATTTATACTAGTTCAGCTTATAACGAAGCCTATATCTAGTTCCTAAGTATTCAACTTGAGTGTTTCACTATAAAATCCTAGTAAATTTTCACGAGCCTCTCTAAGCTCACAAGTACATATTTTTCAAGGTTCTTCAACCTTCCACACTTGTAGTGTTTAACAAACCTCTACAAGCTGTCAACAAGAAATATATAATGGGTTTAACAGTCTCTCTCGATAGAGTGATTTCACTTTCTAAGACACAAGGATTTTGATATAGATATTGATGTTGCTAAAGTATTTCGCAAGTCTGTCTCTTATTTGCAAATGTTGTGGCTTCTTCTTTAAATAGACATTTTCTTCAACTAGTCATTGCTTAATTGTCAATATCATCTCCTCTAAAGTCTTTGATATTCAGACGTTAAGATAAACATTCTACCAAGGCTTCTAGAGCTAATTAGTCAAATTAGTGAGATCTTTCTGGACGTCTTGGAACCATTTCTAATTAGGTAAGTTCATAAAGAGAGTTTTGTAGAACAATTATCCTATGCTTTTATTTCCTTTTAAGAATTATATCGTTGCCTATAAAAGGAAATAAATCTAATTTGAATTTTGAAATATTAGATAGTTATTATCAAAATCGTTAAATATAAACCTTCACCTAACAAGAGAAGTTCATTTTATTTTTTATAAACATATCTCTAAGCACTTAGTTGAATTTTATTTGATATATGGGTTGGTACTCTTATTCTATCACCTAAACAAATACATGATGTTATAATTTTATGATCTTTTTATAAAGGATGTAAATTATGATGCACAATCTTTATTGAGTTTGCTGCTTCATAGTTAGTTGCACTAATTGTAATTGTTGTGATGTGCAAGAATAGTAAAACATAGAGATGGCAACTAGGCCTAGGCTCAGCCAAGTTTGAAGTCAACAGGTCAAGTTCAGATTGATCGGGTCTCACGTTGAATAGTAAAACATAGAGATGACAATTAGGCCCAGGCATGGCCAAGTTTGAAGTCAATAAGCCCAGTTTGGATTGATCGGTTCTCAAGCCTAAGATTCAAACCTTCTATGAAAAACGACGTTGTTTCAGTATTTAAAATTTTTTTAAAAAAATTAAGCTGGCTAAGTCGAACTCAAGCTTGCTACCTCGGGCCCGATCCCAACAACTAGAGTCATGAGGCCTGAGTCGTTGCCATCCCTAGTAAATCATATATCATTTACAGACTGTTATTCTAAAACTTGTTTTCCACTAAAGAATGGAGATTAATGGATGAAAGGCTTATTGAGATTCTTTTGGATATCAACAAAAAGTTCATGAAAAGAATTACGAGGATGCTTTTGATAATAACAGATATACCAACTTACCAAATGACTACTGATAGGGAAGTCTAGTAAACTAATGAAAATTACTATCTGACATTAAGAACATTGTTACTACTTATATTGCCTGATATGATCAGAGTGCCCAGTTTAAGATAGTCTCCCATATTATATACAGTGAAATGTTGAAACGGCACTCTTGGCATAGTTTTCAATATGTAGACATCTTTAAAAAACTATGAAATTCTGGCTTCTTTAAGCTATAAAAATTACATTTGTTAATTATTATTTCCCGTATAACTCACAAAAGAAAATGCCTAGAATGTACATTTTAGGTTGAACATTTTTTTCTTTTTATCTAATTTTGGTAGGTAGTTAATTTACAAGAAATACTGCTTATTGCAGCCTAACTTGTGAGTAAATCCATGAGTTAATCTGACCTGAAACATCATATACATATCACTAATGTGTGACTACATTTGATTTATACTTATATAAATACGAATTAAATATCATGTTAGTGACTCCTTATATATCGTTGGTCAATTTTGATAGCACAGACCAATTTGTGAACTAGACGAATATATCAGATTAACATGGTAAAGAGTAAAGATACTAGTACAATCTCAGATCAAAGAAACTGAAAATTGTCGACAATCTCAATCCACTGATGATTGAACTATACAGGAAGTTAAAAGTCCTGAATGGTTTTTGCTTATTACCACGCAAAAGATTGCAGATATCCCGTCAAGCTAATATACAGGGATATGCTTGCTACATAAGAAACGATAATAAGATTCAGATGAAACTTAGATTACATATCTACTCAAGTATACATCTCCAGTTGTCTCGAAAACCATGCTAGCCATTTCTCTTGTCATTTATGCTCAACGCATCAGAGAGTCACATATTTGTTTAATATCAAGCTAGCTGTCGAGTTGCAGGCCCTAACAGTTTCAGTTTTGTTGTTTTATTTATTGTACTGTTTCCAGGATTCGGCTCAAGAGCATTTTCCTTCTCTAAGGAACTATCAGTCTTTTGGTCTAAAAGTACAGCAAATTGTAAGGGTCGAACAAATTTCTTCGATTTCTCAAATTTTTGTTTCATGCAGTCAGTAGTATTACCTGAAAGCGGCTGAAGCAGTTTAGGGTCAAGTAATTCCAAGATTATTTCTATCTTGGAAAAAAAAAATAGGTTGGTATTGGAAAGCAGGCAAAAACATTTATCTTTATCTATGTTGCGTAGTGGCACATACATATATGTGCATATATATTGAAAGTTTCCTAGAAATAAACTAACAAGATTTATATGTGGTTTGGGCCGGGTCCCTCACCGGCCAGGTATTGTCCCCTTTGGTCGCCAGGTCCTTTAGTAAACTCTATCCCTCTTTTGGGGGCATGCGGGAGTCGAACCTGTGACCTCAGGGATTTACTGCGTTGAGACGCACGCTTCTTACCACTTGGCTACGTAGCTCAG
>JANZLX010000212.1:32754275-32766593 GCA_025531955.1 Erythroxylum orinocense
TTCCCAAATATATTGGAATCAATCCATTACCTTGGGAATGAAACCCCCAAAACAAACATTATTTTTTACTATGATTCTATTCCTTTATTCCCAAACGCCCAAACTAAACGCACACTAAATTTCATTTGAAATGAGTGAGAGGTAGGCCAAAATAAATAAAATAAAGCAACAAAACCATTAAGAAAACATATATAAATGATCATCTAGGTTTGGTGAAAGTACGTGTCGATGATCTATAAGACAAACAACACTTTTCCTTATAATTAGGTTTGCTGAATCAGGGGACTCTCCGACAGTACGAGGATAATTTGAAGCCTCATCGCTCGAGTATGAGTTATTCAAAGTCGCTTGTATGAAGCGACGTGTGTACGAGCAGCTCTTCAATTGAGAGTCCGGTTGATTGCCCTTCTTTGGGGCAACGGTCAGCAAGCTTTTCTTGATTCACCAATAGATTTGTCTCTATGGGAGTGCGAGTATACAAACATTTGATACTCGCACAGGTAGGACTTCAACGCAACACCAAATTGAAGGGTTTTGCATCCTCTTCTTCTATAAGAGAGGGATTTCAAAGAGGAAAAGAAGAAAACCACATTCAGCTTCAGCTTTCCATTTAAAGATCATAAGATATTTGCTTCACAATCATTTTTTCTCTAAAACAGAAGCTTCAACCTCTACACCTTATCTAATCCATTGCTCAAAAGAAGTAAGCTTTCATGTTCTGTTTCTTTTCATTTTTATCACCTTTTCTGTGTATAAGAGTTGACCTTGAAATTGGTCTTGATTAGTCTTCTGTATTTCACCAATTTTAGCATCATTTTATCCCTTTCTTCCAAAATTTGTTTCCCTTTTGGAAGTTATGATTCGTTTGCGTTAAAAATATCTATACAAATTGATTCTTTTATGAATTGAAACCTTGGATCTAATAATAGAAGTATTCAAGTTAGCAGAAGAAGCGAAGATGGGGAGAGGGAAGATTGTGATCCGTAGGATCGATAACTCAACAAGCAGGCAAGTGACTTTCTCAAAACGAAGAAATGGGTTGCTCAAGAAGGCAAGAGAGCTTTCTATTCTTTGCGATGCAGAGGTTGGGGTTATCATCTTCTCCAGTACCAGCAGGCTTTATGATTATGCAAGCACCAGGTCAGTCTCTCCTCTCTCTCTCTCTCTCTCTCTCCAGCCAGAATCAACAGTTCAGTTAACACCACCCCCATATAGAGCAAAATGTTCTTTTATTAATTTCATCTGCTTGTGATTATTAATGCGAGGTTTTTGTATCTGTCAACGTGTGGGCCTTCCATCTTTTTTGTCTTTCCTCTTCCAAGCACTTTTCTAATAAATACAGTTTCATATGATTCATGTGAAAATAATACCAAGCAAATTCAGGCTACCGTCTCTAGTTAGGGTTAGGATCACGTAGAATAAAGGGTATCTTTTTGATTAAGGGTAGTGCTTCATATCTTTCTGTTGCTTCTTTCTAATGCATATCAAAGGTCATTCTGCAATCTGCACACACAAAAAAGACATTGGTAGATTCATCTGGGTGTGTCTTAATGCAATTTTCCTTTTAAGTTTTTATTATCAGCTAGTAAGTGATCAAGACAAACCTCTGGTAATTGTGAAGCTGGCAAGAGTTGTCGACCACAAAATAGTAGAGGGTACAAAATGCATATTATATTTATGTGAGAAAGAAAACCAGTAACAAGATATATTAGCTTAAAGAATCTAATTTCCATTCGGCCAAAAAGATCCCAAATAATAGCTAAAATTTTTTATTTCTGACAAACGTTGGTTGTGTCAAACAACCATGAAAATCTAGTGGTCTTTGATGATTTTGGGAATTAGTAAAAACTCAGGTAACTGAACTTGTAGACACATAGAATTTTCTGTAGGATATCCAAGGCAGTGTATGGAGTAGTGATTCTTATTTTACTTATCTTGGATAAAGAACACCTATAACTTCTATCATAGTTAATGACATTGTCCTAGGCAATGTAAGGCAACAAATTCTTCAAGAAGCAGGCACATAGACATGTTCCAGTGTTCTTTGGAACTTGTCTTTCATTAGCCAGGTTCTTATTATATGTCATGTCTAGTATGTAGGCTGCGATACATAATTGCAGCAAGAAGTAAGGACACCCCCCATGCCTCTCCTCTTTCTTTCTCCCTTTCAATGTTTTAAATTGCAGAGTGCAATTACTTGCTGTGCTTGCAATATTACGATTGTGCTTAAATATATTACTACAATTACAACCACATTTTTCACAATTAGACTCACAACTTTTAGATTATTTTCTATTGAAATGTGATTGACATGCATATATGACAAATACTGACGTGCATGCAAGTCAATAATGTAAAGTTTAGGATTTTAAGTCTTTAATTCACATCAAGATTGCAATTAAGACTCTTGATTCAAGTATGATGCTTTTAACTTGATTCTTTTTGTAAAAGCTAATCAAGAGATAATGCAATTCTTTTAGATTTTTGTAACGTTCACTTTTTTTTTCAATGCGTTATGGAAACAAGGTTCCTTCATCATTAGTTTCTGATTATGAATGAAACGCAGTATATATATAGGAACTGAAACAAGGTTCCTTTATCACCAGTTTCACCATGCGAATCCTTCATTTTTTTGTTTAACCTCCTTTTATAGACAAATATCAACTAATATATTGAATAATTATTTTCTTTTATTGTTACTATAGATTGGCTTCTCAATTTGTTAAGATTATAATTGGCTTGAAAAAATAGAAAAGGTTTAAGAACTGGTAATATGTTTTATCTCTTAGCAATTCAGAAGATTATACGTAGATTTCATTATGCAGTTAACTAATTGAAAAGCTATACCTACAGTTGGTTCTTGTAGCTCAAGAAACGCCACGTAAAGTGATTAGTATGACTGTTGTGTGTACATGAGTAGTTGCATATACGAAAAGGAATCTAGTAGGAAATTTTTAAGGATCTGTCTTTATCGTTGTAGACGTGTAGGACTTTCGAGCTGACATAACACCACTTAGTTTCAACTCACAAACATGTTAAGTGTACATAAATTGCAGTGAGACCATGATTGCGGTCATTGGAAGTCGTAACTATCACAAATCATGATCATAAATAACACTGTTAATGACAAGTATAATTACTGTATTAACAAAAAATTTGAGAGGAAGTAGTGATCTTCAGTCTAAATTACATATAAAAGAGTAATCAACCCCAATGGAAAAACCTTTTATTTAGGCCCATTCAGTTGTTGTACATATTTAAAATTTCTAATTCAAAAATTGTAGAACTATATTTTTATAACAAAGCCACTAAATAAGAAATTGAAAAAACAAGCCATAATTATCACGGTGATCACGAGGAGAAAAGGATTTGTTTAGTCTATTGAATACATAGTAGGCTGCCTGCATGACTGTCTCGAAACTACATTGTTTACCAATGCCTGCATTGACGTAGGAACCAACAAGAACAGATGTAAGCATGTAATTGCATATAATGGTCGTAACCGATAGGCGTAACAGCAATCACATGCAATGTATTAATACTTAGGTACTCGTTATCTTCTTGATTAAGGATAGTCCACTGGAAAGACTTCCTTTGTTCACGTATAGTATCCAAGGCTTGAGTCAGTTGGATGGAAGGTACGAATCCAACAAGTTCATTTCCACAACAAAGCATCTCGAATTCAAGATTTCAGTTGGTTGAACGCAGTCTTTAGAAAAGAGGTGTTAAAGGGCTAGATGAAATAAACAAAAAAATAAAAGTACGAGCAACACATACATATAAATGAAATGAGTCATAACCTAACGTGATGAAAGTTTCGAGTTATTCCAATCGCTCCTTATAAAGCACCTAAAGTCTTGTTTACCACTGTTACATACCAACTTACCAAATGTGTTTTAATGTTGTACGTTTGTTTCTAGTATGAAGGCAGTAATTGACCGCTACAACATACAGAAAGAGGAGCATAACGAGCTTTTAAATCCTGCTGCAGAAATTAAGGTACTCTCTGCTCAAATTTGCTTTTGTTGGGTATAGCATTTTGAGGTATTCCAAAGTTTCATAAGCTATTTGCAAATTCATCTTCCCTTTAGATCCCTTTATAAGATTCTACCCTCAAGTATTTCATTTGCATACACATGTGAACGGTAGTATCTTCTTATGGTTAGTATTGCCATCTTCTTAGAATCAAAACTAGTAAAATATATACTAGGAACCTTCATGTCTTCTTTTACTTTACATTGAAGCATGCATACGCATACCTTAGGCAGGCACTGGTTGTCAATGACCAAAGAATTCGGTTGAAATTAGTCTCTCCCTCCCCTATGTAGATTTAACTCTAGCTTGAGCCAAACAAAGATATAAAAGACATAGCTATTGGATACGAAAGATGTCACGTAGAGGGTTAAAGAATTGGAACACGACAGAGGGTAATCTTAATGATGAACTCCAAATATGTCAGGTGGTTTGGCATATACTGACTTCCATACCAAACAACTAACACTCAGCCAACCGGTATTCAAGTCGCCTATAACCCTTTGACTATACATACAGCCAAAGTAATTGTTTGAACCAGTAACTGGTTGCTCTCACATTAGATGACAGCCTTTGCTAGTAATTGGTGGGGTCATTCCGCACGAGTAGAACAACATCCAATTGAATATGAATACCAGTAATTGTTTAGACTAGTAATTTATTAGTTTAACTTTATTATTTACATTTGGCAAACATATGTTCATTAATGTCAAAAGTAATGTGGGATTGAATTATTTTTTAAAACAGTACTAGAACTTGGAAAAGAACAACTTAAAGTAGTAAATAAGATTAATTAGGAATAAATCGCATATACTGGGACCAAAAATTTGGTCATCCTTGCATTATTTACATGTTCCCAACTTAGCCTAGGGTAAAAATTTGGGTGAATGACATAATCAACCACCAAAAACTTTGCATGAATTTCAATTTCTAACACTTTTTCTCCAATAGCTAAAGAAAAAAAAAAACATATGAAAAAGTTCATAAACAGTTGATGTAGTTCAAAAAAACCAGAGGATATAACAGAGTTATAATCTTTGAAAGTCATAGCAAGACGTTTGTATGCAATATTGCTAGGTTATCGCATAACCTTTGGTACTGACTTTTCCCATCAATACACTGTGCAAGTATATTTGACTTACCTAGTGCTTGAGTTCTACTTTATTCTTGATATTTCTTCTTATGCAATCAATTTTATTTGTTCACACTAGTTTTGGCAAAGGGAGGCAGCAAGCTTGAAGAAGGAATTGCAATTCTTGCAAGAATGTCATAGGTAGTATAAGCCACTCAACACTGAATCTTTTAACACAGCTATTGGTATTAAAGCATACATAATTCTTAAATGAAAAATGTCCATGGTCCCTCAGAGTTTATGCTTATCATTAATATGAATCCTCTTATTTTTTGACTTCTGCAAAAAGCCTCATCCAAGGATGCTCCAACTCTTCCAACCAACCTTTTTTTTTATGGCTAAATTATATATCATGGATTATGACTAATGAAAAAACCTTAATTTCATGCACATGGCATTGTTTTATAACAGTTAGTAACAGTCTTTTTAAATTCTTGATAGTATTCAGATAGTTCCGCCACATGGTCATTGTTAAATAAGAATAGGTAGCTGACTCAACATAGATTGTCATGATATACAAAAAGAGATAGTGTAGGTTACACTTTTAGAGTCGTAATAAGTGAGAGCATTACTCACCAAATCTGGCTTACCACTAACCCAAATCTGCATATGCATGTAACTGACTTCTGAATCTCAACATTCATCCCCTTGGACACTCCATCTAGAAGACACATGGCGGCTATAATATCCCAAGAAACTGGTCACTTTGATTCTCTTAATTTCTGTCTCCTATTTTGTAAAGGTGAGACCTTAGGAAGGTCTTAAAGGGCAAGAATAAAATCAAATAATCCTACAGTGAAATAAATAAAGCAGATGTAATTCACCATTGCATCTGCTTTATAGGTCTGTATACTGTCCAGCTAGAGGATTTGGCCACTCTTTGATACGGTAATTCAACAATATGCTTTAGGACCTCCATGTATTTAGATGTGCAAAAGGTCAAATTGTGAAAACTTCCATAGTTCACAAGACAGCAGTTTTGCTTTCAAATTAAATTCAGCTATTCCACTGTGACAGGATCATTATACCACTTCCAGGGAACCTTCCCCTTCTCTCCCAATATTCCAGCTTCTTAATCCTTTTCAACCTTCTTCTACTTCTTTTGGCCATTATATAAACAAATTTTAGATTCTCAATACTCATTTCCAGTTGACAATTACTGTCTATTGACAACTAAGCATGTAGATATTGCTATATCAACTGATTTCTAGCACTACAAAGCTCTCGATGAAGATTTCAGCACTCTTCTAAGAAAGCTAAATAGCCCATGGATGAAAATGAATGCTGTCATATCCACCATGACATGGTCTACAAAATCTATGAAGTGCCTAAATTGTGGAAAACCTACCTGAGCATTTACTAAAAAAGTTTGACACAGGAAACTACTGGGAGAAGAGCTCTCTGGTTTGACCATAAAGGATCTGCAGAACCTAGAAAGCCAATTAGAGATGAGTTTGAAAGGCATCCGAACAAGAAAGGTATGGCAACTGTACCTGTAGCAAACTTCATTTCCTATAACAGAACTTGTTCCTCAGGCAACAAACTTTCTTTTCATTCTTTTGGCAGGAGCAGATTTTAACAGATGAAATCAAAGAATTGAAGCACAAGGTCTTTCCCAACCTTTAATTTCATATTCCACACATAAGGGAAAATTTTCAAGTTCGATTTTTATGGAACTGAATGCAGGGAAACTTGATTTATCAAGAAAATCTAGAACTTCATAAGAAGGTAGACATCATACATCAAGAAAATGCAGCCTTGTGTAAAAAGGTACAAATTAAGTACATTGTATTCATCACATATGCAACTTTCTATAACAACAGGAAGACATCACACAATCACAGTTGAGTAGCAGTCCAAAGTCAAGCATATGACTATACCAGGAGTATACTGTATCAAAGGATGTCATTTGTCTGTCTTTATGTCTGATGAAGACAATTAAGTTCTCTACACATAGATGCCTTAACAGAGTTTTTGACCCAGGTGCATGGAGTTGCTGAAGCAAATATTAGTCCTCACCCACCATACACTCTAAGCAACAAATACGATGTGGACATCCCTATTCACCTTGAATTGAGCCAGCCACAACACCAGAACAACAAAGTAGCAGCACAACCAATAAACTTGGGGTGCGTTCTATCACTCTATTGAGAAATGTAGGAGCTCGATACAAAACAATTCTTTTTAATATCTTTTGTGAGAATGTTCTCCTAAATCTATAACAGATTACAACTGAAATAGAGCATCCTTGGGTTATCATGCCTGCAACTTCCTAAATAGTTTAAAGGTCGAGCTCATCTAAGGAGATTTCTCATCAGATACTAGGACTGCTTTCAACAACAGGGCTGTCATATTTGGTATGACAAATGTCTGCAAGATAGATTTCCAAGGTTGCTGCGGGATGATCAAAGACCAGCATGTTACCCAATAAGTGGAAACCTCAATTTGAACAGGTGCTTTCATGTTCCCTACACTAAAAAGAAAAGGAAGGTTCCAGATGTTACTAGATTTTTCTATATCTTTGAGATTGAAATGTTTGTGAAGATAAGACTATCATTGTGTTAGTGAAGATTTGTTTGGCATCGTAAACAATAAGCATAATTTTAATACTTTCCACTAACATTGTGCATTCTTTGACTCATTAAAGAGAGTTCAGAGCAGACAAATAATTAAAACAAACAAATGAACTTAGTAGACGTATGTACATATGAAATTCTATAAGATCCATTACATTTTGGGAAATATAGTTATTACAGGCAAACATTGTCAGATCATGACAATATCTTCTTCACTACAAAAAACCATGACAATACTAGTATATGTCATTACTAATCTTGTCAGACATAAGGAACCTGCATCTATTTGTTCATTAGAATTTTAAACTTGATTTATTTACGTCAACATGGTAAAGTTATACACCAGAAAATATGCCATTATTCATCCATGTAAAACCTGAGTTGTTTATTGTTGTCTCCGCATTATTCGTATGGAGACAACAATACCTGCCCCACCAAAAAAAAAAACATAACAAGAATTCTTTGTTTGACACTTTAAACTAAGAATAAGGATTTAATATACAATCACAAGTTTTCAACTTACATCATCCTGAACATATACTATGCCTTTTGGCAAGAAACAACAGCCATAAGAACAGTATCTGATTTTCACTAAAGATGCACATCGTTCATAATTCATCATTGTCAGGATCAGAAACGATCTTCACAAATGAACTCTATGCACATAGGCCAGTTCAGTGTACTCAGCAGATAAAGGATGATAGTTGAGGCTTTCATCAATTCACGATTTCTACCAAGTACGTGCACTCAAGCATTACTCTTGTGACTGATAGTAGGCAGACATTGTGATGAGGAGAAAAAAGAGACTTCTATCTTTTGAGTCTTTCAAGCAGCACTTTATATTAGTCCAAAGCAAGAATTATATTCAAAATTTTGATTCCCGATGTAAAGCTTCAGCAAAAACATATAAATCTCAATTATTTTGTTGCATATGAGTCAATATGTTACTTGTAGTCCATTCAACAGTTATGAGGAAACATCTAGTCACACGTGTATAATCAAGTCCCTGTAACAAGGATTTTCAATTACTTCTGCAAATATTAGATTGACCTCTTAAAATACAGAAATTCTTTACGCTTCACTTTCCAATTCACAAGTCATATAGTAATGGCATTCAAAATATCAACAAACAGTGGCAAGTGATAGCAACAGAAGTATTAGAAATGCATAGAAATTGGCAGATAAAAAGAACAAGCATAACAAAAGGTGCAGCCACCTTTTGGTGTTTATGTAAACACGTGCACACTTGGACAGAATAGTAACCAAAAGCCATGGCCTACTCTGTCCACAGGCCCTAATCTCTGTTACTTAACAGAAGGAGCTGCCAGACGGATCCATCAGATAGAATTAGCCCAAGCAAATGTATAATCAAGGTCACAATAATTATTTTCTCAAATTGCACCTAGTCATAATAATTTTCAAATTATGGTCCTTGATACTATTTAGTCCTATCAGATCAAAGTCAAGAAACAAAAGACTTTTGAGATAATTTTCTGGATGTATACTTTGAGATTTGTCTCGTGTCAACATAACCTAAAACACTTTGAATCACGTCTATAAAATAATCCTTCAACTTTAGTCTTCACTAGCAGCATTTTGTCAATGAATTAAGTATTCAAAGTAGGATGAAGTGCCAGAACATATAATGCTGAAATCTTAAGTAAAGTTTATCCTATTCTGAAACAGCTAGAATTACACAGGACAAGGGGAAAATACTTTGCCTACATTCTAGTTAAAATATTCCATATAAAACAAATTGTTCAAGAAAATCAAAGAATCAACCGAGTTATTTCTCCAGATGCAAAGTTCCTATCTATTAGAAACACAATCAATGCAATACATTGAATAGCCGCCACAATCTCAGTTGATGTTTTCTGAAAATAACAATTTTGCAATTCAATAATTAGTAGACCACAATCTAATAGGAATAAACTATTTGATCCAACAATTTTACTTGTCTAAAAGACTGATTTGTTAAGTTCAAGAACAATCTACCATAGGCATGCCACATGTCTTGAAATTTGGGACCCATGGTGGTATTTAACATGTTAACCATCAACCACTTATTCATTGCCCTACCCGATTGACCAAAATATTCACATATAAAAGAAGATGAAAACCACAAGAAGTCTCATGTTTTATCTTCCTGAAAAAGTTTCTTCTACACGCTTTTCCTAATTCTTCTTCCATATTTTACAAGTTTTTCATGATTCAAATCTGCCCTCAACCTCTTACACTTTATTCAATGCATAGTGCTTCTTCACAGCTTGTAACTTGTAAAGCTGATTCAAAAGGACAGAATTTGAAAAAGCTCCTTGAAGTAATCCACTTTAGCTTTTATGTACTCTCAACACTTCTATCTCACAGCAAGAAATCAATAATAAAAACCAAAGACATTTAGATTAATGTAACATCATTATATCAGACATGCTCCTCGTAGGTTTGATCATGTACATTTATTCATTTCTAAGAAAAATATTGTTATAAATAAGAAATAAAGTTGTTTATCTAAGTGAAGAAAATTATAAGGCAACATGAGAGTTTAAAAGGCAAATAATAGAGCGGCCATCCCCAACATACTGCATTAATACCCACTTGCATGTCGAAAGAACTGTAAAAGTAGTAGAACGAACCTATATAGAGGAATGATAAAGTATTCTCCATTTAGATGTTTATCAAGAGATGAAGTTTGAATTCAACCATCAAGTACTTCAACATCATACACTAGCAGTTAGATCTATCAATTTAGTTAAAGAGAGATGTTTAGCACTATCATTTATTTCAAATGCCACTTGCAATCAAATAAATATGCACTTTCTTTAGCAAAATGTGTATTGATCTGTACTTAGGTTAGAAGTATAGATTAAAATTGTAGGACAATATTTCAATTAAGCATATTGTTGATATTGTTGCCCTAAACTTATTTCCGCTCTTTTAATTTAATTGGCGTGAATTTATTCAGAGAATTAAGAGAGTATCAAGAAATGTCATCGATTCAATTCAAAGAGCAAGAAAGAAACTTAGAGGCTTGGACATACTGACATGTAAACCAATATCTATGACTCGTTTTTTATTTTTCTTTCTAAAATATAAAAGGAACTCTGAAATCAATCTAAAGATTTCTATGTATGAACCCATATCTACCAAGAAACATAATTTTCTAAAATGTTAAAGTTTGAACTTGAATATCTGAGAGAAGATCTATCTTCAAACTGTAAGTCCATGCAAGCAAATGAAACACACTTCAATCAACCAAGTCTGCAGACAATAATCAATTTCCAAAAAGAGATGAAAGTAAAATAGTTTAACATCTATAACCTTGCACAAAAAAGTTGCCCAGATAAATATACCATCTACAGATGGAGAAAGAACATTATAAAAGCAAACAGAACCACGGAACATACTCTAGGAAAACATCTCGAAATGCATTTGGAAATTGGTGCATGCGCTTGGAATTAGCAAATATAGAGCATACGGGATACACCAATTATCACAAGCTCACAACTGTGACAAAAAATAAATCATTCATACCTCCATTCTCAAACACTGTAATAAATTTCAATACAAGAGCTGAAAATTATTTCAATCATTTCCATATGGATCATAGTAACCATACACAGCGTTACTCATGTATGCAGCGACCATGCTATAACTCTTCAAATTGTTGCTAATAACAGATACCAAAGGAAGTATCACACAACCACAGAGGCTTCTTCGCACCTCAACCATGAAACAACCGACCAAGAAAAACCTGCAAAGGCAAAACAAAACATGAATGAGTCGTTTGGAAACCTTCGAATTGGATTCATTTATATTAATGAAATTGAATTGAACTCAATTTATACTGTTTGGAACAAACCCAGTAATATTAGAATTGAATTCAATTACATTGTTTGGAGCATAATCAAAATTAATTCAATTATTTCATATGACATTTTTACCCTTGACTAAAAAATAATCTTATTAAATAATAAACATTTACACTTACATAGAGCAAGATATAAACATCAATTTCATTATAAGTGATATCATAAAAAAAGTTCATTATAAAAATGAAAAGAAAAAATTGATTACAAATGACATTAGGCTAGACCAAACTATGAAGACAATAGAAAACTATTATAATTAAAAATGCATGAACGAGCAGTAGTTCTTTTGTGTTGACAACTATAAGGCGCTTTCAATTTTTTAAATTTCACTCCAAATTACATAATATCATAACAAGTTCAACATGTCTTCCTGTGATAAATTTTTAAAAACATCGAAATTTAATTTAATTTATTTTAATAGTTGAATTCTTATTTTATATTAAATGCAATTTTAAATTAATCGTATTTTGTGTTGGTGTCGCTGACCGTGGTAAATAAGACGATGGAGATGACGATGAGAGTTCTGGGTTTAGGATCCAAATCATGAGAATTACATTAGTGATGTTTATTATAAAAAAGATGGTGCTGAGGGACAACTGAAAGAGTTTCAATTTTTCTCTTTCCTGCCTACTAATTTCGTATATGCATGGATGGAAGGAGAGAGAGGCATCAAATGCATCACTTCTTTCATTAATCACTCATAAAATAG
>JANZLX010000212.1:32785019-32799048 GCA_025531955.1 Erythroxylum orinocense
GAAGGCCGTTCGGCCATCACCCGTTCGACCATTGCCGCTCGGCCATTCTCGTTCGGCCATTTCTGCTCGGCCATTCTCATTCGTCCTCCCATTCCCCCCGCTGCCCTCCCTTCTGCCTCCTCCTCCACCCACCAGCCCGACACTACTCCTTCACCTCCACCCAGGCAGGTCATTGCGGTATGCCCTCCGGCGGCTGCCCCTTCTGAGGACTCTAATCCGACGGCTTCCCACCCTCATCTACCCCCTGACCCACCAACGAACACCCACCCCATGCTTACACGCTCCAAAAACCACATATACAAACCCAAACACCTCTACACAACCACCAAACACCCCCTCCCTGCCATACTTGAACCATCCTGCATCTCTGAAGCCATCAAACACCCACATTGGCGGCAGGCAGCAATTGACGAGTACAATGCCCTCATCACCAATCAAACTTGGACCTTGGTCTCTGCTGATGAAGCACCAAATGTGGTAGGTTGCAAATGGATTTTTCGGACTAAACGTAATTTCGATGGCTCTATTTCCAGGTACAAATCTCGGTTGGTGGCGAAGGGTTTTCATCAGAGTCCTGGGATTGACTTCAAGGAGACATTCGCACCGGTTGTCAAACACCCGACAATCAAGACGGTCCTTACCATTGCCTTATCTAATCAGTGGGAGCTCCACCACCTTGATGTTAACAACGCGTTCCTTCACGGGACGCTGACTGAAACAGTTTACATGAAGCAGCCCCCAGGATTTGTTCATCCACAATTTCCCACTCACGTCTGCAAACTTCATAAAGCTATCTATGGTCTTCGTCAAGCTCCGCGGGCGTGGTACATTGAGCTGACCTCCTACCTGGAGACTCTTGGCTTCACAATAAGCAAGTCCGACTCTTCTCTGTTCCTATTTCAGCTTGGCAACGTTACCATTTATTTTCTGGTTTATGTTGACGACCTCCTTATTACTGGTAATTCACCATTGGCGGTCTCCAACCTTATCACTGATTTGTCTAATCGCTTCTCCCTCAAAAACTTGGGCACTCCGGACCTCTTCCTCGGCATTGAAATCATTCCGACTCCTGAGGGTCTTTTTCTCTGCCAACATCAGTACACTTGCGATTTACTCACCCGTTTTGAAATGGCAGGTGCGAAACCCACCTCCACTCCACTAGGCACTACTGCTACCCTCAAGCTCAATGATGGGACTGCTTCTGCTAACTCCACCTTGTTCAAGCAAATTCTAGGTGCCCTACAGTATTTGACAATCACCCGCCCTGATATTGCTTTCGCTGTTAGCAAGCTCTCCCAATTTATGCACAAACCCACAGAAGGTCATCTCCAGCAACTCAAAAGAACTCTACGGTATCTCAAGCACACTGTCACGCATGGTCTCCTCCTTCGACGTTCCTCGACCCTGTCGCTCCGCGCATTCAGTGATGCCGACTGGGCTGGCAATACGGATGATCGAGTCTCGACCTCGGCCCACATCATTTACCTTGGTGACAATCCGATTTCCTGGCAATCCAGGCGCCAGCGCTCTGTCGCCCGATCTTCCACTGAGGCCGAGTACAAATCCGTTGCCAACACTGCTTCTGAAGTCCTCTGGGTCCTCAATCTTCTCCATGAATTATCTGTTCCGATCCCCACCACTCCTCAGATACTTTGTGATAACCTTGGTGCCACTTACGTATGCTCCAATCCAGCCTTCCACTCCCGCATGAAACGCATTGCTCTGGACTATCACTTTGTCCGAGAACTCGTCCAACAACAGCGGCTGCGCGTCACTCATGTCTCGACTCACGACCAAATTGCTGATGTCCTCACCAAGCCACTACCCAAGCGCAAACTGGATCACTTCCGAGACAAGATGAATGTCATCGATGGGACCTTCATCTTGAGGGGGCGTAATAGATAAATGAGCTCACTACCTCAACGAATCCACCAGGCCCATCAGCCACGGACTACTACTCTCATTCTAGAAGCAATCCTCGCCTCGTGACTTTGTTATTTCTGTTGTAACTGAATGATTCTTTGTATCGCTACAGTCTCCTTCTTCATCTGTGTATATATATTCTTTGCCTCATCAATGTACAGTGACAGAATAGAAATACAAAATACAATACCATTAAACTTCATTCTCTGTTGTCCATTCGAGTCTCTTATATGCGTCATCAATATTCAGATGAAATTTCCTTAATGCACAGAGTATAAAAATATTCGATAATACGCAAGTATAATAAAGAGATTGTTTCCTATTCGCTCATTAATCAGTCTTTATTAAAATAAAACGGTTGGCGGATGGCGGTAGCCGGTTTTTCTTCTTTTTGTTTTTTTGCTCGTAAGGTGTTTTAGGAGGGTTTCAATTATAAAAAAATATTTTTAAGTCATTCACATCCAAATTATTCTTCGTTCGAGCCGGATAAATCTTTTGTAAAAGACAAAACTCTGATCTCAAATTTTAAATAGCTGCATACATAAGAAAAGTTTGAATCTACAACTTCAATTAAGCTAAAAAAAACCCTTTATCAACTGACCAGTAACATGGGGTTATAGCCTTGTATTTTATCTTTTCCAATCAAGAGCCTCTCTCGACCAAGCTACTTACTTTAAATCTCTTCATTGTTGCATTCCTTCTTAATCTGACATACTCATATTATTGTCTTATTTATTTCTTTTCAACTTGTTTCCGATGTTTTAAACCCCATATTTTCTTTTGATGACATAAGAGTGATGTATTTTGTTTATGGATAACTGAAGATAAATTGGTAAGGACAAAAATATTTCAAGTATTTGAATTTCTCATCATCCTTGATTTGAACCATTGACTATTAATTTTTTAAGTTACTATTTAATTTTTCCGAATTATCTTATATCAAGACTTTTATTAACAACTCAACTATATAAGACTCTCCGTTTTACAAAGCTTGGAGAAGAGATATCAATTATATTCAACATTTTTTTTTTGCATTTTATAGATAGACTGTTTCTATGATTGAAACATGTGACATTTTGGTCACAAAGGAGATAACTTGTCACCTTTATGCGAATTATCTTATATCAAGACTTCTATTAATATTTTTAACATTTTTTTAAGTACTAATAAAAATCCAAATTGAATGTCATATAAAATTTTTGTTATATTAATAGGCACAACACAAAAGACTTAATCTCGAATTTGATTTTAATCTAATGGATTTGATTTGAGGTAATCGAATTTTAAGTTGAATTTGATTTTTTAATATTTTAAACTTCAAACATGTTCCAAATTTAAGTTTAATGATTTGACTTGCCTAAAACCTAGTAAATTTTATATACAAAATGACATCATTTTGTTAATACAAAATATCATTTTTAATGTAATATATTGGTTAGAACTCATCTAAGTTTTTCATAAATAGCAATCCTATAATAGATGAAGAAATTTTTTTCTCTCTTTCAGTTGTATTGCTAACTCTATTCTTCTTCTTCTTTTTTTCTTATTCAATATATCAAACTGACGCGAAACCCCTAGAATTGACTCGATTAGGAACCCCTTGATCGATCGGATCAAAACCTCAACCCAAGAACTCAAAGTTTTTGAAAGATCCTTCGACGCCTTGATCCAAGATTAACAATGCAATCAAAAACCAAAACGCGTAAAGATATCAAAAGAACGCCTCAAGTAATCCGACTAATCACTTTATAAGTTTGTAAAATCGGTTTGTAGAGAATTTCATAATTGAATCCCTCACAAAGTGACATAAAATTATTCTCAATCTAATCTGAATAGGAAGTGCAGAAAACCACCTTTTTAAATTTTAAAAAGTAGGCCTAAAAACGAAAAGCCTAACTAGAAAACATAAAAAGTCAATTAGGAAGTCGTAACAATTTTCTAACAGAACATCCTTCAGTAAATCAAGTATATCTTGGGCTACGGACCTCCGATTAAGGTGAATCTTACCGTTGGAAAGCTAAGACAAAAATCTACAACTTTCACGTTAATCAGTTAGGCTGATTCGGCCTGAATCATTGTCAGAATTTCGGCCCAAGTCAGAACATGTGAATTGCATTATTGCCCTGATGTTATTGATTGTAACTTGAACTCTAAAGTCCTTTTCTTCATCAACCATGGAACATATAAGCCCACCAAAAGCTTCTCTAAGCCTCTTAGCATTAGCACAAGTAATCGGTCCTTTCGGCATGGTCAACGAGTCATCCGATAATTAACTTATCTTTCGACTCTTTCTTGAGCTCACATCATCCTCCTCTTCTTGAAAAAGATTCATCCTCGAATCTGCAATGGTAAAAGGAGATAAATCAAAAACATTAAACGAAGCACTAATGCCACCATGCTCACTTTGGAGATCCAATTTGTAGGCATTGTCATTTATCTTTTCGAGAACTTTAAATGGGCCATCGCCTCTTGGATGTAGCTTTGTCTTTCGTGTATCAGGAAATCTTTCCTTGTGCATATGCACCCACACCCAATCTCCGGGTTCAAATGAAACAAACTTGCTTCCCTTATTAGCACTAGATTCATATTGCTTATTCTTTTTCTTAATGTGCCGACGAGTCTGTTCATGGATCTTCCTTACCAAATTTGCTTTCTTTTCACCATCTGCATTAGTTAATTCAATAACAGGCAAAGGAAGTAAATCCAAAACAGTTAGTGGATTAAAACCATACACAGTTTCAAATGGTGAAAAACTTATAAAAGAATGAACATTTCTATTATACGCAAATTCGACAAGGGGCAAGCATTCTTCCCAAGTGTGCAAATTTTTACTAATCATAGCGCGCAACAAAGTACTAAGAGTACGATTGACAACCTCAGTTTGTCCATCTGTTTGTGGATGACAAGTAGTCGAGTACAACAGTTTAGTTCCTAACTTTGCCCACAACACTTTCCAAAAAGAACTAAAAAAATTGACATCTCTATCACTAATTATGGTCTTTGGAATTCCATGCAGTCGAACAACTTCCTTAAAGAACAAATTTGCAATATGAGATGCATCATTGGTTTTATGACAAGCAATGAAATGAGACATCTTAGAAAACCCATCAACAATCACAAACATTGAATCTTTACCATGTGTAGACCTAGGCAAACCTAAAATGAAGTCCATAGAAATATGTTCCCAAGGTGCACTAGGTACAGGGAATGGTATGTATAATCCATGAGGCGTAAGTTTAGATTTAGCTTGCTTACATTGAACACAATTTGCAAAAACACGTTCTACATCCCTATGCATATATAGCCAAAAGAAATGCTCATGCAAAATGTCCAATGTTTTCTGTACACCGAAATGGCCCATTATATCTTTGCTATGAGACTTTCTAACTAATAATTCACACAAAGAACAATTTGGCACACAGAGTTTATTTTCCTTAAACAAAAACCCATCATGGCGATAAAACTTATTGAATGCAGCAGTTTCACAAGCATCATACTCGTTTCAAAAATCAGTATCAGCAGTATACAAATCCTTGATATACTCAGATCCTAATAACTTACTACTCAGAGTAGAGATTAAAGCATATCTGTGAGATAGTGCATCAGCTACCATATTTTCTTTACCTTGCTTATATTGAATGACATATGGAAATGTTTTAATAAACTCAACCCATCTTGCATGCTTCCTATTCAACTTTCCTCGTCCTTTGAGATGCTTCAAGGACTTATGGTCAGTGTGGATGACAAACTCCTTCGGCCATAAGTAATGTTGCCATGTTTTGAGCGCTCTCACTAAAACATACAATTCTTTATCATAAGTAGAATAGTTTAGAGTTGCTTCATTCAACTTTTCACTAAAATATGCCAAAGGGTGTTTCTCCTGCATTAACACAATACCTATGCCTACTCCAGAGGCGTCACATTCAATTTCAAAAATTTTATCAAAATCAGGCAAAGCAAGCAAAGAAGTGGAACACAATTTATCTTTCAGTAGCATGAATACCTTTTCCTATTCAGGACCCACATAAATGCAACATTTTTCTTAATGACTTCTGTAAGTGGTGCAGCTACAGTGCTAAAGTGTGGACAAACCACCTATAAAAACTAGCTAAACCATGACAACTCTATACTTCTGAAACAAATTTAGGTGTTGGCCACTCTTTAATGGCTTTCACTTTATTCTCATCAACCTCAATGACCTTAGCACTAACAATAAAACCAAGAAAATTAACCTTATCCATACAAAAATTGCACTTTTTAACATTGGCATACAAATTTTGTTCACGCAAGACATCAAGTTCATATTTCAAATGATGCATGTGTTCTTCTAAGCTCTTACTGCATATCAAGATGTCATCAAAGTACAATACAATAAACGTATTAATAAATGCATGAAGTACATAGTTCATCAATCTTATAAAAGTGTTAGGTGCATTTGTCAAACTAAATGATATTACCATCCACTCATACAGTCCATGTTGAGTTTTAAATGCAGTTTTCTATTCATCACCCTGGAATATACGAATTTGGTGGTATCCCCCAATCAAATCAATTTTAGTAAAAATCACAACACCATTCAATTGATCTAACATGTCATTTAACATAGGAATGGGATGTCAATACTTTATCATAATTTTATTGATTGCTCTGTTGTCTACGCACATCCTCCAATTTTCATCTTTCTTTGGCACTAGTATCACAAGAACAGTACACGGACTCATACTCTCCCTCACATGGCCTTCAGTTATAAGTTCTTCCACTTGTCTTTGTAATTCCTTAGTCTCTTTAGGGTTACTGCGATATGCTGACCTATTAGGCAATGAAACTCCAGGCACCACGTCAATCTAATGCTCAATCCCTTTGATGGGCAACAATCTAATATTTCATTGTACATCAACATTACAAGTGATTTTTTTTCATGATAAGCATCTCTAAAATCTCTCCATCTCACATACAAGCTCACTTTTTTTTTATCTCTCTTGCACTCATTGTTTCCCTTTCCCCTCTCACTCTCTTTAATTTTTAATTATCACTCTCATTCATTTTTTCCTTTTCCCCATTGTGTTTGTTCAGCTCAACTCTCTTTGCTTTTTCTGACTCCTCTCGTTGTCTAAGCTTCAACTAATCTTCGTATACTCCTTTAGGAGATAATGGCTTGAGGGTGACAAACCTTCCATCTTTAGAAAAAGAACAAGTATTTAGATAACCATTACGTGAGATCTTACGGTCATACTCCCAAAGCTGACCCAAAAGTATTTGGCCTACTTACATCGGAATCACATCACATAAAACCTCATCAGAATACTTGATAATAGTAAATGGCACTTAGTCACTTTGACCTCGTCACATTCATTCAGCCACTGTAGCCTGTACGGCTTTAGGTGTTTCAATAACGACAATCTAAGCTTATGCACTAAGTAAGTGCTAGTAGCATTAGTACAACTACCTCCATCAATAACTAGACTGCATACCTTCCTACCTACATTGCATTTAGCGTGAAAAATATTTTCCCACTGTTCTTCTGGAGCATCATACTTAGCCTAAAAATTTAAAGCTCTCCTTGCAACTAGTAAGTATCCATGCTCTGGATATTCTACATCACTTGTATCTTCCAACGGTGGCATTTTCGGCTCGATCTCCTCTCCATTTGTTTTAACAACTCCATCATCTTTTATGATCATAGCTCTCTTGTTAAGACATTGAGAAGTTAAGTGGCCATTCCTCTAAAAAATTCCGCTTTTTTCTTTAGGAGAGTACTTGTCCTTATATTTTGACATAAACCTATCATCTTTGAATTTAGACGCATTCCTCTCTTTACTACTTCTCTTGTAGCCTGACTTCCAAGGTGATCCACCACTATTATTGAATTGAGACTGTCTAGCTAATTTTTTGTAACTAAGTTGTTTCTCTACTTTCATGGAAACACTAACCATATCTTCAATATCCACATAATGTTGTAGCTCAACTGTGTTGGCAATTTCTCTATTCAGCCCACACAAAAATCTAACCATAGTAGCCTCTCGATCTTCTACAACATCTGCCCTGATCATAGCCATTTCTATTTCTTTATGGTACTCTTCAACACTCTTAGAACCCTGTTTTAAGTTTTGGAGTCTTTGATGCAGTTCCATGTAATAATGATTAGGAACATATCTTGTTCTCATGACAACTTTCATTTCATCCCAAGTTCAGATAGGTCTCTCCCCATTTCTTTTTCTATTAATTTGAACCTGATCCCATCAAAGTATTGCATAGTTTGTAAATTCTATAGCTACTAATTTGACCTTCTTTTCTTCTAAATAGTGATGACAGTCAAACACAAGCTCCACCTTTCTTTCCCACTCCAAATATTGGTCTAGATTACTTAGACCTTGAAAATAAGGAATCTTCATTTTTATCCTGCTCAGTTTCTATTAACTTCTTCCCTAGCTCTCGGTTCTCTTCTAGGCATGTCACCTCTTCTTCTACCTCTTGTCATATACTCCTTAGTTTGATATCGATCCCACTCTTCTATGTTTGTTTCAGTTTCAACATCCTCAAATTCAGGTTGGTTGGTCGGTGGTGGTGCTCGCCAACCTCGTTTTGGAGCCTCTAAGCGTTCTAACCTCTCTCTATAGCTTTCAAATACAAGATTCATTTGGGTCATTTGTTCTTGTAAACCCTTTAAAGTTGTGGCTAGGTCTTCTGAATCCTTTTCATCACCTACCTTAGACATTATAAAGTAACAAGAAAAACAAGTGTAATAATGTTAGTTAAAAAGAAACCTCACTCACTCCCTTACGTGTTTCACTCGAATAGATGATGATTCACTCGTATTTAGCTCTTTTTTTGGCTTTTTCTTTTGATGTAAATAACTCTTGCCTTTTACCACTCTTGATTCTTTCCCGAAATTCTTTACCAATCAAAATTTCGAACAAATCAAGGACAATCAAATTGAAAGTGACACTCTTACAAAAGAAAAATTAAAGAAATCAAAAGGAAGCAATAAGAAAGCAATGAAAAGTAACACGTACGGGTCAAGAACCAAAGAAATTCAAAGGATCGAAAGAGAAATTTTGTAATAGGAATTAGCTTTTCAAAGTTTCGTTGTTCAAATTAGCTTTTAAAAGTTTTGTTGTTCAAGTTTTGAGAATTTCAATTTCAATTCAAGCAATAATGCAATATAACTTCTAGCAATCCACACAAATTTTCTATCAATCACCAAATTTCACAAATTCCAACAAACTTCTTTTGTTAACAACTTACAATTGCAACAACACTTCAAGATGAACTATCCACAATCTCAACAAATTACGATTAACGAATCAAGAAAACGCCTTTTTTCATAACTTTTTTTATTTTTCTAATTTTTAGATTTTTTCAGATTTTTTTCTGACTTTTTTTGTCACAAGAACAATCTTAACAAAAATTAACTAGAAACACAACATGAAGTATGAATTGAAATAAAATTACGAAACAAGAACAACAAAGACAATGTTAACAAATGGTAATGGAACGATAACAATAAAACACAGAACGAAATAAACAGTAGAAGGGAAACAAGGACAAAAATAAATAGAAATTTGAAACAACAAAGAAACAAGAAAACAAATGAAAACAATAAGAATAATGGATAGGAACCTGAAACCGAGCTAAAGCTCTGATACTAAATGACATGGAACTCCTAAAATTGACTCGATTAGGAACCCTTGATCGATCAGATCAAAACCCTAACCCAAGAATTCAAAGTTGACGGAAGATCCTTCAACGCCTTTACCCAAGATTAACAATGCAATTAGAAACTAAAATGCACAAAGATATCAAAAAACGCCACAAGCAATCTGACTAATCACTTGATAAGTTCGAAAAATCGGTTTGTAAAGAATTTCAGGATTGAGTCCCTCACAAAGTGACCTAAAATTATTCTCAATCTAATTTGAATGGAAATGTAGAAAACCACCATTTTAAGTCTCAAAAAGTGGGCCTAAAAACGAAAAGCCTAACCAGAAAAAAATGAAAAGTTAATTAGGAAGTCATAACAATTTCCTAACATAACATCCTTTAGTAAATCAAGCATATCTTGAGTTACGGACCTCTGATTAAGGCGAATCTTACCGTTGGAAAGCTAAGACAAAAGTCTATAACTTTCACGTTGATCAGTTAGGCTGATTCGGCTTGAATCAATGTCAGAATTTCAGCCCAAGTCATAACACGAGAATAGTATTATTGCCTTGACGTTATTGATTGTACATTGATCTCCAAAGGCCTTTTCTTCATCAACCATGGTACGTATAAGCCTGCCAAAAGCTTCTCTAAGTCTTTTAGTATTAGCACGAGTAATCTGTCATTTCGGCATAGTCAACGGGCCATCGATAGTTGACTTGTCTTTCGACTCTCTCTTGAGCTCACATCACAAACCCTCCATTATTTTAATGTATTTGAGTTTTAATCATATGAATGAGTGAGAATTTTGTTTTAATGTTAAATCATTGTGATCAAATAATTGTATCTTAATTGTAGAATAGAAATAATTATGAAAGTAAGTCAGTTGTATGATGTAAGTTAGCAAATTAAGATTTATTTTTAATTATTTGATCATTTTATTTTTGATAAATTGAATCTACTAATTTTATAGAAGAAATTATCTCAATCGGAGGGTGAAATTACAAGCGAGAAGAAATACTATACTTTTTTTTTACTTGGTTTAATTTTAAATGATAATTATACTTTTTTCTGCGATGAGAAAACCTCAAACTTATGATTCGGTTTGATTTTGAATGATAATTATACTTTTTTTTAGAATACCTCAAACTTATGATTTGGTTTGATTTTAAATGATAATTGTATTTTTTTTATGATGAGAAGACCTCAAACGTATGATTTGGTTTGATTTTAAATGATAATTATACTTTTTTCTCTAATGAGATGAGCTCAAAGGTATGATTTGGTTTGATTTTAAATGATAATTATATTAATCTTTTGATGAGAAGACCTCAAACGTATAATTTAGTTTGATTTTAAATGATGATTATAATTTTTTTCTGTGACGAGAAGACCACAAACGTATGATTTGGTGTGATTGAGAAAACCTCAATCGTAGGAATAAAGAAAATACGGATCCCTATTGAATTTATAGGATCCAATGGCAAATCTTATACCGTTGGAAAGCTAAGATAAAAATCTACAACTTTCATGTTGATCAGTTAGGCTGATTCGGCCTAAATCAATGTCAAAATTTCGACCCAAGTTAGAATAAGTGAATAGTATTATTGTCTTGATGTTATTGAATGTAACTTGATCTCCAAAGGCCTTTTTTTCATCAACCATGGTACATATAAGCCTACCAAAAGCTTCTCTAAGCCTCTTAGCATTAGCATGAGTAATCGATCCTTTCAACATGATCAATGGGTCATCCGATAATTGACTTGTCTTTCGACTCTCTCTTGAACTCACATCACAAACCCTCCATTATTGTGATGTGTTTGAGTTTTAATCATATGACCTAGTGAGAAATATGTTTTAATGTTAAATCATGAACACAAGTTAGGACCTTTAATAAAATTTTGAGTTCTTTTATTAGTTTTCTTTTTAAAAACATTGAATAAAACTCACCTCGAAGAATTGTACCAATTTGGAGTTGAAGTGGTCGATTGCACAAATTTGTAACAGTAAGAAGGATAGTTGATGGGCGGAGAGAGGAATTGAGGTTGATTTGATTATATAAATCAAGATTTGAGCCGGCTAATTCATAAAATTAAATTATGAATTAAGTTTGAAATTTGAAAATTAAAAAATAAATTAATTTAAAATTTAAATTAAATTCGAACATCCATTTGTATATAACCCATGTTTTCTTAAACACACATCTCCTTAAATATTTTATAATTACTTCAAACGAACATTAAGTATCGTTAAAAGGTTTATTAATGTTTTAAAAATTAGATTAGAAGTTAAATTAATAAGACAAGAGGTTTAAGGTTTAACAGGTTCAATTAATATAAGACCATCATAAAATCAACTAAAAATTGAATAAATTTTATAAATTAAAATATAATTGAAAGAGATTATTGTTGTTAGTCAAAGAATATAAAATTTAGTTAACGAAGAGATTATTAAATAAAAATTAATTAATTAATTTTGATTTATAAGAACATATTAATTTATAAAAAGTTTTAGTTTTTAATAATAAAAATTATTAAATTAAACCAAACTGAAAATTGGACAATTTAATATTTTAACTATTAAACTGATTCAACCAACCAATAATTTTTAATTATTGTACTTTCTCACTCTCCCTTTTACTTTTCCAAAGAAACTCATATATATCCTCTGATCGAAAGATATTTCTTAATTGTAGAATAGAGATAATTATGAAAGTAAGTCAGATGTATGATGTAAGTTAGCAAATTAAGATTTATTCTCAATTATTTGATCCTTTTATTTTTGATAAATTGAATTTACTAATTTTATAAAAAAAAATGGTTTGGTTTGATTGAGAAAACCTCAACCGTATAAATAAAGAAAATACGGATCCCTATTAAATTAATGGGAGCTGATCTTTTGACCTAGGTGCTCTGTACTTAGCATGTGCCAGAGGATCTAAGCCACCCATTTAAGTGAACCAACCAGAGCGCCGCTCTGTACTTAGCCTGTGCCAGAGGATCTAAGCCACCCATTTAAGTGAACCTAATGGTAGGTTCACTTAAATGGGTAGCTTAGATCCTCTGGCACAGGTTGACACTCTAGTTGGTTCACTTAAATGGGTGATTTAGATCTTTTGGCACAGGCTATATACAGGATACCTGAACCAGAGATTTTGAGGGCTGAATTAATAGGGTCTACTGGAGAAGACCGTAGCCATGCGCATACTAATCAAACCTATGGTGTCAGTCAGAATAGAAGTAGGGGAGTGGAATTTGGCATGATATAAAAGTCTTAATTTGACTATCGATGGATCACAAATGGAAAGTAGGCGATAAGGCTATTTGCCTATTTCCAAGAAGAAGTGTCCCACCAGATCTAGTATCAAATGGCGACGTGAAATTCAGGGACAAAAATAGAGAGGATTAAGTGAAGGAGATCACGGGAGAAGGATTCGATATCAAAGATTCCACCTAACCGCTTACGACATGTGTTACGTGAATGTTAGATCATTATAAAATTAAATAAGATTTAAAAACTTAAAATATGTTTATTTATATATAAATTAAAATTAAAAATAAATTCTTAAAATAAAATTTAATTAATTATTTTTAATTTATAATAATTTATTAATTTACAAAAATTATTCAATTAATTAATTTGTAACAACAACAGTTGTTAAAGCAAATCAAACCTGAAAGTTAAAAAGCAAATCAAAAATTTGGATAGTTCCGACCAAGTTGGTTGAATTTTTTTAATCATTGATAAAGTTTATTGAAAAGTTTAAATTAATTATCATGGTTATTTATAATACCACATTTTAAAAAATTACTTATTACCATTATTTATAATAGCAAGTTACATTTTAATATTTTTTAAATAATACTATAACAAACAAATTAATTTTTAATATATAATTCATCAATTTAATTCAACTAGATGCTATCATAATTTAAAAATAATTTTCACTTTAATATTTCACGAGAAAAGTTTAAATTGGTTCCTACAATTATCACTGATATTACTTTAACGAGTATGTATGATAAAATGAGTTTTAATTTACAAATATTAACATTAAAAATATTAGTACAAAAGTAGTAAATTTTTTTAACATTATTGTATTTATAGCAAATAGAATCAATGTTATGAATACCGTACCGGACTTGGTACCGAATTAAGTTCTGAAACGGAACTGTAGCGGTACCGTTTTGAAATTTTTTTTAAAATTTATCAAATAGCCCCTAAAATTTTTAAAATTTGCAAAACAGTCCATATTATACAGTTGTACTGTATACTTTACTAGTTTATTGTTTACATTAAACATGCTTTCAAAAATCTTAATAATAAATAATAATAACAATTAATATAAAATAAAAATAATTTTAAATATTTTACATATAAATAATAATCACAATTAATATAAATAAAGACAATTATCATCATACAATTATAAAATTAAGAATAATACAAAGTATTTAAAATATTA
>JANZLX010000212.1:32888810-32912333 GCA_025531955.1 Erythroxylum orinocense
AAAGTGACAATGCCACTTCTTGTGAGTAATACTTCTCAGAAGCATCAAAGGAGTCTGGACGTTGAAATTGGCCTCATAATGAGTTAAGTCTCTTAAACTGGAAAGCTCAGAAGAAGACTTAACACACTACTTGGACATTCCCTTGTAGGGACAGAAGCGTCAATTGGGCAGAGGAGCTTCATTGACTAACCATAACTTAATGATGATCACTTCTCATGCCTCCTACCTTTAACTCGAAAGAAACATACCTTGAGATGCTCGGGTCATTGTACTTGAACTTTATAAAGATGTAGCATGCACTAACAATGGTGGATGGCATAATTAGTAATGGCTGCCCCATTAAGCCTAAAGCAGTATCCAAGATCACAAGCATCACCGTTCAGATCACCATGCCAACAAAATAAAAAGTCAATGATGAAGAATTGACCTTATAGAGATTGTAATCATAATAATACCTTCTTGAAGAATGTGTCGACAAGGAGTTATCCACTCTATTTGATTGAGATAATATAGGTTTTGAGAGATCAACCTTGTTTCCGTGGTCTTGAAAAGTCTGCTGAGTTCCAACATTAGGTTAGATAATCAAATACTGAATTAGCTTAATATAGTATCTAGGATAATGTCCAGATTATATAGCATAGAAATTTCAAAAGCTACTTAATTGCTGGTGCCACTCCAATCCACAACTCACTTTAAATAAAAAGGTATATTTGAGCCAAAATATTCAACAAGAAAAGATCAATCTACAAATTCAACAGAGGTCTAATCACTATTTATGTTAGTGAATTAAGATAAGCATTTCTTATTATACACTTCAATGCCAGACTTTCAACTAAATTTCATCAAGTAAATATTCTCAGTCCCATGTCTTCACACAATAACTGCAAAATTGCCAATAATTTATCGTTTCACCTCGGCTGAAGTTTTAGCTTAAAGTTTGATGTAGTTCTAGTGACCACAGAGATACCAAATTATTCCCCTTGGCCTCTATCTCCTCTATTGCATAAAGTGACAATGCCACTTCTTGTGAGTAATACTTCTCAGAAGCATCAAAGGAGTCTGGACGTTGAAATTGGCCTCATTGTTTTCTGCAAATCACAGTTGGATGTCTCATATAAATGATGGCCTCTAGAATTGGTACGTGTCCCATATGACACATCCCTGTTATCGTGCCATTTAGAATCAAATTTAATCTTTTCCTGAAGGTAGATTTCCAATCCATTAGCAATGTGACCTCTTGAAATGGACCTAGTGTGAGATCTTACAGAAGTATCATCTTTTCGTCTCTTTGCCCATGCAAAGCCACCTGACCTAGAAACGTGTAATGGGCCAGAGAAGGGAACGTCTCCTTGGGATGCATTTTTTACATGGAATATCTCTTCCAATTTATCAAGCGATGACTTCCCTGCCTCCCTACCTGATCTCGCATCTCCTCCCTTCAGAATACGGAGAGTACTGCTAGTGCTAAATTGAACACCTTGTGCTCGAGCTGCCAGATCCTGGAAGATAGAAAGAAGACAAGACTTAAGAGTTCCAAAAAGGCACAAGAAAGCAAGAGTGTGTGCGAGAGATAGACCTTTGTTGGTGCCAATTTAGCAGTTCCATTCTGCTTTCTCATAGGTTTTCTTGTTTCATCAATAAGAACTCTTCCACTAACTTCTTTCCTGGAAGTTCAGTTCCATTATACTCTAATGTCAGTATAAAGGCTATGCAAAATCATCTATAGTTTTATAAGGTGTCAAATGCATTTGATCACCCTGTATCAGTGAATGACATTGTTTTCAGTTCCATAATATCCCAAAAAAAAAAAAGGAAAAAGAAAAAGAACCTAGCAAAAACCATTTATATTCATGACAGCGATATCTCGAGTGAGATGCAATTTAAAGCACGGCGTTCACACCTCTTTGGATCCTGGCGGATTTTTGCATCAACCTCTTTACTGGGCGGATATTTCGGCAAGCTTGAAGGATCACAGGCGTAAGGCTTTGTTGTGAAATACTGATTTGCATAACAAACAATGAATTAGACGATCCAAATGATACAGATAAGTGAAAATTTGAGTAATATTGCAAAATCTCATGAAATTTGGGAAAAAAGGAACATGGTAGTGCTCCATTATGTAAGAGTGAGAACATCATACAAATTGAAGTAAACTGAAAACCATATGTCTGGAAGAATTTGACCAAGGAATTTCAATTTGCACTGGAAAACTAATCAAGGGTATTTCTCGTCATGACCGGCAAAAATTCCCAGGCGATAATATTTACCTCGGAAGCAAGGGCAGAGGATGCCGTCCCACGTTTATATGGCTCTACTGACAGAAAAGTTTCTATTAGTTTCACAGCTGTTCTGGGCAGATGTTTAAATCTCTCATGAAGACAACTATCATAAGGTTGCTGCGGTTTGAACAAAGTTGCACGAGGAAGTTTTGACTTTTTCCAGTACTCATCAGGTGGAGATCCACAGAGCTTGAAAATCTTGTGCAATTGCTCAACCTGAAATAGAAACAAGAGGTTCTTTGTATACAAACTTCAAATGGAAAGAAATGAAGAAAATTTTCAAGAACTAATTGTTAATGTTGATATCACATTAATTGCAACATGTTGTCTCCCTACATGCATACTTACTTTTTACAAGCGATTAGGAACAGAATCAAGATGTGCGCATCAACTTAATTTCCCCGACTGAAAGTTTTGATTAATAATTTGTATAGCATACTTTTCAAACTCCATGGACATTTTTTATCATTCTGGCATTCCAATGCAACTATCACTAACTCTTACAACTTTGGACAGGTGATGTGTTCTGAGATTACCTCTGTTCTCCCTTGAAGGATGGGTTTCCCAAGGAGAAGCTCGGCGAAAACACATCCAGTACTCCAGAGATCCACAGATGCTCCATAATCAGTCGAACCCAGCAAAAGTTCTGGTGGTCGGTACCATAAAGTCACAACACGGCTAGTCAAAGGTTGGTTATGCCCAGAAATGCAGAAATTTGCCAACCCAAAATCTCCAACCTTCAATATACCTTTGTTGTTTACAAGAAGGTTAGATCCTTTTATATCTCTATGCATTACACCCTTTGAGTGACAATGCTCAAGTCCAGATAACAACTGCTTCATGTAGCACTTAATCTACGGAGAAGAAGAAAAGGAAACGTCAGGACAAGAATAAAGTTAAAACCACGAACAGCACATCAACAGCGTAACATTATATCATATTGTTCATTGGATGTTCCTACCATTTACAATCTTCACGAAGGTATAACTTCAATATAAATGTCAAAATCCGATGTTACGGACTTTGTGCACGTAGTTCAAGAATTCTGTGAAGAACATCCACAAAAAGAAACGTGAATAGTACCTGTGATTCACTGAACCTGACATCAGGGCAAGACAAGAGTCCAGTGATGTCATGCTCCATGTACTCGAACACTAGGAATATGCTACTGGATAATCTGGATGTTATTAACCCATCCAATTTCATTATGTTGGGATGATCAAGCCTGCGAAGAATCAGTATCTCTCTTGCCATAAACCGAACACTCTCCGGCTCAAAATTGTCAAACCGAACCTTCTTCAAGGCAACTATCCTTCCTGTCTCTATTTCGCAGGCTCGGAACACACTACTGTAAGTACCCTGCCCTATCTACGGAGAGGAAAAAAAATCACACACAATAAGTTCACGAATTTTTATTAATCATTGTGTTTCTTAGGGATATATGTTAAAGAATGCATTGGACAACCTTCTCCAATTTCTTGTAAGCATCTGCTCTATGAGGAATCCATCCGTGAATGGCCTCGCCGGCGACGGCGCTGAGCCAAGCAGGCCAACCAGCGGCAACCTGCTCACCCTCTAAATACTTGTGTAAATTCCTAAGGCTAAAGCTCAACGACTCCCCACTCGAACTTGCCCTCCCGGACTCACTACACTCGCTTCCCCAACTCAGCTCCCCCTTTTTCTTCTTCTTGTTCTTATTGTTGTTGTCGTTGTCACTGTTTCCGCAGTAACTCTTCTCGAACTTCGACCCGACATCTTTCTGACCCGAGTTGAAACCGCATGAATGTTCAACCGCCGGCGTCACTGACACTGTCTGCTTCGTGCTCACACAACCCATCTCCGACAGAGACTCAACTTGACCTGGGTCCAAAACCTTCACTCTCCCTCACAAAGCGAACAAAACGTTAAAGGGAAGAAATGAAATGCAGAGCTGTGAAATGGGCAGTTGGAGTTTATACCCAAACACTTTGGAATGCTTTAAGATCACTATCGAGTTTCTGCGCTCGTCACCCACACCCTTACTCTCTAAACTTTTTTCATTTTCATTTTCCTTTTCCTGTTCGTTTCTCAATTTCCCAAGAATTGCGGGGAGAATGAGATTGGAAGATAGAGAGAGAGAGAGAGATAGCATTCTTATTGGTAAGCGTACCTAACCAGACCACCATGATCTACGCAACTGTAAACAAATTTCGTGGTCTACCATTATATCTTCGTTATATATTTACGTAGACTATGTCATTACAGTGCAATACAGTACAGTTGTTGGGTTGACTTATGTGACTGTTCTTCCTGTTTGTTTAATATTTGAATTTATATACATTTTGATTAAATAGTTTAGTTTGTGTAGGGAAAGGGTTGGACTTTGGTGGATAATTGAAGAGGAGGTGACCTCATCCCTCCTTTAGGTACTTTCATCCAATAGGATGTGACTGAATAAAACAAAATTTTAATTCTTATCTTCAAATTTTTTAATTTATTTTGTTCGCTTTTAAAATTATTACATATTTTTTAATTAAATTCTAGATGTTTTAAAATATTAAATCGATAAAATAAAAAGTTTAAAGTTTAAAAGTATTAGATTACTAAAGTTTAAATAAAATTAAATAATTAAAAATATGATTAAAAAATATTATCTTTACCTATAAAAAATATAAAGTTTAATAAGAAAATGTTGTTAAATGATAATTAATTAATTAATTTTAGTTTATAAGAGTTTATTAACTTATAAACATTGACTAGTTAATTAATAAATTAATCAATTTTTAATAACACTAGTTATAAAAGTAAATTGAACTGAAAAGTTAAAAATAGATCAAAAAATTGAAAGATTCAAGATTTTTACAATCGAACCGATTAAATTTTTTTGACAATTAATAAATACAATAGAACTAAAATTGTGTTTAACCAAACGTTTGTGAAGTATATAGGTCATTTTCAAGGTTTATTTAAAATGTATATTAAAGAGTAATATAATATCTTCAAAATTATATTATAAACTACAATTCTTATCTGAGTAAACTTTGAAGACAGATATCATTCATTGTCATGCTTTGAAAAATAACTTTATTTTATATTATTTACGTCACATAATACTCAATAGTATTACGTGAAAGGAAAACTATAATCGACGAATATATTTTAAAAAACTGAAATTAAGATGAAAGGTTAAATGCAAACTAGAAATGAGAGGATGCACAATTTCTTTATTTTAGAACGTGTTATATGGATAGCTTTTACAATAGGTTGTTCTTATTTGGTTTAAAATTTAAAATAAAAAATACAAGTATCCTTTACAATTTATAATACAATATTTTGAAATAATTAAATTTTATTAAAAACATTTGTATGAGATTTATTTTTTTTATTAAAACTAGAGATGAAAATTTTAACTTTGTTTAAAATTAACAAGTTAAAGTTCGAATTAGTCGAATTTTGAATCGAGTCTAAACTTAAAGAATAACAATTAAACTCTCTGCTCAAAATGATGTTTTAGCAGATTTAACGCCACGCAGACCATATGTTAAGGGGTTAGGTCCATGATGGATTGTCGCCTCGGTAATGCACCTAGTTTTGGTTAGGTGATTATTAATAGAATGGAATAAAATAAAATATTATTTTATCGTTTGAGACGAATGTTTATAATGTAATGGGATGGAAGGAGAAAGTTTCACACTATATTTTATTTCATCCTAAACAGTAAAAATAAGTTACCTCTTATTTGAGAGGTTTAAGATAGAATGTAAAATGATAAACAATATTTCACTATATTACATTACGAACCCTTTCATCATTCCCAAATAATCATTGTCTAATATTACATTCATTTACATTCTATTTTATTATAAATCATTTCATTCTATTCCAATTCATTACATTTTATTAAAAATCTTACGTTTAATTAAAGATAACCTTAATATTGAGGAGTCGGTTGGTTCGTACAGGAGAATGGTAATATAAATGGAAATAAATATAGTAAGGAATGTGAATGAATATAGTGTTTACTATACAATGCATAGTGGAAATTTTATTTTAGTCGACGTGATGAAAAATATTTTAAAAAGATTTACTTGATTATTTATTAATAATAATTATTCATTAATGTTTTTTTAAATTGCTTTCTTTTACTGATAGAATTTTATTATTAAATTTGTGAACTAGCATAATAAATATAACACAAACCCCCATTAATTAGATGTCAAGATAATTAGATCATTTATTGTATTTAGCTCAAAACGATGATTACTTTTGTAATTGGGCTGAGTACTTCTCTCAAACGTGTCATTAGGCCTGTGTTCATAGGCTTGCTATGATGGATAAGCTTAGCCCTTGTATTGTAATGCACAAGAAGCCCTACTGCTAGCTAACCTTAAATACAATCGCCCAATTAAGAACTGCACGGGTTTTTTAATCAAAGTTTTGGAATAACAGTAGTTAATCCTCTGTGTCTCTATCGCTCCACTACACAGAAAACAACAATAGACTCAATTATTCCTCAATTTCTAGGTATTTGTTCATTCAATTCTTGAATCTAGTATGTTCCAATTATAAGGTTAATTAATTGTGTTAATTAATTATAAAATTAATCTATAATTTCGTGTTGATTTTCTTTCAATTGGTATCAGAGCCAAGTTAACCTTAATTGTGACTGCTAATTTTGGGTAATTTTTGAGATATTAATTTCATGGAATTTGGGGATTTTCATTTTTTGGTAATTGTTTTATGAAATTGGTTTTGTTGTTGTTGATTTGTTTCGATTTGGTGTCAAAGCGTGTGGTAAGTATGTTGAATTTTTTGTTTGTTCTTTAAAAACCCAGAACTCAAACCAAACCGAACTATCCCCCTTTCAAAAACTGTTTTATTTTTAATTTTTCCTAACCTTTTTAGTAGCTTTTTTTTCTTCATGAAATTGATTAAGGAGTTTGATAGATCATTAAATTCTGAATCTAATGACACCAATTTTGTTGAAAACGGATCAAAATTGAGCAAGTTATGTACATTTATTTGAAGTGGGCGCGAACCGAGTTGGACAACCAAAATACCAGTTATTCGGGTGGAGAAGATGCAGCCCGACCTGGTTGGGTCTTCCCCACGTGCATTGGTGGTGCGTGCAGCGCGTGCGACCTTCTTCGTTGGCCATTTTTTCCTAAATTTTGTGTGTTTGCTCCATTTGCCCAGTTCTAATTTATGGTATTTTTCTGAAATTTTTGAAAAAAAAAATATTTTTATTTTTATTTTTCCCGAATTTAAAATTAATGAAAATATATTGCATTCTCCGAATTTTATCTTGAAAATTTTTGTATTTGTTTCTGGTATTTTGTGAGCTTGTGGGGTCTTGTGTACTCTCAGTGGTAGCATAGTTATGCACCAAAATTAATTTTAGATGTAGTTTATGCATATAATGTTATATTGTATGATTTTTATAGTTAATTTTGTAATTGTGGTGCTAACTGCCACCTATGGGGAAATCTTGGGATGTGTTATTGGACTCTTGTCATTCACTTTGTGTAATTGTGAGCTCGCCTATCATGAGACCAATTATTACAAAATGTTGTTGTGATATTGTTATTGGACATACATTAGATACTATGTTAATGATGCACTTACTCTATTGGTTTGTCTTTATCAATGTGGTTTCTAATGCTTTGTTTAATTCATTGAATTATGTCTTTAAGTTTTCAGTATCTTATCGATATTAGCTTTGGGCATAATTTAATATTTTGGGTGATCTGTGTTGTAATTCAGGACCCTTAGGCAGGATTGCAATTGCATGAGAACTTAGCTGTGTTATTTGCCCACTTTTGCTGGAAATTGATATATTGCGATATTGTTATTGGGCATACATTAGATATTATGTTAATGATGCACTTACCTTATCGATTTGTCTTTATCAATGTAGTTTCTATTGCATTGTTTAATTCATTGAATTATGTCTTTAAGTTTTCAGTAGCCTATCGATATTAGCTTTTGGGCATAATTTAATGTTTTAGGTGATCTGTGTTATAATTCATAACCCTTAAGCAGGATTGCAATTGCATGAGAACCTAGTTGTGTTGTTTGCCCACTTTTGCTGTATGTTGATACATTTGATAAATCTCCCTGCCTTGTATCAATTTCCATCTTTGAATTCTTTGATCAAACTGAATGAAACCAATTATGAGGACTGACCAAAGGTTTGACTATTAAAGCTTTTGTGAATCATGCAACTTGTATGGGTCTATTTAGATATTTGGATGCTTTAGATTAGTGGGAGTCTATCTTTTATATTAATTTTGATAGCAACATTGTATTTGACTATTTTGCTATTCAGTCTAGAGACTTTTGCTTATAATTGTTGCTATTATTGTTATTGCCATATACTTTATTGATATACTGCGCAGATACGTTTAAATGTTTGAATATATATGGCATTTTGTTGGAGACTTTTTGTACCCAGTCTCATTTTGTTGTTCTGAAATATTTTGTTAAATATCAGTTGGCATCTTGGGTGGATGCTTGGGCCATTTTTGTTTGGAATATCATAATTTGATCACCTTTCGTGTGAATTTCCTTATGATACATTTTGTTTAGGTCATCGAGGTATGGGTATCTTACATATATGTTATCAGTACTCCTATCGTGTCTGATTTCTATACTGTTGAGGTACTTATAACCTCATTTTGGACTTAGGATTTAGAGATTGTTGGCTCTACTTTGACATCCTATTGTGACCACATATTGTTATATTAATATGGGGATTTGTTTATATTGTTCATTGATATTGGTTGCGCTATCTAAGTGGGAGAATGTTAGAAATTTATCATTAATTTTGTGGACTAGCATAATAGACATAATTTTGTACAAACCCTGATTAATTAGATGCCAAGATAATTGGGCTTGGTAATTCTCTCCAACGTGTCATTGGGCCTATATTCATGGGTTTGCTATGATAGGTAGACTTGGCCCATGTTTTGCAGTGCACAGGAGGCCCTACTACTAGCCAACCTTAAATACAGTCGCCCCATTGAGAACTGTACAGGTTTCTACTTAGGGTTTGGAATAGCAGTAGTCAATCCTCTGCGTCTCTGTCGCTCCGCTTCACAGAAAACAACAATGGACTTGATTGTTCCTCAATTTCTAGGTATTTTTCCATCCAATTATTAAATCTAGCATGTTGCAATTATAGGGTTAATTAATTATATTGAATTACGAAATTAATCAGTAATTTCATGTTGATTTTTCTTCATAACAATCATCATGCATTTAGCTGAGGAAACAAGTATCTGATTGCTGATTAAATTGATGCAAGTTCAATTGTAAAGTTGTTGCAATTAGCAATCATGTTTGTCAACGTACACAAAGTACTTTTAAATGATGGTACAAGCAAGTTGATGGAAAAGCCAAAAACATAAAGAAAAAGAAAAGATTGATAATAAAAACAAGTGGTGTTTTAAGTCAGTCAAAAGAATACACTATAAGCTGTACATAATTGTATCGGGGTTACCAAAAAGGCTAGGAGTAGTAACCCAATCATCTGAAGAGGAAAAGGAATCTCTGAACAAGTTCACCTGTATGCTATCCAAGTATCTGAACTCAGAATAAGCATGTGCTATTTAGACGCTTTCTTTAGGTAAGGCCCTGAATGGGAAAATAGCTTGTCCCTTAAGGACTAACTTGAAATTGAAGTAAGAACTTTCGTTTCCTTCCTTCAAATATGAAGATAGCCCCTTCTTTCTTGAATTCCAATTGTTCTCTTCAGAAATGACTTCCTGTTGAGAGACCAGCTTCTTTTTATAGCCCTCATTCTCTGCCATGCCTTTAAGTGAGTATGAAGAACTGGGAAGAGGAAGCACAATAGAAGAACAACTACCATGAACAGACAAAGAAACATTACATTGCGAAAACCATTTTTCAGCTTTGGGTCAGCTTGCCCTGTCCATGGAACTCCTCCCACGTTCATGCCAAAAACTAAAATAATTGTCCAAATAAGTCGTAGTTTTACACTTCTGAAATCATTCATGGAATACTTTTAAAGACCAACACCAAGTTAATATGGAAAAAACATTTACCTCCTGTAATAATGGACAGTGGAAGAAATATGATTGATAGGAAAGAGAGATAGTATAGTTTCTTGTTTATTTGCTCCGACTGCCAGCTATCAAGACCAACTTGAATCGCTGTGACACGATTGGCAATAAATCCTACATTTTCTTTTAGTCTCCTTAGTCGTCCTATTAACTCTTCCAGGGAGTTAATATCTTCAGTAGTAAACCATAGCTTTGAAGAGCATTTCTCTTTCACCCGTGGAAATACTTGCTCACCATGGGCAATGACCTGAGATTAACAAATTTTATTTGCACAATTATCTAATTCCACAATATTTGAACACAATACATTACTAATCAATCACTCCTCCTCTTGGGAAGAAAAGAATTGGAACAACAGACATAAATTTGCAAACTTGTTACTTTTTCAAGTATTAGTTATTGCTGGAACACCACTATCATTAAGATATTTTAACTCTTCTTATATCGGTTGTTTCCAAGCTGAAAAGGTATAGGAGACTAGAACTACCTGGAGCAGTCTCTGTAGATTAAGACCCATTTTGTGGAATCTTCTATCATCTAACATTTGCTTTTTCAACGTAAAACCACCTGCAAATCCAAAATATCGTTGTTAAATAAACATAGTTGAATGATTCAAAAAGTTATTGCTACTTTATTGTAACACATTTATGTTAGTAGGTCCTAGATGTTATTATGTTAGTGGTTAGTGATCAATAACAGTAGTTAGATATTTTAGTAGAATGTGGGATTGAGTCCATTGTGAGTCCTATTTTTTAGCTTTATTGTTATTCTTAAAGTTATTTAGGTGTTGTATTGGAGTCCGTCATTTTCAAGCTGAAATAAGAAAGTTCAGTTTCTTCTTGTCTCTCAAATCTTGTATTTTTTTTCTCCTTTGCTAACATTTGTGGTATCAAAGCGTCAACGACACCTCTACTCAAACTTGTCTTTATTGTCTTTTATCTCAACAAACTCTTATAAGCAAGGAGAGCTACTATCTGTGAGAGACCAAGAGATAAAACAACCAAAATAAATGAATTTGAGTTGAGTTAGAGAGGGATCCAGTTGTACCCAAAATCTTAGCTCAACCAAACAATAGTAACAAATATCCACACCAAATGTTCGATAAAAATCCTAAGCTAGGATAATCTGTAAAGTGCTTTTATCTAGCATCTAGGTTTTGGTCCTCCTTTTTTTCTTCAAGCAGAAGAAAAAGTAAAGTAACTATTTTGAGAGCTAAAAGACATAAAACAAACAGTGAAAAGGCTATGGCAAACAACTACACTAATCCAGTACCCAGCCTCTAATTCCAGTTTTTAAAGGTGAAAAATATCACCTTTGGAGTCTCAAGATGAAAACATTGTTCAAGTCACAAAACTATGGGACTTAGTGGAGAAGGGGTATGAAGAGCCAGATTCTGCACCTATTGAACCTAACCAAAGATTGTGAGAAAATCGGAAAAAAGATGCAAAGGCCTTACTCCTCATTTAGTCAACTCTAGAGGATGATATATTTCCTCGAATTTCATTAGCTACCACCTCCAAACAGGCATGGGAGATTTTGAAGCAGGAATATTTGGGCAACAAGAAGGTAATTGCTATAAAACTTCAAACACTTTGTCGTGATTTTGAAAATTTAGGTATGAAAGATAAAGAATTTGTGTAAGAATTATTGTCTAGAGTATCTGGAATTGTTAACAAAATGAAGTCTTATGGTGAAAATGTGAGTAACGAAACTGTTGTGAGTAACGAAACTGTTGTGAGTAAGGTATTAAGGAGTTTAACCACAAATTTTGATCATGTTATTGCTACAATTGAAGAAACAAAGGATTGTGTATTATACTCTTGATGAAATGTTGAGCTCCTTGCTAGCCTGTGAAGCAAGACTTGGCAAGTTTCAAGAAAAATTTGAGGAAAAGGCATTTCAAGTTAAGGGGGAGTCTTCTAAGGGAAAGACTGAAAATTCAAGAGGTCGTGGCAAAAAAAAAGTTAGATTTCGTGGATGAGAAGGTGGTGGTGGCAAAGGTAGAAGTCGATTTAATGAACGAAATCAATACAAGAGTGCAACCCAATGTAGATATTGTGAAAAATTAGGGCACAAAGAAGCGGATTGCTAGATCAAACAACGTAAGGAACAAAAGCAAGCAAATTTTATAGAGAAGGTTGAAGAGGAGAGTAAGCTATTTATGGCACATTCACCAGTTCAAGATGTAGACAATAGCACAGATGTATGATTTTTGGATAGAAGATGCTCTAATCATATGTCTAGAACCAAGTCATTGTTCAAAGAAATTGATGATACACAAAAGAGTGAAGTCCTACTTGGGGATGACAAATATATGAAAGACGAAGGAAAAGGAACAATTGCCATCAAAACTGTGAAAGGTGATGTTAAACTACTCTATAATGTGCAACTTATGCCTAGTTTAGCTCACAATTTATTGAGTATTGGACATCTATTAACTACTGGATGTTCTGTTGTGTTTGATGATGACTCATGTGTTATTCATGATAAAAAATTTGGTCAGACTACAGCTATTGTTTATATGACAAGAAATTGGATGTTTCCTTTTAATGTATTAAATGTTGTGAGCAAAGCCTTAGTTCTTAGAAGAAATGATGAGGCTAATTTATGGCACTTACGTTATGGGCATCTGAATATGAATAGTTTGAAAATTTTGAGTCAAAAAGAAATGGTTATTGGCTTGCCGAAAATTGGTGAACTTGATTTTTTTTAGGGATGTGTTTATGGGAAGCAGAATAGGAAGTCATTTCCATCTGGAAAATCATGGAGAGCTTGTAATTGTCTTAAACTTATGCATGTTGATTTATTTAAGCCTATGAAAACATAATCATTTGGTGGAAGTTGTTATTTTCTATTGTTTACAGATGATTATAGCCGTATGAGTTGGATATATTTCTTAAAATTCAAATCTGAAACCTTTGAGAGTTTCAGGAAATTTAAGGCATTGGTGGAAAAGCAAAGTGGAAGAAACTTAAAAGTACTTCGAATAGATCGTGGCAGTGAATTCCTATCTAATGATTTCACTAACTTTTATGACGAGAATGATATTTACAGGGAACTTACAACCCCATATACACCATAACAGAATGGTGTTATAGAGCGAAAAAACCAAACAATGGTTGAAATGGCCAGAAGCTTGTAAAAGGTAAAAGGGCTTCCAAATCAGTTTGGGGAGAAGCTGTTGCAACAGTAGTATATCTTCTGAATATCTCACCAATAAATACAGTTTTGGATCAAACACATTATGAAGCTTAGATGGGTAAGAAGTCACGGGTAAGCCACTTAAAAGTTTTTGATTGTATAGCATAAGCTTTGGTTAATACATGTTCTAAACTTGATAAAAAATCTATAAAAAAAACATTTTCATTGGCTATAGCTCTCAATCCTAAGCATATCGTCTATATAATCCTATAAGTGGCAAAGGGATAATTAGCAGGGATGTTTTATTCAATGAAGAAGCAGATTTGAAGTGCAATTTCAATGAGGAAGGCCTGCAAAATTTAGTTCCAGGAGATTTTGAACAACTAGAAAATTCATATCTACTATCACTTGAAAATTCAGCTGCTTCATCACTTGCAAGTTCAATCCCTAGCTGTAGCATCTCGTTTCCATACTAAGGGTTAGAATTCTAGATTTATGCAAATGAGAAATAGCAATGAGAGATTAGAAAAATGCATTTCATGCTTATGCATAATGTTAGCTTACACACACGTGTATTTGATTATTGCACACATTACAATGAATTGTTCATACACTCATTTGACATTTTCTGGGTATAAATGACTATTTTAATGTGATTATAATGTGAATTATGGATTATGTGTCTTAAAAGATGAGTTGGAGACTTGGAGTGTATAAGTAGTGAATTAGAAATTTTGGTAAAATATAAGAATTTTTCAGAATTAAAGGGTATTTTTGGATTAGAAAAAATGTCAAGTGGCAGAACAATTGATGAATAGTAGTAGAAATTAGAGTTTAATGACAATGGAAATTTTCATATATGACATTGGGATTTAATGATAAGTTTCATTGAAAATTGGGTTAAAAATGGGAGACAAATGGAATAGTAGATTAAAAGACCAAAAGAGAACCATAAGAAAGTCACATGTGGCAAGTGACAAGTGTCACTTGCCATATCAGTTGTTTAAATAACTATTTTTATTAAGTGAAAGACCATATTTTGGCCCTTCACTTGCTAATGAAGGTACATACTTCTATCTCCATCTTCTTCATTTTCTTCATCTTTCTCTCTTTCATTCATGACCATCCCACCTCACCCTCATCATATTGATTTTTGTTCAACTCTTTCACTTTGTTTCTTCAAGATTCATTGTCTTCTCCATCTTGTTATTAAAAGAAGCAACATATTCCACCTTAAAAGGGTGATGATTGTATATGTTAGAGGAGCTAGGGTTTCATGGTGACTAAAGAAGCTTTGGGTAAATCAAGTAAGTAACTTATTAATCTTTATGGCTTTGATGAATGAAGCATATTTGATGATAGCTAGAGGTTAAATGTTCATAAAATGAGGATGGGTATATGTTAAAACATGAATGAGTAATGCAGTGGATTAATGTCTTGCTTTGTTGCTTTGATGGGTAATAGATTATGGAATGATATAATGTTGGATTAATTGAGTAAATGGTGTTTAAATTGTGCTGGAAAAATGTTAGTTGTAACATTTTCCACTAATTAGGTATTTGTAATTTAGCCATAATTTGTTTTGTAGATATCCAAATGAGATGATTTTTTATTTAAATTAAATTAGGGACATATGACTACATTTTTCATGAAGACATTCAATTCAAATTTTGTCTATAAGAGTTTCAAAATTTGACTTGAAGGTGTGTGCTAAGTGCAGCAAATTAATGGATGAATACATGTGTTTGTGTCCTATTTTGAGAGTATGAAAACCATGAGTGATGAGTTGCTATGTAGATATTATATGTTGTGAATTAGGGGTATAAGGAAAGTGAAAGTTATCTTAACCAAGATGTTGAGTTATGCTCTTGAAATGAGATGAATTAAGGTTATAGTTAGAAGTGAAATGAAAGTGGAAATGAGGTTAAAAATGTGCTGAAAGTTGATGATGAATATATATATGTATATGTTCTATTTTTAGTGTTCATGATCAATCGTGGACTATAATCTGTTCATGAATGATATTGAGTTGAAATGGAGTTAGAATAAAGGGAAAATGATGAATAATTGAACTAGAAATGATAGACTAAATATAAGGTGTTGAATGTAGTAAGTAAAGAGTTAGAAATTTGGAAAATAAGTAAGCAATTGGATATATGTTGGGGCAAGAGGCATAACTTTTTTTGTAAAGCTTAGATTGATTTCATTTAAGCTTGATTTCAAAGAGGACTTCGAGTTCTACAACTTTTGTGAAGACCTTGAGAAGATATTTTACTATCTAGAGGGACAAAATTTAACATTTTTGTAAGAAACCTATAAAGGTCTGCTCAGTAGACATGGAAGTCCACCCGGCGGACATTCACTGGTCATTTGGTGTTAATTTAGGATAGAATGAGGCTTGAATTAAGTGATTAAATGTGTGATATTTTTAAAGTGATAATGGAGGTCATAACTTAGTGAATGAATGGATGATATCAAAGTACCAAAGGCATGAGTATAATGGAAATGAAGATGTTCATATGATTGGGTATTATGAGAGCATATAATTTTAGAAAAGGAATGATGAGAAATTGAGTTATGATATTAGAATAACCAAGTGTTCTTGAGGTGTAACCCTAAGAATAAGCTAGACACATGCAAAAGATAAGGATTGAATGGTGAACTTAGAATGATCATGTACAAATGAAATGTAAACCTAATTTCAATTAGACATATATGAATTATGAAATGAGAATGAGCATAAGATGTGGATTTAAATAATATACCCGAAACTGTCCTTGAGCATGCATTATACACAATACATATATATATGTGTGTGTGTGTGTGTGTGTGTGTGTGTGTGTGTGTGTATGTATATGATTGAGTATTCATAAGATTGTGCAATATATATATATATATATATATACATATATATATATATATATGTGTGTGTGTGTGTGTGTGTGTGTGTGTGTGTGTGTGTGTATGATTGAGTATTCATAAGATTGTGCAATTATTAATGTGTGTGCAATGTGTGTATTGCATAATGTTGATGTGCAGGATAAACATCCACATACAATCGTTTCTAGATCATGGAAGCTAATGTTAATCTGGAGCGTACTGTGAGTCGACCTAGATGGTCTTACTTTAATAATTATTATGTTTAAATTCTGTATTGAATAATTATGTGAATATGATTATACTGATTCCAAACAATGAATGTCTGAGGTGTTTGATGCATGAATAATATTGGAAGTGCCCATTGAATGTGAATTGAACTGACTATGTGATACTCAACTTGATTGTTGAATGCTGGACCAAGTTCTGAGGAAAAATGTGAATGTGCATGTGAATGAAATAAGTGATTCTCAACTTAAATGTTGAATGTCGGACCAAGATCTGATGACATATGTAAAGTGAAATAAAGTGATTGATTGATCTTATATGATAGATACATTTCATTACATGAATGCATGAAAGATAAATGCAGTTGTGACCGGAGTCACCAGTGAAAAGAGCTTAAAGCTCAAAATCTAATAAGAGCCTCAGGCTCAGTTGCTATTGTGCCCGGTATCCACTAAAGAATATGAGACATTATTTGATATAAGCTCGGTATCCACAAGGGATATGAGCTAGTAAAAAGGCACTCGGTCACAACAAAGTAATAAATGGAAAGTGAGTCTTATGAGCACTACATATGCATATGATATTATGATTTAAATAGTTTAACTGATTTCTGAATGTGATATATGTTTTAAGTGAATATGAAATGTGTGTGATTCAACATGATGAATTGATGAAGTGATGTGAATTATGTGATTATATGAACCGATGTGTTATGTGATTGAGTAGGCCATCGAGGATGGTCCACTCACTAAGTTCGCAAAACTCACCAAAATTGTAACATTATTTTTCAAGCTTAGAGAACATCTCCAGCTAGACAAATTAGAGTCAAGCCACTATATTCAAGTAAGAGATAGAGGTTAGGATCAGTTCATGTATGCATTTGTATTTCTCTATTTTTGTATCAAAATGTGTATTCACAAATACTGTACAATGTGTATATGAATGATTTTGTAATGTAATGACATTATGACTAAAATATTTTGTATCTGAAATGGGCCAAAGTGACAAGAGAAGTTCTGATGAGTTGTATAATGATTGTAATTCTTGTAATTGAAAATGCTTATGAATAAAACGGGCTGAAATTGACTATTGATTTTTTCGTATATGCGTGCATTGTTTTAAAAAAATGTAATGAGCTCGATTGTTGACTGTTCTAGCATGCCACCCTCATGGAGTATGTTCTCGAATATCGTCGGTATGTTCTGAGATATGCCTTATGAGAGTGGGGTGTTACACTAGCTCTCCTGGTGTTAGTAGCTCTACAAGTTCTACTAGTTCAGACACTCCAACATCAAGTTCCTCCAGCAACAACAGTGAAACTCCACCCAAAAAATTCAGATCTCTTATAGAAATTTATGAGTCGTGTAACTTTGCTTTATTAGTTTCTGATCCAACTTCTTTTGAAGAAGTTGTAGAAAAACCTGAGTGGCAGGCTGCTATGATAAAGGAGATGCAGGAAATTGAAACAAATTCAATATGGGAATTGGTTGATGTTCCAGAAGGCAAAAATATTGTAGGACTCAAGCGGGTTTTTCGAACGAAGTATAATACTGATGGAAGCATCCAAAAGCACAAAGCTCATTTGGTAGCAAAGGGATACTCACAACAATAAGGTATAGATTTTGAAGAAACCTTTTCCTCTGTTGCTCAATTTGAAACTGTAAGAATTATTTTGGCATTAACTGCTCAGTTACAATTACCTGTGTATCAATTTGATATGAAATCTGCTTTTTTGAATGGGGTTTTGGATAAGGAGGTTTATGTTTCATAACCTCCAGGTTTTACTTTCAATAACAATGAAAACAAAGTCTACAGGTTAAGAAAAGCTCTCTACGGTCTAAAGCAAACTCCACAGGCTTGGTATAGCAAGATTGATTCATTTTTTCAAGACAACAGGTTCACTAGAAGTGAAAATGAGCCTACTCTTTATCTGAAAAAACAAGCAAATGAAGATTTTTTTAGTAGTTTGCCTATATATGGATGACATGATTTATATGGGTTCTTCCAAGTCCTTAATTGATGATTTTAAGTCCAATATGTTGAGAAATTTTTAGATGACAGATTTGGGCTTAGTGTAATATTTTTTGGGACTTGAGATTATGCAAAGTAATGATGTTGTGTGTTAAAAGAAATATGCTATGGATCTTTTAAAGAGGTTTAGCATGGCAAACTATGAAGTGGCAGCCACACCAATGAATATAAATGAGAAACTATAGCGTGAAGATGGGATTGAGAAAGCAAATTCTACACTTTTCAGAAGTTTATTTTGGGGTTTAAACTATTTAACTCATACTAGACCTGGCATTGCTTTCTCTATTAGTGTTGTGTCCAAGTTTATGCATAGCCTGAAAAAAACACCTTGAGCAACAAAAATGATACTTTGTTATATAGCAGGAACTATGAATTTTGGTATTTGGTATTGCAAAGTACCAAATTTCAACCTAATTGGTTTCACTAACAGTTATTGGGTAAGATGTTTAGATGATCTAAAGAGCACTTCTGACAACGTTTTCAGCTTTGATTATGGAGCATTGATGGAGTTCAAAGAAGGAAGAGACAAAAGCTTTGTCATCATTTGAAACAAAGTATGTTACAGCAACTTTAGCGGCAAGACAAGCCTTATGGCTGAGAAAACTCCTTGCTGATATCAATTTTGAGCAAAAGAAAGCCACTAAGATATTTTGTGATAACCAGGCCACAATAGCAATTGCCAGAAATCCTGTCTTCTATAGCATAACCAAGCATATTGATGTTCATCATCACTTCATTCGAAAGCTGATAACTAATGGCAAAATAGTGCTTAAATTATGCAGCACTAATGAGCAAACAATTGACATTTTTACAAAATCCCCGTCATAGGCCAAGTTTCATTTTTACAGGTTACACATAGGAGGATTTGATTTTGAATTAAAGGGGAGTGTTGAATAAATATAATTGACTTATTCAAAAAATTATTGCTACTTTATTGCAACAGGTTTATGTTAGTGGGTCTTAGATGTTATTATGTTAGTGGTTAGTGGTCAATAACAGTGGTTAGATATTTTAGCAGAACGTAAGATTGAGCCCATTGTGAGTCATGTTTTTTAGCTTTATTGTTATTCTTAAGGTTATTTAAGTGTTGTACTGGAGTCTGTCATTTTCAAGCTGGAATAAGAAAAGTACAGTTTCTTCTACATTTTGTCTTGTCTCTTATATTTTTGTTCTCCTTTACTAACAATCATGCTTGAGGTCATTGCAAGTGACGGTATAAACAGTTCAAACTCAAGGATACTAAATAGTCTATGAGTCATATAATATAAACTAATTGATTTCATATGTGCACTGTTCTTGTTTCTCCTACTTTTTAGGTATGTTGATCCTTAATTCTATGCAGAAATGTGGTCGCTAACTTATCCTCAATTGAATCCTTTTATGAAAATCTGAACAGTTTGATAACAGTTATAGTAGTTATGCCAACATGTCAACAGTATAGACTCTAATGGACCAAATATTTACGAGAAAGAAAGATGCATAACTTTGACATCCTGGATTGTGATTATGAAAAAGATTTTAAAAAATGGAGAGTTGCAATGTGATCAGTGAAGGCAAATAGACTCACAATAGAAAAAACTTCCAAGGTCAACATGGGGTTCTCACCTTTGTCCATTTCAAGCTCTACCGAGTCTAGCTCTATCTCAAGTTCAATGACAACATCTTGAAGGTGATCGACATGTGTGTCAATAATGTGAACGACAAGATTTGAAATTGATTTTGGGACAGGATTATCAGCCTCCTCGGAGTGGTTCATTGTTAACAAAAACTCAAGAACATGTTCCTTAATCACAGTCCGAGTCCCTTCCTTTTGGCCACCATCCTGATAAGAGGGACTCTCAACACTTGGAATCTCTGAGAGAAGAGATTGACCCACTGGCAAGAAACCCAACCTTGGAACACGGCCTAACGACACAGTAATCACTGAATTCTCGGTAATTCTAGCAGCCAATCTGAACGTATAATTGCTGGAGGGAGGCCCATGGGAATTAACCCTAAACACAAGTGCACCATCAACATGAGCACAAAAGGGTCCATTGCTGACCAGTGCCAGAATGTCCTGGAGTTTCAAAGGAGGGCAAAGAACATCAATAAGGCATTGTGCTGATGCTGAAAGTTTATGATTACTTTTTGGTAATTCCACATGATACCAACAGAACTCCTTTTCTACACCTTCTTCAAGATCCCATTCTTTGTTGTAATAATTTCCATAGCCATCAAATATATAAGCTTTCTGTCTCACCATACCTTGCATACGGGTGTGATTTAGAGAGGTGCTCCTATAAGGAGGGCTAGCATAGGATTCTTCTCTCAACAAATCCCCTACGGGCTCTTCCCTCTCCAATCCCATTTTATAAACAATAAGCCAAACCGCTTCTATAAGCTTTTGCTAAGACTTTTTTAACGTGCCAAATTGAGTTTCATAACATCCAAAAACACCTAAACACTTGGAGTTATGAAAATCTGATCAAAATTCCCTTCTTGTTAACTCCAGATAAGTTGAGAAGGAGATGAAAACAAACGAAACCAAAACTGCCTGATAAAAGATGTTCACAACCACCCACAAAATGGGATAAGAAAGGACATAAATTAGGATCTCTCCAGTAGTTGCTAACGAACCCGAGTTGCCAATGGTTTCAAAATTCATCATCCCATCAACACCTGTAAGAAAAATAAAGCAGCAATGCGCAATCTTCTAGCTCATTACAGACCCATAAACACGAGAAGAAGAAGCTAAGAGAGACAAATCCCTACCTCATAGGAATAAAACATCTTGAACGTAAAACAGATGTCAAGATTGGACCTTTACAATCGTAGAATCAACGAACAGCACCATAAAACGATAATCCACATGCTACCAACTGAAACGCGAAAAGAATCGTTGAATCACTGGACAAAGACACTGTAATATCTAGATTACTTTGATCGGGCATAACATATTCCTGAAATAACAAAGATTGGGTTGTAACTCGTACGACAACACGTACTAATCGTACAGGCTCTTTGCAATTTCCTTGAAACGCTCGACACCGGTATCTATATTTGCAACATGTAAACAGGCACGTCGCCGGACAAGAATAAACAAACAAATGTCAAGTCTCATCCAATGTCCAAAAGGTGCTCCGAAAACAATCTGCAACACCCATGTTAGATTTCATACAACCTAATGCTTTTTTCCGGTTCGTGTTGTTTGAATCTAGCAATGGCAAATAGTTGTTGTATTAGCCACAAATTGGTTATGCAAAATATACATTGGGAGACTCTGATGGAGCCTTATACTTTTGAAAGATCATATTTTTTGGTGCAGTAATTTAACTCTTTTTGTACTTAATAAATGTGTTCTAATTCTGATTACTTTTATTTAGCCTAAGCATTAGATCATTAGTTTATAGATAAACAACTTTCGTCTAATAAATGCAGTTATGCTAAAATTAGCACAAGTTTGTTGAAAAACTGAAATGATCTGACAACTAAAATAAATGGTTGTCTAAATTAGGGAATATGACATCCTTAAAGAACATGTCAGAGACAATGCCTTCATTTGAACCCCGGTTTACTTTTTTAATGAAAGAAGAAGCTTTTTTCATATCATTCCTTGTCTGAGCAAAAATGTGTTGAATGAGATCATAAAACGCACTGTACCTTTATGACTGAAGACAAGTTGTCCATTTTTGGGTGAGGGGTTCAATCTGTCTAATGTTTTCTGTAAATTTTTTCGTCCACCTTCATTGTCTAGACAAATCCTTAACACTAGACTAGACTAGACAGGGCTTAGTTAATTTGCGCCTATTTTATTTTATTAGCATTTATTTGTGTAATTTTTTTAGGTCTCATTTATCAAACAAATGAATCCTTATAGAATAAAACATACATAAAATAATAAAAAATATATGATCTATTCTCAGACTAGACGACTCATTTAGTCGCAATTAAAAGAAAAAAAATCACGTATCTATAAAATCATGATTGATGACAAATATTATTTAGTTGCCTCCAAGTAAGACATAGACGTACGTGATTAATGCTTACATCAAGAAAGCTAAGATCAAGTTTATGCATGGAGCCCCATTCATATGGATGGCAATTTTACCCCATTAGCCGAAGGAGAAGGAAGGAGAGATATGTAGTCGTCAGGACTAACCTCGTTGGTGTTCCAAGCTGAGCTCTCCGAGCCCCAATGAGAGCTGCCTCTCCACTATATTTCAAAGAAAAAGAGTCATATTCTGGGAAATTTCAAACTCCAGTCGCTGATTATAGTATCAGTACCTCTCATGTTTGCTATTGCATGTCAGTTGGAGTAGGCAAGCCTGCGTTGGCAAATCCCTCAGCGGTCATTCCTCTCGCCTCTTCGATCAATCTCCAACCCTAATTGGAAATATTATGGGAGTATCCGTAAAGCAAGAGGTCGTTTTACCTTTTGGGTTTGACAGTTTTTGTAGCGCCCCCTTACCGTAGGGTACACACCGGGACACCCGTAGGTCATTCCGGTATATAACCCACGACAAGAAAGAACTATGAACAAACACTACTATCCTCCACATGGCATCACAATAATAAAACATCAATATAAAATTACAACTTTTTAAAACTAAACCTTTTTCCATATCATTTCATCAAAAGCGGTAATTTACATAACTATCATTCTGTCTCGATTGTCTATAATGTCTAAAATCTAATACATACTGCTACATAAAAATACATCAATCCTAACTAGGTCATCCAAAATCCCAGCTGACCGACCTATGAGCCATAACCTTTCTCTCCAAAATGATCTACACGGCTCGATTAGTCCTTCCGGAGCTACGGGTCTACTCTCGATCCTGAAAAATAGGTTGCAATTTTGGGTGAGTTTGCGAACTCAGTGAGAAACCATCATCGATGGTTCGCCCAATTCATGCAGCACA
>JANZLX010000212.1:32947144-32967449 GCA_025531955.1 Erythroxylum orinocense
AATTACTGTTAAATATTATTATTAAATTTATTGTGCAGTATTTATAATTACTGTTAAATATTATTATTAAATTTATTGTGCAGTATTAATGAAAATGCTAAGGGATAAGAGTGAAGAACTAGTGATGAGAAGAAACCATGCATTAGTTAGATCTTACTTTGTAAAAAATAAATAACTTGGTTGCTTATAAAATCAATAAGAATATACAATAGGACAAACAAATTTAAATGACAAATCAATATAAGGTGGACTATGATGTACAATCGCCCAAGTATTCATGTAAGACATTTTGTTATTACATCTACACGGTGATTAAAACAATTCGGTGACATTTTAAAAAGAATGCTCAATCTGTTCTTCGAACAACAATAGATGTTCTTTTCCCATTACACGGTAAACTCTTCATGTCCTTTGAGCTTCATTTTAGACTAGTTTCTACTTGGCAGATTTGTAGAAATGAGTAGCATAAGCTGTGAATTGTTTGCAGTGCTTGTTGCTATCTTCAATAAAAAATTTTAGAAAATAAACAAAACTTGGAACAAAGCACAAACTGGAATTTATCGTGTAGCCTAAGATTTATTTTAGAATTTGATTTAGGAACTACAGGATCATTATACTTGCATCACTGATAAGAACATATCAAGTTTCTACCAAAGCCGCATTTCATGGAGTAATGATGTAACTTGCAGAGTTTGGTTTGTCGTCAGTACATTTACAACTATAAAGGAAACAACAAACGGGACTCTTTACATGGCTGTTCTACGATTGCTTGAAATGCATCTAGAAGCTATGTTCGCTATCAATTACTAAGATTTGCAGAAAGATGGTGACCTTAGTGGCAATCCAATCATATTAAGCAATCATATGCCTACAGCATTAAAGAAAAGTAGAACAACATTTGATGACTTCAACCTAACTACTAACAAGAAGCTACTAACAAGAAGCGGTAAAGGAAAGTCTCTACATTTGATGTCCAATCTTCACCATCGAAAGTCTCTACAGTACAAGCTCAATACCCAACAAAACCCATAATCAGTTCTAACCTATCAAACCATTTCAAGGTCCAACAATTAACATCAAACAGAGCTTGTTCAGAAAATCCAAGAACTTACCAGAAAAACGTGATGCGTGCGTTGCTGGTGATGCAGATGTGCTGTTGTGTGGACGTCACTGGTGATGGCTCGGTGCTGTTGCGTGGACGTGGGAGAAGAGTAGCGTTGGTGATGCGTGGCTGCTGTTGAGAGACTGGCTCGGTGCTGTTACGTGGACGTGGGAGAAGAGCAGCGTTGGTGATCCGTGGCTGCTGTTGGGAGACTGGGTTGGAGGCTGCTGTTGGGAGATGTCGTTTGGTGTAGGGTTGGAGATGAGGGTTCGGGAGTGAAAAACAGAAGAGCTTGCATTTGGGTTGAATTCACGTGATTTGGAACGTGAATTCAATTTGTTAAGAAAGTGAGATTTCAACCCATGTACGATTTCAATTCACGCCCATTTTTAGGTTCCAAACAGATGAATTGAATTCAATCCCAGGATTGAATTCAATTCTGAGTCTTCCAAACAGGCTGAAGTCATTCATAATGTTTTTATTCTTAAAAAGCTTTTATAGTTTGTTTTGATGTTACCGATTTGGACGAGTTTTAGCATCTTTGAAAGTGGTTTTGGTTGGTTTTGTCGCTTATTATCACAAATTTTGTTGTACAGGAGAATTTGTTGGATTAAATGAGAACCAATAAAAGAAACTCGGATTCTGTGAATTATGAAGTTGAAAATTTGCTAGAAACTGATAATGATAAGGTGAATTCCAACCCCATTAAGAAACTGAAGAAGCATGAGAAAAAAGAGGTAGAAACTGTTGGTGGCCATCATGATGGTAGTGCCACACCAGGCACTTCTTTAGCTACCTCTAGTTCAATGAAGCCTATGGAAAGAAGGAAGAAGAGAAAAGCACTGGACAAAGAGCGCCACCGAGTTGTTATCGAGGATGAACAAGGATTGAGATTGAAAGAACGTAATATACATTTGAGTATTAGTGAGACTAAAGTACAGGTTGTGGCTTCTTCAAGTAATGAGATGCCTGCGTTCCATATTGACGTTTTCAGAGACTTGGCATCTGCAGATGTTTGTGTGCGAGAGGCTGCAGTGGAGAGGTTGGTATGGGAGTTGAGTGAAGTTCAGAAGGCATTTGATATAGTGAAGAACAAGGAATTGGTTGAGGGTGGATGGAAATTGGAAGCTGAAAAAGACAACGGGTTGCATGGTTGTGCCCCTTCTTTGAGATTTGCTTTGCGGAGGTTCATTCGTGGAATGTCATCATCAAGGGAGGTATGATTCGTCTGATTCTATTTACGTTCTTGATATTGAAAATTCTTGTTAAAATTTATGGTCTATAATTTGTTCAAGTTGTTTCATGGAAAGAACAAGCATAAGATTCAATTATGGATTTGTAAATGCTTTATGTTCTGCTGTCTCATTCTGGTTAATTTGATTTCTAAATTTTGATTATTGATGTTAACTGATTTGGGCCAAGCTGCTATTGGTATTGCATTATAACCTGTTGTTACGTTTCAAATGCATCAATTCTGGTTGTTCTGCGGTTTAGTTTGCACTAACACTTATGAATTGTTTCACTTGAGACTACATCTTTGGACATGTTTGAAATATAACACCAACTTTTGATGAATTGAACTTATTGTTTGATGCTTTATGATTTCTTTTCAAATATCTAGATTGTCTTAACATATAGATAGAATTGCTAGAGCTTTATATAGTTTATTGTTAACTCTTTTCTGTTTAATAAACAACTTTGTTCTTTTACAGTGTGCAAAACAAGGGTTTGCAGTAGGTTTGACTGCATTAATTGGTACAATTTCTAACATCAATTTGGACTCCCTATTGAAGCTGATAGTTGATTTGTTAGATGTCTCTTCATCAATGAAGGGTCAGGTGGGTGAGGATTTTATTAAGGTATTTAGTTGCTCTTTCTTCTGATAAAATTGTTGAAGTCTTCTTGTAACGTTGCAGGAAGTAAGGGATTGTCTTTTGGGTCACTTATTTGCTTATGGTGCTATTGCCCGCTCAGAGAGACTTACTGAAGAGTGGGTTTCTGATCAAAATTCATCCCTGATTAAGGAATTCACCAGCATTCTTATATCCCTTGCAGCAAAGAAGCTATATTTGCAAGAACCTGCTATTGCAGTTATTTTAGAGTTGGTTGAAAAGGTACATCATTTACGTAAATGGAAGCAAGTTTAACTATGATGCTTCATAACGTGCTCTTTATTCAGAATTAATGTGGATTTTTCGACCAGACAAGCAGAGTGTTTTGTGATGCTACCTCTATTGGTTGCTTTATTCATAGTGTCAATAGATTTTTGTTAATATTTTACATGTGCTAGTTCTGTTGGGGTGAATACTTCCATCTTCTAAAATATTAACGGTGGAAATGATAAAGGATTGGTCTTGTTTTTTCATTGTTATTCCTTTTCTCTTTGGATGGTGAGTGGATAGCAAGGGTTTTGAAGCCCTTACAACCTGCATTATGGGACAGGTAGGCAGCTGTATTATGGGTGAATTTCTTGCCTAGTGGCTTGTGGTTACATTTGTAATTTAAGAAGTGATTGTAGGCACTCGCAGCCATTTTGTTTCTACTTTCAGTTTTTCAAATATTATACAGTGAGTAGATACTATAATTTCTTTGCATCATTCATTATTTTGTTGTAATTGCATATTGACCTAAATGATATAAAAGTTCATGGATGTAAATTGTTTCAACTTGCATATCATTTGCGTTGGGATTAAGAACTTTGCATGAGGAGCGGTCTCTCTCCCTCTCTCTTGCAAATTTATTCTTTTCTTTTTGATGCTTCCATGAAGACTTTTGGTGTTCTTTTCACTTCTTTTTGTTGGTGCACAAATTTAAATACAGCAATTTACGATTTATTTTATATGATTGCTTTACTGTTTCTGTATGTTATGTGCCTTATGATTATAGTTGCCAAGTGAAGCTGTGGTTAGTCATGTACTTGAAGCTCCACAGCTGCGTGAATGGATTGACGAGGCCACTGCTGTTGGGAATCCTGATGATTTGCTTTTAGCTTTGAAGTCAGGGAGAAGGTTTCTGTTGATAGTGTTATGTTTGGAAACATATTACCATTTCCATTCAACCTTAGTAAATTTTTTTCTCCTGACCATTTGTTCTCTCTTGCAAATTGTTTCAAGGTATGTCTTTAAGGCATCAATTTGTCAAGTTTTTAACTGTATCAAGACTGAATGCCTAATAGTCTTTGTTATTTTTAATGTTAATATTGGCAGGAATCTACATTCTGCCAGCCTCGAGTTCACAGTTTATGGCGGGTCCTGGTAAACAGTCTTTTTACAAGGTGAAGACATAGTGTCAGCTTGTAGTAATCAAAAGAAGCACAAGAAAAGTCGGAAGTCTAATTCATTTAAGGAAGAAGTTTCAAACAATATCTAGTCCTTTTGAGAAGTTGTCATAGAGGGATCTCTTCTTCAATCATCTCACGACCGCAAGCACTTGGCATTTGATATACTGCTACTTCTTCTCCCAAAATTACCCACATCATTTCTTCCTTATCTTATGTCTTACAAACTTGTACAGTGTCTGATGGATGTTCTTTCAACAAAGGACTCTTGGCTATATAAAGTTGTGCAGCGTTTTCTTAAAGAACTGCTGGATTGGGTAGGAAATGTCGACATGAGACGGGTTGCTCTTGTAGTAGCTTTACAAAAACACAGTAATGGGAAATTCGATTGCATCACAAGGACAAAGACTGTAAAATCTTTGTTGGCGGAATTCAGCACAGAATCTGGCTACATGCTTTATATTCAGGAATTAAGGAATTTATTTGTGAATGGTAGCCAGATGATAGATGAACCTTCAGATCAGAGTCAAACTACTGATGACAATTCAGAGATTGGTTTAATTGAGGACAAGGGTTCAGTTGGTGCTATGGGGAATTCAGATTTCTTGAAAACTTGGATTGTTGAATCACTCCCAAGCATTTTGAAATATTTGAACCTTGATCCTGAAGCAAAGTTTCAGATACAAAAGGAAATTCTGAAGTTTCTAGCTGTTCAAGGTCTCTTCTATGCTTCTCTTGGTTCGGAAGTGACATTTTTTGAACTACAGGAGAAATTTAGATGGCCAAAAACTGCTGCCTCAACTGCAATCTGCAGGATATGTATTGAGCAGATCCAATCATTGCTGGCTAGTGCCCAAAAGTTGAAGGTATCATGTCTTCATGCAGGGATACATGATGCTAATGATGTTGGCTCATATTTCATGCGGTTCATCAACACATTGCATAACGTTCCTTCAGTTTCTCTCTTTAGGCCTTTGAATGATGAGGATGAAAAGGCATTCAAAAGATTGCAAAAAACGGAAATTTGGCTCTACAAACTGGTAATATAATCAATACTTATTTTGGCATCTTCAGATGTAGATTCTCTGAATGCATTATTTAGTTTGTCCCTGCTTCTCATGCATGCAATATTTAGGCATTATTGTATCTCGGAACTATATGCACTCAAACATGTGTTGGAGAGAGCATTTTGTGGGATTATCATAGATTATTGGGAATTGCAAATTATCTTAATATTTATGTGATTAGTTAGCCATTGTTGAAACTTGTTGCTTGTTTTCATTGATCTCAATTGTGATTTCTATTTTGCTTATTCCTGTTAGAATTGTCAAACTTTCTGAAGGTTTGATTGTGGCAGGAGAGGAGTCTTGAGGCTGTTCCTGATTTACATAGAGCACATTCTATCAGATACTTGCTGATCCAGTTACTTCTCCAAATGCTACTTCAACCTAAAGAATTTTCTGAAGCTGTGTCTGAGCTTATTATATTGTGTAAGAAAGGCTATGGGTCCTCAGGTTTTATCGAGGACTTAGATGAAGAGTTGGATAATGATACAAATTCTCAGTTTATAGATGTGCTTCTGGATACAATACTTTCATTGCTGCCACAGTCATCAGCCCCCATTCGGTTTGCTATTGAGCAGGTATTTGCAACGTTGAAAGTTTAGTTTCCCTGTATGTGTGTGGCTCCGTATCATTTCTATGTTTAGTCAATTTCAACTTGACTTTACAATTTGGTTATTCCTGGATGCATAATCATCTTGTAATTTGTAGTTATAAGCTTTTCATGCAGCTCTAATTAGATTTGAGTCATCGGCCCACATGTTGTGTTCTCTACTGAAAACTGAATCTGTTGGCTTGCTAGGATGCCAACAAAAGTTCCCATTCATCTTCCAATTAATGTTCCATTAGACTTTTATGTATCCATAATTAATCTTTCTAGGTTTTCAAGTCTTTTGTTCGGGAAGTGACAAATGATGGTCTTATTCAAATGCTACGTGTCGTTAAGAAAGAGCTAAAACCAGTTAGACATCATAGAGCAAATACTGAAGACAAAGATGATTATGATGATGAAGATTTTCTTGGAATTGAAGAAGATGAAGATATTGATGAATCTGAGTCAGCGGAAATTGGTGATGGTGACCATGAGGGTGATGCTGACATGGATGATTCTGAGGCAGTAGGTGAAGTTGAGGAAGTTGGTAAAGAACTGTCAGAAGATATATATGATTCTGATGAAGGAATGGATGATGATGCAATGTTCCGCATGGACTCTTACCTTGCGCAGATTTTCAAAGAGAAAAAGAATCAGGATGGCAATGAAACTGCTCAATCTCAGCTTGTTCTCTTCAAACTTCGTGTTCTTTCGCTGCTGGAAATTTACTTGCAAGAAAGCCCAGGCAAGTACTTTTTTATTTCAGTTTCCATATGTGTGGTGACGTCTGATTTTCAGGTGTTAAATTAGAAACAACGTTAGGGATGTTATAATTTTTTGAGGAGGTTGGATTGGTAAATGTCCATTTCCCTCCTTGTTTTAATTGGCAGAACTATGTTATTCATTTTTTCCTTTCCAGAAAATTATATTCGCAGAAGTTGGCTTCTTTGCTATTTCTGAGTTTCTTTCAATATTTTATGCTTTGTGTTCAACAGGTGACCCCCAAGTTCTTACAGTGTACTCCAACCTGGCACAGGCATTTGTAAATCCACATACTATGGAGGTCAGCGAGCAGCTTGGACAGCGAATATGGGGAATTCTGCAAAAGAAGATATTTAGCTATCCACTCTCGAAACTTTGTTGGAAAAAAGCCTAAAATTGGCATCAAAACCTTTCAAGAGAAAAAAAAAAACTGCACATACTCCATCTAAGAAGAAGCAATCTGTGTCATTAAATCGACAAGAAGCAATCCGGCAGGTTAAATCGCTTGATCTGGTGTTGGAAGTATTGAAATTGTTGGTTTCTTCTAGCACTGATGAGAAGAGCCACTGTGCATCAAAAGAGAATTTGATAAATTATGTACAAAGCATTGGTCATCTAGTAACGGTTGTAGTGACAAATATGCCGCAAAAGAAAGCAAGGCGAACTGCTGTGCATAAATTTTGTGGAAAAGTCTTCCAGATGATCTCAACCAATTCTTTGAATAAGTCCTTTCTAAAACATTTGGACCCGGAGGCTCTAGCTGCTTGTGAATCCCAGTTCGGTAAGCAAATTTTGAATCTGAAGTCCACATGAGTGCATTGTTATGTGGAGTAACAGGGTCCAGTTATTAGTTAGGCGTTTTACCTTGAATGATTATAGAAAAGATAAAGTTGCCTACATGCTTTTACAATCTATTTTATGGTTGCCCCTCAGCACAAGTTCTCCCATGAAGTGAATTGATAGATTACTTGTGGTAGATGTCACATAAATACACGGAACGTTTACTAGTTGTTTGTCCGACAACTCTGAGGCTGATTTTTGTCACTTTTGATCAGTCTTCTTGTGTTTATTGAAGGAATGATTTACTTGACGATTTTATAAGTTCAGCTGACTTCCTCTCTCTCTCGTCCTTGCTGTTGAACATGAGGTCATATGTTCAATAGACTAAAGAAGGGAAAAGGTCACATGAAAATAATTTTCATATGGAATATTTCGAAGTTATTTAAAAAGGTTTTCCTTTAGTTTTTTTGTATATTTTATACCCAAAAGAAAATTGTACAGTTGGGAGGAAAGTGGCATCAGAGAGCATGTTTAAGGATTATAAGCCGCAATTTGTTTCTTTATTCTCCATTACAAGCACTTAAAAGATTGCTGCATTATAATTGAAGTCCAGTGCCAATGTCCCCTCACATGTTTGTAGAGCTACAGGCCAGCAACTCCCACATGCATGCCCTGCTTAATGAGCATGACAAAAAATTGCACAAAGCCAAGATCCGACGGCTATAGACGGCATGTTTAGAAGAAATCAAGCCTGGCAGGCCATACCCACCAGAGGCTTACTTGGTGCTTGTAGCGAGCTTGAGAATTTCATGTGTACTTTCTTGGATTTATTCATATTACTTTTTGAACTTTTCGAGGTAAGTGGAGTGGATCCAATGAAGCTAAAAACAATGTATTACTGTTGTAATGTGTACAGGGTAATTCCACCATTTGATCTTTCTATCATTATCCACCTAATTGACCTTGTCGTTCTCCCTTCCTAACCTAAAACACGGATTCAGTTTTCTCTCTTCAAAGACGAGTTCTGTTTTTTACACCAGCACCACACTTCCGCCCTCTGCACTTCCAACTCTACCAAAAAGCAGCCAACAAAACAATTAACATTGAGAACCCTCCCCTGTACAAAAAAGAAAACGGAAAGAGATTTAAATATTCCACAATACTGGTGGCTTAAAGAAGTTTCAAAGCAAACAGCCAGAAGTGACAAGTCACACCTTGATACAAATTCCTCTTCGAAAAATCAAGGCAAGTTGGAAGACCTTAGCCTAGTCTTAAAGCCATTGTGCTCATTCTTCACTTCCCAGGATCTACGAATGTGCATCTTCTGAATCACTCCCTGAAGAGCTCCCCGAATCTGAATCTGCATACCAAAATTCCCAAGCAGTGATTAGCATTTCCTCGAGTAATTCATAATTCATTATTCTCTGACATCATTAGAGAAGGATTGGTTCACACCACTCGAGGAAGACGAGTCATCACTTGAACTGCTAGAGCTACTAGAACTGCTACTGGCATGACCGTTGTCTTTCTCAATCTCTACTGGTGGGAAGCTGCTCATTGGCATATCATCCCCAATATCCACATCTTCATCCCCAGCCTCTCCTTTCTTGGGCTTCTTTGCCTCAGTTGCGGCATCCGTTCTATCGTTTACAGCCACATCCTATCACAAGCAAAAAGATCACCAAAATACTGAATACATCTGAAAATTCATATCAGCCCAATGAACAAAGAGAAACAATGTTGTAATGAACGTATATGCTACCTTATTGCCTTCACTTGCAGTAGTAGCAGCCGCATTGTTATTGACAGCCATCAAAGCTTGACGCTTTATCTTGCTAACCATTTTCTTGTAATTAGTAACAAAGCGATCAAGCTCCCACAGTGTCTCTGTATCAACAGCTTCAATATCAAGCTCAATCTCATCGCCGTCCTGTCTCAAATGTCCATTTCTCTTCCTTATTATCTGTACAACTTGTTCCATTTTCTCCTGAGGCAAACTCTGTAATCCAAGCCCTAATTTGTGCTTTTCCTCAAGACTCATCTCCCGCTTATTAGGATCTTTCGCTTTGGGCTTTGGCTGCTTCACTGGTTTCACAGGTGGGGCACGTATGGGCGGCGAAGGGGTCCGCACAGGCAACTGTGTGCTTGATTGCTGTTTCGGAATTGGATTCGACCCACTTGCCGTAATTTGCTCAGATTTCGCCGCAACAGCTTGTATTGAATTTTCATGATTATCTTTCTTCGGAATATGATCCCAGGAACTCGCTTGCACCTCTTGTACATGTTCTTCCTCAAAACCTTCATCAAAGTCCCCAACTTTATCCCGAACTGGCCGGAATAATTCCTCAAATCTTGAAAGAAACTGCTCAGCAAGAACATACACTTCATGACCCTTAGGGTTATATCTCATCGCGTTATTGAAAGTTAATCTCACGTCTGCGGCAAAATCATTAGGCGAATCGTACAAATTCTTCCCCAACTTCGATTTCACCGTACCCAAATCCATGGGATTCTTAATTATATCGTAGTAATCATGAAGCTGCAAGCCCACAACATCCACAGGCGTATTAAAGATGTACCCTAGCTTGTGCTTCATCAATTTCGTCAAAATTGGACCACACTTCTTCATTAATTGACCATTGTCAGGGTTTGTTCCCTTCACGCCCGTCCCAAAATTCGTTGCTTGGAACGGCCTTTTGTTGCCCGACACCTTCTTGCTGATGTTCGGGGTTAGTTTTCTAGGGTTCGTGAAATTGGATCCTGAGCGGATCTGGAACTCTGACGCGTTAATCCGATTCTTCAACACCCGAATCTGCTCAAGCTCGACCACCAAACGATTCTTAAGCTCCACCAATTCTTTCTTCGAGTAATTAGCAACGTTGATCGTGACGTAACCGCCAGTGTTGAAGTCGCTGGCTCTCCGGTGGTGGTTTATCGACGATGCGTCGTCCGAAGCCGCCGACTGAGTTATGACCGGAGGTTCTTCGACGTCGTGTAACTGTTGCTGGAACTGACGTTTCTTGGAAAATTTAGGGTTAGGGTTAGGGTTAGAGAAAGGGGCTTTGCCCATGAAATTAGCGCGTGGCTGAGTCCAATCTGGTTCGTTCCGATTGGCTAGAACGGCAGATGCCATCGTCGTCTCTGTAGTCCACCACCACCAGTAAAGCTCCTGCCCAATTCAAGCGAGAACATTAATCGGGTACCGGAGTTGACCCACGCGCCCGATCGAACAAAAAACCATCAAGGGGCAAAGGCGTAAATAAAGGGGTTAGGGTTTGTGTGGGATTACCCTGATCAAGAGCGAAGAAGATAGGAGACGAGGCTCTCTTCTTAAAGGCGAGCAGATCTGCCCGTGATGTTTACGGGCAAGATCTGGACCGTTGATTTTAGTTCGCTCGTTGATCCTCTACCCGGGAAACTGACCGGGTGATCTGGCGCGGACGGTTGAGATGGTTGGATGCAGACACGTGGTAAAACTTAGGGCCGTGGGATGCGGGGGAGGATTTTTATGTGGTGGGTTGAGTTTGGAGGTGAATTTGGGGTGAATTTGACGTGAATTTAGGGTTTATGTGCAGAGGGTGCATGGGGGCCCAGACGTGAGGCAGATGACGTGGAATGAAGCCAACTGGTGGTTTGGCGTCGTGAACGAGAAGCTATGCGCATGTGACTTGCGATCGCGAAAGCCAAAAGCAGCGCGTGCCGAACATCGCCGTGTCATTATGAATTCATGATTTATGAAAGCTAGGTAAATGACTTAATTATCCTTTTCTTCTTCACGGATTTACTTTTAATCGGCGATATTACGCTTCTGTTTCTTTACAACTTTATAAAGTATTTTTTTTTGTTTTGAGGGAAACTTTATAAAGTATTTTTAATATAAACTTTTGTTCAGAAAACTGATAATTTGTTACAAGAAAAAACTTGAAATTTTTATTAAATATTTTTAATAAATATCTTTAGATAATTACTATAAATCTTAGTATACGTTAGTTCTGAAAAAGTTCAGTAATACACAACATTATTCTTAATAAATGTAAATAATCATATCAAGTGTATATAAATATTGTTAAATAGACAACAATATAATATATGATAATTTATGAATATAAATTTAATCAAATTTAAGTAAAAATCTATTTGTAATAGTTTTAAATTAGAAAAAATGCCACGGATCATGAGACTAATGGTTATAATCAGGGTTTTCAAACTCGGACCGAATTAGCTGGTCTGACCGGTGACCGGTCGGTTGACCGGTCTGATTTAAGCTATAAAATCGGACTCCAATTGGATCAGTCTGAAACTGTCAAAATCGGTCAATTGATCGGTCGGACCGGTCCCTACACTGGTCCATCAGTTTTTTTATTTTTTTATTTTTGTTAATATTATTAATATTATATATAATTAAATATAATTATTGCATAATTATGACGTCACACTAATTGGTTTCACCGGTCAAACCGGTCAAATTGATGATTAATAAAACCTCTAATTTGATGACTAGTCCGATTTTAAGAACATTAGTTATAGTTGAGAGAGGGCTATCTTTGTTGTTTAAAATATACAGAAGTCTTGAATTCTTGAAAGTATAAGAATAACCAAGAGTTTGAAACTCGGAAAATTTAGGGTTTTAGTGACAATGATTCTTATCCCTAAACATTTTGTCCTCTGATGCAGGTCTTTTTTGGTGGAGTCATTTCATAGGTTCTCAAGGCAAATATAAGATACAAGGTACGTTGATTGATGACACCATGACCTAAACAGCTTTATTTCAGCAACCAATAACAATTTTTTTTAAAGTAATTTGTGTATAATTGATGACTCTTTTCTAAACCTTATAAAACGGAAAGCCTTGTGTACTGCAAAATTGCTAATGTTACAATGTGAAGGAAGGCCCTAATGATCACATCTTATTCCAACCTTAAGAATTAAAAGCAGTATTTTTTACATAAGAAGAACCTAACACGTCCGAACAAAGTTGAAATGTTCCATTCACCTATCACACAAATTTTATTCAGAAAATGAAAGGGACATGCATGTCGGCTTGCACATATTTCAAGTCCTACTTGACCAACCTCTTCAATTTCGTGTGTAGCCACGCAGCGTCCTCAGTTGGACTAGGGTTGTTTTATTCCAATTCTTGAATGCCAGTTCTCAGAAGTCTCTCCTTTGCTCAATATTTGTCAAATTGTCTTGAAACAACTCCATGGGCTTTTGATCTCACTGTTTCTTGTCTTATGACGCGAGCTCACCCATAAGTGAAAAATGTAAGCCCAGTTTGTTAGTAAGAACTAATACAAGAGTTAGTACAAATGTACGAAAGTAGTAGAACTAATGTTTTACTATTTCTAATGTCAAATAGTTTCAGGTTGAATGAACTATCAAATCCAAGAGTTGGTGAAAGATGGGATGGTACCTGTGATATTTTATGTTAATATGCCCATTTCTTGGACCATGAAATTGATAGAGAGTGTGTGTTGGGACTCCAGACTTCGGTTCGAAGATGTCAGGCTATGCGGGTACAATCCAACAACATTCATCTAACACTGAGAGAGAAAACAAACACATCTCCATCTAACGACTCCTCTCCTTCCCAACACTATATGGCAAGGTATAGGTTCGTCAAGTGGTGGATATCCACACATCAAAAGTGTGGCCAGCTTAGTTTTAATGTTGTGGTAGAGATATCTTTATCTAACAAGGCCGGTGGCCAACACTAACAACATTGTTCAAGTCTTTCTCTTGACTTCCAAACTGAGATGATCGTGTTGGGTATTTGTAATAAATTGTGGATAATGTGTTTTTATAACCCAGTAAGAACAGTTTTAAGCTTAAGAATTGTACTAAAATGAACTGTTATTTGAGATTCTGATAGTGATATGTTTTGGTGGCAACTCTCTTTCAAGTTTCAGTGGATTAAAACCATAGTAGCATACATCTTCACTTATATTTGATCAACTTTACATTTTCTATTGCATTTACTCTCCCTGGGTACTGGCAACAATAAATGGCATCTTTCTTAGTGAAAACGACTTCGATAAATTAACAAATGGCAGAACAGTGAACTAGTTGATCATACAGGCAAAAAGCTCAGATTACTGAAAAGACTCTGTGCTTGTACAGGAAAGAAACCGTGATAAGCCTGTAACTTGTGACCATGATTGCCCTTCAATCAATCTGTCTGTCTACGTGAATGTGTTTTCCAGATTTAGACGGTGTTTCAATTTGGCTTTAGATTATTATTTCTACTCTGGGGATTGGTTGTTCAGCTTCTGCATAGAGTTTCAAACTCATCCGTGTTTACATGATGTGATTGCTGCTTAGGACAAGCTGACATCACCTGCGAAATCACTAGTACTGGATTCCTACTTTGTTCCAAACAGAGAAGAAACAATCTAGGACGTGGATACGGTACAGAAAAGCTATCGTTTTCTGGCCAGTTGTCAGCTACATATTTGCTTTTCTCGCTGGAAAATAACAGCATGAAAGGGTGTTGTCCTTATGATGGCGAGAGACAAGGTCATGCTTTCTCATCGAAATCCTTTTAAGAAAAAGGGATAACATGAGATTATATCTTGCTCATTATTTTTTTGTAAACATCCAGGATCCTAATTACAGTACCAGACTAGGACATACGTCCATTGCATGTGGGTCACGCTTAAGCAGTAGTAGTGCTGATGTTTACCTTTTCTCCATGACTTAAGCAGTAGCAGTTCATTGCATGTAGCCTTCTCCATATTACTGAAAGTTTTCCCAGTAGGGTCAGAAAAAGATTAGCCAATAAGCCAATAAGCAATATCTGGTCCACATCATGTAACTTAATTAAGAAGCTCTTTACCAGACCAGTAGTTCCTTTGTTGTTTCTCTTGGGGAAAAAGTTTTGGTTCTTTCAGCCGCAATATATACTTTTAATTCTTCTCATCCGAGTCACTCTTCATATCCTGACTAGATGGCTATAACATAATGTAATAAAATCATGGAGACTACTTGATTTCATTCTACTAGCCTGAGGTTATAAATTTTGGGAAGCATGCTTACTTCTCTACTCTTTCCCTTTCATTCTGTGAAACCATATTTAAATGATCACCATGGCAAAGAAATGCAAAAAGCCAATATAGACCCCACCTAACCCCTTAAATTATAATGTATAACAGCTCAAAAGCAGCTAAAGCAAACTTGATTCTCTGTGCCTTTTCAAACGTATAATATTGGGTTAGATCAAGTTGTTGTGTTTATATTTGAGAAAAGAGTAACTCTGCGTTGAAAATCTTCTGACCGGCCACTTTGCGTTACCACTTGCAAGTTGATTGGGAACAAAACCTTGTCTACTAAAATTGTTTAGAATAATTAAATCTAACCCATGAAAGCTTTCATGTAACTTGTTTCTCAGCAGCCTTTTCTTGAATTGCAAATAAGTGTTATGATAAACTATATATTCATTTCCAGATAAATTATCACGAGTAAAGAGGATCTGATTCCTAGAGAGAAACAAAAGATAACAATTGTATTGGATACTGATCTATGTATGAACTATACAAGATCAAGTAAACAACTTTACTTCTTATAGAACATAAAGAACATTTTAAAACAGTAAATTAACTTTATACAAAACAAGCAATTATGTGATGAACACTATAGAGGGGTCACAACAGCACTCGTCCAAGAGGCAGCAGCAACATAAAGCTGCAAGACTGCAAAGACCAAAAAGAACATGTAATCGTTAGACAAATTTAGATGAAGCATCAGTTTTGTATTCATCCACAACTTCTTATAATCACTCGGCACGCAGTACTAACGAGAAATATGAGAAGAACATGTATACCATCCTTCAAGACAGCCTACTTCCTTCTTTGGTGGCGGTGACGGTGGCGGTGGAGGTGGAGGTGGAGCATAGTATTGTGGTGGTGCCATTACTGATGGCGGCTCTCGATGACCTGAATGCCATAAAGCATTAGAAGTAGGAAAACAGAAAATCTGAACATCTGAGTATATAGGAAATGTTGAAGAACAAGGCAATCAAATATGCTCCGTGCAGAGATATGCAATGTTTCTGTAGTGATTAGAAGAACATACAAGTTTTGGCCCTTTTAAGGAAGAAAATACATGGATGAGTTTGCCCATTCTTGGTTACAAAGTAAAAATTTACCGTTTCTAGATGGAAATTTTGGCTATTCAACATGCAACCAAGAACAAAATCAAAGACCGGTTAAGATCGTACAAGATATAGTGAACGATGCTCAAATTCTCACGAGGAAAAAAGCATCTTCAGTACAGGACAAGCTGAAACATGGCAATAACATACAAACTCTAGTAAGATAACACTATAGTGTCACTGAAGTTAACGCTAACACCTGGGGGAGGGTAACCATAAGCATACTTGGGGTCGTCCATGTTCTCGAGACAAAACAAAAATGAAACAATTGATTGATTTAACCGCGAGTTCCACTTAAGACATAATATATGAAACGCAAGCTGAGGGAATCTGTTATGCGGCAAGGAACCACATAAGTTAATTTGTAAAGTGCTAACCTTATCCTTTGGAAGAACTAGAATATGTCCCTCTGGAAGAACTAGAATATGTCTTTTCTAGACAGCCATGATGTGATGTTGTGGAAAGAGAATAATAAATGGCAGAAACGATAGTTGGTACTTTAAATGTAGTCTTTGAAGCTTTCCTTAAGGGCAGTCTTTAACACCTGCGTAGTTAGATTCTTGAAGTTCATCTCCATTTCTGTTGTACATTAGAAAGGTTTCTAAATGTTCCTTGCACACGTTGAGCAGGTTAGGCAGGTTGGCTAGCTTGGTGGATAGACTCTTTAGCCAATGAGCATTATGCATTTTTTCCATTATTTACTTCCTTAAAGAATTTAATGGAGATGCTACATAAATTTGATACAAGAAGGTTGTTAGATCAAGTGAGATCCTAACTGATAATTTAATGTTTGTCAATGAATTATTTTTTATAATATCAATAGTTTATTTACAATGAAATCAATCAATGTATAAAAGATTAAGTTCAATAGAAGAGTAAAGTCAATAAAAGAGCCAATTAAATTAATTGAACAATCAAAGAATAAAAAATTAAAATACAACCCATATACATTCAAGAGGGTTTCAAAAAATTCAAGTAAAAAATCAAGTACAAGAAAGAATCAATCATTTAAAGTTATAGCAAATTATTGTAATCCTTTTTGTAACTTTACCTTGGTCATCCAATGATCGAAGAACTCATCATTATATGCACATAGTGTATATACTTTTTATAATCAAGAATAAATTTGGAAGATTTTAAATAAAATTGTTTTGACCATTGAAATACTTTGTGAGAAACTTTTAAAATAATACCTAAAGTTAAAGTTTTTAAGTTGATTTATATAATGGTTTAGCTAGCCTAAAGGTTTGGATAGGCTAGCCATTGGTGAACTTTAAAATTACCGAGAGGGTGAATTTTATTTAGCTAGGGGCTAGACTAATCGAAAGATAAGCAAGAGGATGTCCAACTAGTCGAAGATAGGAAATCAACTAACCAATAGTCTGTATAAATTAATGGTTGTAATATCTAATTGGCTAAAGGTGTGATTTGTACCTCACTATTTCACAAAATTTTAAATAAGTCCCTATCGTTATCTCTAGTTTAGTTTGCACTCTAATTTTAAATACTCATTAGACCTTAATGTTACTAAAACAATACTCATTGCACTCTGAAAGTGATAAAAAAAGATAATGGTAAGAGTTTATTTAGACTTATTATTAAACGTTAAGGTGAAAATCACACATTTAACAAGTGCTTAAAGAAATTACTTTTAAGATCATATCAGTACCAGGTAGGTCTAAATTGTCTAGTTGTAACATGATATATACTCAATTTATGACTAATAATACTAAAAGTACTAAAAACTGCGAAAAACTTAACTCAGTTAGGACCAATACCATTTTAAAAACGTTATGATGTAACATGAAACCATAACTAACGATAGAGACTAACTTAGACTTTTTAAGAAATGTTAAGGGCCAATTCGTTTCTTTTACTATGAAATTTTAAATATAAATGATTACAATTAAGTTGTGCTTAGAACTTTGGCATATTAAAGAGTGTTTAGGAGCTTTAAGAGGTTAGAGAGAGCATTTGAGTGAATATGTGTATTGCATAATATATAGAGAGCCCTAATTCATTGGTGATAGTAAAAGAAAATTTACTTAGGATATAGAATGTGAGAATTCCTCATTAATTTTAAAAAGATTAATTTGTAATGATCCCTCTTCTTTTTTGGTAGATGGTTGTAAAAGACTCCTCTTCACTTGTGCAAACCAATATGATTGTAAGAGTTTGTCCTCACCAGTTCATCTATTGCAATAAAGATATTGCATGAAAGGTTTTTATTATGAATCAATTTTGTATCTCTTTTATTATTCTCTTGTGTTATTAATGTGTTTGTTTTTGTGATTCATTCATACGAAATTTTTGTAGTCATCATTAAAATGGACAATTCATTCGTTAGTTTTTAAATAGGAAAAAAAAGACATAAAATCACCACTCTCGTGTGCCATTCGGAGATTAGTAAAAATTTTCTTCTCCAATGATTCATTAACTACTTTTTTTTCTTCTAAGTAAAATTGACTAAATTGAAGAAAGGGGCATAGTGAATAAATCACTTTTATAGACATATTATTAAAGACACCTCAACTTTATGATTAAATGAATGATAAGGATCTCATCGCTCAAATCCATTTCATTCCTTTTTCCCAGTTAATTTTGTTTTATAACAATCAATATGCTGACACTCACTGATCCTTTTTAGTTATTATTGAAAAAAATTAGGCTCGATAAAGTAATATCGTAACTTAATAAGATTAGAATAATGGACAAGGTAAAACTAAAAATTATGATTTAGAAATTTTACCCTTCTAACTCTTTATTTTATCAGTCACTCTCTGTCTATTACAAAATAATATGAGAATATGGGATTTCTCATAAGATTTTTAATCTTAATTGCTTAAGAACTTAGATGTTTAAAATAAGAAGTGTATGATTATAATTGATTCAAACTACCCATAATGATTCATCTTACTTGGTTTTAATTAATGCACCCTACTTATGTCTCCACTACATACTTGAATCACCAAATAAAACATATGATTCTAATTTATTTCCTTTTATTAGCATATAAATATATAATTATAAATTTTTTATTTAGTAAATCTCTCACTTAGAGATTTGATTGAGAATCAATCAATTTTACATTATTCTTTCTACCTTATCATTGTTGTATTGCTTATATTTTCATTAGTTCACAAAAGGATTGACACCAAATAAACTTATCATCATTACATTTTCTTTGATCTGAAGTTTTATATATATATATATATATACATATATATGCACACTTCCTTCTTCCCCTTTTCTTACAAACAAAATGAAACTAAACTTAAATATGCAGGGCATTTTAAATGTCACAAAACAAGAAAATCTTCTCTTGTTTATATTTGAGTTCCTTAAATACCAAGTTTAATCATACTTCTTCTCCACTTACTTATCTAGTTTCCATATATTATACTTTTATTATTAATGAAATGATAATTAATTGGAGCATCAAAATTCAATTTATAATGTAGCCAATAAGTGTGAACACATAAATTGTATTGGATTTATTGCAGAATCAAAGTCAACTTATCTACCTATAATAAAATATAATCATCTATACTGTAATGCAACATTAGATGTCCTTTTACTGTACCTTATGTAGCATCCCGTTACCCATATTAGGGCTAGAATTGTGAATTATGTGAATTTCTGATAAAATTAGGGAAATTTTGCACTTCATGCATCATTATTTGTGACATGCACATTTTGCACAATTATCTGATTGTACATGCATTCATTGGCATTTTTCGGGTACAATTGAATTGTTAATGATGATTAAATTGTGTTCTGACAATTCTGGTATTATTTAGAATATTTTTGGAATTTTTAGTGAATTTGTGAAAAATATTGATTTGTGGGCTAATTATATAGTGACATGTGGACTACTTATTGTGTGACAAATGGCTTGAGCATGTTGGAGACATGTGGTAGGTTGATTGTAGGACAAATGGCTCACATACGTAGAGCCATGTGTCAAAATGACTTTTAAACCGTGTAAGCTCATGTTGAGGTGAGGTTCTCGGCAGATTGCATGGCTCTTTGGAGTTTCTTCTTCCTCACCGAAAGTAGTAAACTGGTTCTGTGGAAAGGTTGGCTTTGAATGTGTAAGGATTTCATGAGTTAGAGAGTTTAAACTTTGCAAGTTCTTCTCGGTTGCAACTTTAAATCGTCCGATTGTGGTTTTTGAATGTCTTGCTGGGTTGATCTGTCTCTTTGCTAGTTTTTGTGACCGATCCATGTAAGTTGAAGTTAATTTGAGCTTGTTGTTGTTATTCGGTGGATTTTCCATCTTACAGAATGCATGCATGCAGGTTTGAGAGAGAGAGAGAGAGAGAGAGAGTTTTGAGAGAGTCCGATTCTGTGTAGGAAGAGTGATGATCGAATGAGGTTGGACTAGTTCATATGTTGTTTCTGGAACCTTGAATTGGGATTTTGATGTTTCTTTTCTGTTGAGCTTTTGAGAGGAAGTCAAATGTATAGTCCATCTGTGTCCATTTGGAGAAGTGAAGTTGATGTTTGAGTTTAAATGTTGAATCTTTGGAGTTGCATGTGCGTGTTTGAGGTATGAATGAGTTATAGGAATGATTCTAGG
>JANZLX010000212.1:32967549-32979691 GCA_025531955.1 Erythroxylum orinocense
TAAGCATGACGAATGAATGGTTTTTGAGATTGCTGATTTTCGAGTATGCTAGTTGATGCCATGTGTTAGTTAGATTGCGATGCGTATATCGGACTTGTTTTGCCCCAACATACCATTATCATAAGGTATGTACTTGGGTGCCCTCAGGGTATTCGGGTATTTACTTTATGGTAGTGGGATGTTGCACCTTAAAATTCTTTATGCAATGCTTTGATCCTCTCTATTAAGATTCAACATATATCGACTAATTACTCCTACTATATATGCAATGCCTAATCTTATATAAATCATCAAATACATCAAACTCCCTATTATTGATGTATATGATACTTGAGATATCCATTTTCTTATCTTCACTAACAGAATTCATAATGGTGGATAAGTTAACATTACTAAGAAGAGGGGAAGAAATCAATTTACAACTTTACATATCAAAAAGCTACAAAAACTTTTTTAGATAATTTTTTTGAAAAAGTCTAATCTTCCTACTATTTTATCTTGATGAATGTACACCATTGGAATCTCTTTTTTTAAGGTTCTACATCCTTTTATATCAACTTGTATAGCTAACTATTCCTTTATTTTTTTAATATGATCTTTTTTAGGATACATAACCAACATACAATCTATACATAACAATAAGATAATGAAATCATTATCACTGAATCTCTTAAATTATGCATAAGGGTCTATATTAAATATGTTATATCTAAAATTTATTATGAAGAAATCAATTCTCTTCTACTAACATCTTAGTGCCTATTTTATATTGCAGTGTTCTCATTTTATTTTTCTTCAATTTTTTTTGTGGAGCATATAAATTTTTTCTTCAATATCTCCATAAAGGGAAGTCATTTTTACATCTAAATTTTCTAGCTATAATCAAATATATCACTAAGGCTTCTCTAACCTTCATAAGTTAGATTGTAAGAGAAATTACTCCATTAAAGTCAATTCATTCTTTTTAAGCATACCCTTTCACCATAAATGTCGCACAATATAGCTTTAATTGTTCATCAGCATTTCATTTGATCTTGAGTAGCCTTTTATTATCAGTTATCTTCCTTTCTCGTTGTAATGACATAAGTTCTTAAGTTTTGTATTTATAAAGAGCTTTATTTTTCTCTTGTATTGTTGTCATCTATTGAGAGGCGTCTGAATTATCTAATGCTTCTTGAAGAGTATATCACTCTCTTTCCTTTGTTTAAAGGTAATATGATATATTTCCATTTATTACATACTTAAATACCATTTTAGTGATTTTATGTGATATAATTTATGAACTTCTAGAGCTTTAAAATCATTAAGTTATTAGACATCTTGCCCTGGTGTTACTTTAGAAGAAATCTTTTGTTGAAATTATTTTTTCAATATATCATAATATTTAAAATTCTTTGTGAAGTGTATTTGTCTTTTTCTTTCCTTTTTTGACTTATCTTCTACAAAGGTCATGTCTAATTGACTATATTTGTGCTCAACATACCTTAAGAATAAATATTTTCTTAATATTGGATCCAATTTTATGATTTCTTAAGTAATATACATCAACTAAACATGACCTTTAAATACATGGACGTTGAGAAAAACCACTAGCTAAGAAACCCATGTTTTTTGCAATATCTTCAAATCAATTATAGTTGATGAAACTTGATTCACTATATATCAAGTGGTATTGATTGCTTTTTTCCAACTTTATCAAGGCCTAAAGCTCTCAATGTTACTCTTATTCTTTCTAATATATTTATGTTCATCTGCATCGTCACTTTATGTTATCAAGAAGTGTATGCTATAATGAATCATCTTTTGATATCTTCTTGCTTGTAGATGCATCAAATTGATTACAATTACATTATCCTACATTATATGTCCTAATCTTTTTATTATAATTAAGTTTAATTCCTTTAACAACTTTAAAAATTGAAACACATATATTTTCCTCTTAACAAGATAAACCCAACAATTCTTGAAATAATCATTAATAAAAATAAACAATGCTTTGCTCCTTATAAGGAAGGAACTAGTGCTTTTCACACATTATAATGAACCAATTTAAGAACAATCTTTCTTCTTAAGTTTGATGTGTTAAAATTTGTATGGTATTGCTTACTTATAACACAATGCTTATAAAAACGAAATGACATCTTTGTAAGGCTAGAGAGTAGCTTATGCTTAAAAAAGATCTCCATTCCCTATTTAAATATATGTCTAGGTTTCTAATATCATAACATTAAAGATCCTTTATTTAAACTTTATAATGTCTCTCCTTTTAACCTGTATAAGTTTTCAACTGTCATTTCTCTTTTTATAAGTATAAATACACTTAAAATCATTTTCAACAACTTATTCATAATTTCAATCCCACTTCTAAGATCATCTAGTCATCCTAGAGATAACAAATTCTTTTTCAAACTATCAATATAGTCATGTCTCTTTTTATGAAACAAAGAAAAAAGTTTGGAATGAAGTTTATATTTCACTATGTGTTTCAACTCCTGTAGAAAGGAGCATTTGTACATAATTTAGCTATACAAATTTCAAAAATATCCCCTAATCTATGCTAATTACATTCCTAATTATATATTAATGATAACTAATAGTACAACTATTTGTTGCCTCTTATGGATATGTTAACACTCCTAAAGATTACAAATTTTACGATTATACATTTTTAACTTGATGGCTCTAATACCAATTACCTTTAAAGGATAGTCATTACAATTATACATAAATATTCCTAAATAGTTTATAATGATAGAACTATTCTCTTTAAAAGGTCATGTGAAGTATAGCTCTTGAGTTAAAGAGATATACATTAGGTAGTCTATTCATGCTTGAGTTGTCATTGTTGTTTCACAATATAGAGGATTGATATCATTTTAAGTACTTGAAAATTTTCATTATGGACTAAAAAGTTTCTTATTTAAAATCTAATAATCCTTTTTTAAGTGATATTTCTTGTCATAGTTGTAACATTTTAAATTCTTTTTATTTTTAGATTTTGATCTACTACTATTTTTGCTCCCATTTGTATCATATTTTGTCAATCTTGCTCTTATCACTATCAGGCTTTAACTTGTGAATTTCATTGCATGTCTTCCGTATTCTCACACTAATTCTCTTCTTTCTAAAGTGTGACTTTAGCATTTTCAAAAACTAAATAGTTTATATGAACATTATTGTTTAAAATGGTAATAAGTTATCCATATAATTCAAGTAGACTCATAAGTAAAAGTTTAGCATATTCATGTTTTGCTAACCTATAGTCCAACAGTGCAAGGTGAAAGAATAGAACAGTCAAAGTATGGATGTGCTCAGCCATCAAAGTAGTTCCTAACACCCAGAGAGTACAAAGTTCCTAATGAAGAAATCGTTTTGTGGAGTAACTTGGCTTCATATGACTTTGTGAGATGATAGTATATCTGTTTTGTCGTTTTTTTCTCCTCTACGTTTGACAAACTTCATTAGCTAAAAATTATATATAGATTTACAATAACATTCTATTTCTTTTCAATTGGCGTCATCTGTGAAGCTTGTTAACTTTCACCAATTGTTGCTAATTAATTGCCCCTAGTTACGGTAGCATGCATCTTCAACTTCCATAGCAAGAAATTGCTCTTGATTAACTTATAAATCTTAATTACTAGGTATAGCAATTAAGTTCGGGCTCAATTAGAAGTCAATGAGTTGTGGTCGATTTGAAAAGCACAAGATGTCTGATCATTCGCTCAAAATGATGTTATTTTGGACGGCTTACTCAAACTCGAGCAGTATATTTTAGGAGTCAATCCCTTCCATTGTAAGCCCTAACTATTACTTTCGTCTGTAAGTTAAAATAAATAACTCCTTTTATTTCATATAAATAATAATTGTATATATAAATAGTATTCAATACTTTCAATAGGTAAATCATAATCTAATTTAATTTTTGATGTGGATAAGCTACTTATAATGGTAGCTAGATAAGATATAGTACAATAAGTAGATACATAAACCTAATTCAAGCTTTAGGACTACTTCATAGGAAAAATTAAATTCAATAAGATCCTATGTCAATAATATTGGAAAATATGGACGAAGGAGAAGCAAAAACATAAAATTTATTATTACTCTAATTCTCTATTTTATTACTCACTCGCTATTATGAGAATATGAGATTTCTCATAAATTGAACTCTTAAATGCTTGAAACAAAATATTATATGACTGTTTATAGTTAAATCAAATTAATCATATCCATTTATGTTCTAATTAGGTCTTCCTGAACATGTCTACGCCATATTTTCCTTTAATCACCGTAAAAACACATATACTTCTAAATTTTCTATTTTATTAACACATAAATATATATAGTTCTAATTAATTTTGTTTGCTTCAATTATGTGTTTAAAGCGAACTAATCAAATGATTATTGACGTAACTTTTCTTCTAATCTCATTACTTCCTTTTGTTGAAAACCAACCGTGATTGAAGCATGGGCACAATGTAAAACAAATTTTTTATAGTTTTCGTACATATCTCGATAATCGATAACTTGAGTAAAATTACAAACACAAATCAAAAGGCAAGAAATTGTGTTGATTCGTGTTTCCTGTTGAAAAACTTTTCACCGAGTTAACAACGAGTTGTTTAATCGTCTAGCCTCTAACGATATCCAATGAACAACTTCTTAATACTTGCAGGAGTCCTAGCTCCTTGATGCTTATTCTTATTTATAGAAAAAGCATTAGGTTGGTTTTTGTAAATTTTTATTAAAATTAAATTCCTTAATTATAATTAATTTAATTTTAATAAAATAAAATATCTCATATTTAATCCTTAAAGTTTCTCAAATTTTATAATTAAGTTCAATTTAATTAAAATTGATTTTTCCTTCACAAGCTACTCTTTAATGTGTGATTCATTAGGTTCCTAATATATTGGCAATGATTATAAATTATAATTCTAATTCGCAATTAGAATTAGAATTAGATAAATTAAAATTCTTTTTATTTTATCTTTAATTCTCCAATTAAAAAATTTATAATTATAAATCAAGGTTGACGTCTAACAACATGTCATGACCACCCAAATATCAGGAATGTCAAAGTGGTTTGATTTAACTTTTTCATGCATGGTTATGCTGTATAATTTAATCCATTCATTAACTAATATTCCAATTAGACAGAGTATGAATACAGTGTCTACTCTCTTCATCTAATTATGATCGTTCTTGCTAATTAGTAATTAATTTATAATTAAAATTTGAAAATATCTTTTCAAATGTCAATTTACTCTGATTAGAGAATTTCATAAATTACTACTAATTAAAAATAGTATAACATTCTTTCTAATTACTTTAGAGTGATGAATCATTTTTCGACTTACTTAATTATCTCCATATGGTTCACACTGCATCCAAGTATTACAAACTGAATTATTCTAGGACGATTTATAAATAGCATTAAAACACAGTAATTCTCAAATGAGATATCTTGGTAATCTTAAGTCTAAAAATTAATTATACAATCATCATTATGAGAAAATCTACAAACACATAGGTAATATTCCATTTAAAATTCTCACAATCAGGTCAGTTCATTAATTTATTATCTGATAATCATCTATACTTTAATTTAAATATCTCTATATTTTAATTTATGAGTTCAATTATTTTCTGTATAAGAAAAAAATATAATATGTGTTAATTTTATTGTTTCAACAATATTTCATCTTAATGAAACTGTATTTAGGAACAATACATAAATGTAAATTGAATATGATAATTTTAATTACACAATAACTATTTCAGTGATTTTATCTTTTAGTATTAAAACATCAAATATAATTAAATTAATATACAAAGATAAAAAATACCTTTTATTAATTAAATAATAATATCACACATCAAATTGCAACAAGTCATAAATTAACACCTTTGTCTTTGTTTCAAAACTTGGCGTCGAATGGTATAAAGTTCAGAAATACAAAAGGGCAGAGAATATTAGAAGTATTCGTGTATTTTTTCTTCTTTCCTAAGTGATAAATTCGAGGACCACTGTTTCCTGGGAAAGAAGGGATTGTGTGGAACGTACAGAATTTCTTAGCATGTCAGGATCTCTGTCTCTTTTAAAAGTGTGCTATTAGTACCCGAGCTACGACAACCAGAACTAGAAATCTTCAGGTGAATTGACATTGAAGACGAAAGAACAGAGGAACATTGACATGGTAACATATAGAAAGTGTTACAGCGTCCACTTAGCTTTTTGAGAAGTGAAACAATAGAGAAGCTGATCATTCCCACGTGAGAAGCACTAGTAGATATCCACTAAAGGAAAATGATGTGAATGATTAATAATCACTTTTAATCTGATAGTGTTTTCCAAATATCTTAGGGTAAGTCAGAGGACAAGTATAATGCATCTGTCTTAAAGCAAGATTTTGGAACTTATCAATCTCTAGTAAAGAGTTGATATTTTAGGACAAGCATTGCAACTTCCTTCAAACTAATGATTCAGATGAGTCGGTCCAATATAAACTGACTTTCATATGAATTGAGATGGAGGGAGTAATAATTGAAACTCATTTAGAATGAAGAAAATGTTAAAAGTTACCTACTTGGTTATCCTGTATTGAAAAGAAATATAAAATAAGAATATGGTGATTGTGTTTTATATATAAAAGAAATTGTAACTAAGTATTTTAAATTTTTTAATTGAATATGATATCTTTACTTATTTATGTATACAGTTGTATTTAAATTTCTATTTTAACTTCTTAACTTTTAAATTACAATTTTCTTTTTTTTAATTAACAAAAAAAAGTATCACTTAATATTTTTGCAATGTTTTAAAAACCGAACCGGAAGTTAAACCTACAAGACAAGAGGTTTAATGTTTAAATGATTTAATAAGTATTAGACCGTTATAAAATCGGATAAAAATTGAATAAAATTAAAGAACTTGAAATATGAATGCCATTACTTATCGAAGATTCTGAGGTTTAATTAAAAAAACGATATTATTAAATAAAATTAATTGATTTATTTTAGTTTATAAAAAATTATTAATTTACAAAAATTGATCGATTAATTAATAAATTGATAAGAGTTATTAAAATAACTTTAAAAATTGCTTGTTAGGGGGTAATGGAAAAAAAAATATGGATATGGAATGAAAACTCATGTTTGGAATTAACAGAGATAACACTTTGATTCTCCCATTTTCAGCAATACTCTATTCTTTTAGATTATCAGATGAATGAGATTCATTGTTAATTACACTTCATTTTCATTCTTTACTATATTTATTTATATTCTTATTTCTATTATCTTTTGTGAATTAAGCGTCCCTTTCAAAATTGAATTTACGACTAAACCCGTCTGAGTTTTTTTAATCATTGCATTTTTAGGTGTGAAAAGAAATAGAGTAATGCAAAGTTACAAAAGTCTGGATGGAGAAAAATATCTGATTACATATCTAAAGTTTGAACAAACAAAAGTCAAACACGAACAACAACCGCACAAGAATTGGTGCCACGCAGTCCCAATATAATGTCACCCAATAGCGACCACTCCCAAAGTCGATGAGTCGGAAGTTTCCATGAAAACATGTAAACAAAGATAAGAGATAGATCTTGTTCCTGTAAGTAATACTTGGAAGCAAAGAAACCATAATGGTGGGGTTCATGATTGATTTGCGAAGCTGTGTGTTCAGTCACTGCAAATTGCACACCTGTCTTTGGGAATTCTCGGCTGCTTCGTATAAATTGTTCCAATTCCATTTTTATCCGAGCATCTAAACGAATCCTCTACACCCGTCAACCACAGACAGCAGTATTGGATCAAAACGACAGTATTGGTTTGTCATGGGATTATAAGTTACGAAGCTCTGATAGCTTCATTTCTTCTGGGTTTTGGATACTAATTTAATAGGAACTTGATGGAGAGGCCAATCCTCTCTTCAGGTGCAAATTGACAAGCGTGCATTGTATTATGAGATTCATAGTTAAATGAATGCCCAGGTAGATTAACTTTGACTTCAAAGCGCCGACGATACAACAGCTAAATAATTAGTTTTCTTTGTTTAAAGTCTTGCAACTTGCTCCTTACCTTTGAAATAAGTATGCAAAGCCTCTTAAGTAAGGTGAGACTGTCTACCCATAAAGTAAGTTCTAAGATTTAGGCTTCATTGATAGCAAAGTTGGGAAGTAATTATTAGGTGAGGTAATATAAAAATAAAACATTGATACTGGAATCTTATATCGGCAACTTTCAGCCTAATAAACCAAAGACGTTGCCAAATGTCTAATACATAATGATCGAACAAGGGGTACAGGAGAGGAAGAAAACAAAGCAGTCTTGTCCGGCGTCAGGTTATAAAAGGAAATTAAGGCAAAAGATAGATGATAGTGATACAGGTTGAGAACAAGTTTACGCGACAGGACAACCTTGGATTGGAAGGGCACAGTTTAACAATTGCCTGTGGGCTCTCCCTATTTATTGAGTGTGCCGTTTCTCTCAAGGCATTTACTTGGTATACCAGAAAATGTCGGCCTCGGCCCTCCATACAAAAAGACACGATGAATGACTGTCCAACAAAGAGATACTTCTCAGTAACTTTTTATGATCAAAGACAATCTTGCCTATCATTGCTGGTGTAGTTTCACAGAAGATTAGTCGCCAAGTGGGGTTTAATCGGGGTTTTAGTAAGAAGAAGATCAAAGCCAAAATCAACTTATGAACCTAAACCATTTCAAGGTATTAGATCTATTCTACATCATAACTTAAGCTAAAATAGACATGAATAAGCTAAATCAGACTGATAAAATAAGAACAACTCATTAATGTATACATTAAACCACAATTCACATAACATTGAGACATATTACCTTAAATTAGCAACATACGTATTTAGAGAACATAAATATAACTCTATACTCGATGATACTGTGCCATGATCACACTGATCCTTGTGACGCCTTCGACACCACCTTACCCTCCGCTCCCAAAACCCCACCCCCAACAGCTCTCATCTCACCCGGAGCCGCCATCCCACCAACTCCTTGATACGGGGCCGACGTCTGCACAACCCCACCTCCGGGAGCTGCAGCATAATACACCTGTCTCCCCATCGCGTTATCATATGCCACCTGAGTATACCCTGTCTCCGTCACCCCCACTCCTCCAGGCCCACTCGGTCTCATCATCCCCATCGGTCCGGCCGGCGCAGACATCTGGGGCGGCGGCGGCTGCTGCTGCTGTTGTTGCTGCTGTTGTGGAACCACGTTATACACAGGCTGCTCTCTATAAACTTCTGGGCCACCCATCCTCTGCATGTAGTACCCTTGACCAGTTTGACCTGGGACCGGCCTCATCACTGGAGTATGATACACAGTCGCCGGAGCAGGCGCCGGCACGGGGGCCGGAGTCTGGATCATGTAAACTTGATCAGGTTGGCCAGGAGTCGTCGTTACAGTTACTGTTCCCGGGTATCCTCCGACGGGAATCTGTTTCTCATGCCAATACCCCGGCGGAGCATTAACAGCCGGCGGCATGCTCACAGGAGCACTAACAACTTTATCCGGCAACTTGTGAACGTAGTAATCACCCCCGTAACCCCCCAAATTCTCGTCACTTTTATTCCTATACATAGCTTGCTGCTGCTCCTGTTCTCTTATGTGCATCCTATGAAACTGAGCCTGAACACCCATATGATCCGACCCGATTACACGATCATCATGACCCGATCCGACTTGAACTTCCGGCAACTCCGGCACTTTCACCTGCATCGGTGGCGGTGGAGCTCCCTTTTCCAATCCAAATAAGAAATCCACGTTATTCGGGCCCGTTTTGGGGTTATCCGCGAGGTTACTCGGACCCGAATTCAACGCCTCAACGAACCGGTCCCGGTCCGATTTCCCACCATCTGACCCGAAACTTGCAGCGGGTGACGGGTTGACCGGGAACAGAAACAACCGCATCCGGGCGGGCTTTGCGGAGGCACGGAATAGGCGATCGTACTCATGCATCATGTGTTCGAGATCGTCGTCGTTTGTGACTGAGATCAGAGCGTCGAGATCTTCCCCGGGGAGCTGGTACTTGAAGGAGACGTCTGAGTCGCCCCACAAAGCTGCGAGCTTGCTGATCATGGTGGAGAATTTCGTGCCCCTGTCAACGGCAAGGATCTTTGTCTCGCCGCCAACGTAAGAAAGTTGGTTGTCGTGAGGGCGAGGATGGATTTTGCCGCCGTAGCTGCACATGAATTTGACCTTATAACTATTGGCCTGTTGCTCCTCCCACGGCGGCGGGTTCTCGAAATCAACCTCGCGAGAGCGAGGAGAGGACTCGCCGGAGTCTGGATACGAAGCATAAGCATAGTTTTCCATGAGAGAGAGAGAAAGCAGAGAGAGAGTTGAGGAGACTGACTAGTAGTAGGGGGCCATTGAAGTAGAGAGAAGACCCAAAATAGATCCTTTTTTATTTTGTTTGTTGGGGTCTGAGGGGGGACGGATAGAGTGGTGTGCGGTGTCGTGATGATTTTGGTGTTACTTTTCCATGATTGTGACACGTGGAGGTGTGAGATTGGGGATAGATCAGATGGGGTTGATGGTGGGGTCCATACAGCATTGATTGAGTGATGGTGAGTGAGGAACTGATAAGGGCGTGACGTTTTTGGGAGTGGGAGTGGGACTCCGTTCTGTTGACTGAAATGCACTAGGGAGAGGGACATCAAATATAAAAGAGTTAATTGACAAAAATGGCCATAAGCTCCTGGTTGACGGCAACAGTTAATTTATTTCAATAGGGTGTATTGTTGTCTTTTCATCAGGGACTTAAGTGGTGGGATTAACGTGATTTACGCGGTTTTAATATTTATTTAAGCGACATCCTCGTACAGAGACGTGGGAAAAGTGAAAATGGATAATAGCAAGCAGAGAAAGGTGTTGGTTTTAACGATTTCTTAACTGTTGTTTTTGTTGTAAGGATAACTGATAATGGGTTGTTTATGCTCTTTTTGTTAGCTTGTGAAGATATTAATACTGTAAGACATTGTTTTTGAGTATATTAATCAAATTTAGATGATAGTTTTATTAATTAAGAATAAGATTATGTATTATTTATTTTTTAAAAATTATACATGTTAACGAAATTTTTACTAAATATTATTGTTGTTGAAATTTTTAAATCAAGTATTTCTCATTTCTTTCGATTTTAACTCTTTCTTGAGCAATTCTAGACATGTAATAAAATCTATCCTGCGTGTTACACGTAAAACTTATATATTGTAAATGGGTTTATCCTCTTATTATAATTAAATTTTAATTAAATACCAACATTTATTATTATTTAATTGAGTACTTTTGACATCAAAATATTATCTTAGTACAAAATGATACAGGATATTATGATATCAGTTAAAATATATCATATCAAACTCCATATCAAATTTTCAATTTTAGTTATTCTATTTAACTATGTTTTATTAAAATTTATCTATATATTTATGTGAAGTTTACACGAATATGTGGATAAAATTTAATAGGATATAATAAAAACATCATAACCAAAACAAAAGATCTGATCTCATCAAATCCTACTTTTCACAGCTATTAAGTTAACTTTTAAAATTTATGTTATTTGTATTAAAACTCGTGAGTCTCCTTTTGTAAATCACATTTTAATTTAAAAGATTTAATTGATAGATTATTTATTATTGAAGGACTTAATTGATAAATTATTAATATCAACCTATTTACAGATCTTTCATGTTTTATATGATTTCAAATTAGAAATATATTTGAAATAATAATAAACATTAATTAACCACACAATAACAATTATTGATATATTATTAGTGGGAATAAATTGTGTATTTTGTAATAATTTGAACTTTGTATAATAAGGGGGTACTTGGTTGATAGGTTTGGGAAGGAATTAATGGGTATGGAATAAAAAGTAAGTGGTTAATTGTTGATTATGATTATAGGGGTAATGATTTGATATCCCACTTTGGGATAATCCTCCATACCCCTCATTTGGTAGAGGTATGAAACTCATTCCTTAGTAGAGACTTGTTTTATTAATTAATCAAAATATAATTAATTTACAATATAATTAATTAAAATGATAATATTAATTAATTAAGTACATTATAATTAATTAAAAT
>JANZLX010000212.1:32979791-32991981 GCA_025531955.1 Erythroxylum orinocense
CTCGATCGATCGGACGTTGATCGGCTCCATCCAACTTGATCATTCAGCATCTGCTTCGAGGACTTCACTGGCTTTCTAAATGCTAGGTCGGTCGAGCCGCTCGACCAAGATGTTGTTCCTGGCATTTTGATCAGAATCCATCTTGGAAAGTGCGTCTGTCTGAGCATTTTGCATCTTTTCTATCCTGCTGACCGGGCATTCTTCAAAATTACTTAACTCTTGTTTCGCCCAATTCCAAATACTTGATCATGTTGCTCCCTTTTGCCTCACACCGCCCATTAACCTGACCGACCACTATTTGGCTGTCGCTATACACCTTCAAATGCTTTATCCCCATCTCTCTTGCCAATTGAAGACCAGTTATTAAAGCTTCATATTCTGTGTCATTATTGGATGCTCTAAATTCTAATCGGAAAGCATACTCCATCTTTTCTTCCTGGTGTGGGCTGATCAGGACCATTCCTGCCCCGCATCCTTCGATATTGGACGACCCATCAACAAATAAACTCCAAGTAGGGCGTTGTTCGTTCTGCGAGGCAGGTTGATTCATTTCTGCAACGAAATCCGTCAATACTTAGGCTTTGATCGTTGTTCGTGGTTTATAATGTACGTCAAACTCTCCCAGCTCTACTGCCCATTTTATCAATCGCCCTGAGGTTTCGGGCTTCTGCAAACATTGCCTGAGGGGTTGATGGGCCCATACCTCAATTGTGTGACTCTGGAAGTAGGGCCTGAGTTTCCGTGCCGCAGTTATCATCGAAAGGGCTAGCTTCTCAATGGGTGCATACCGTGTTTCTAGTCCATTCAACACTTTACTGACATAGTAGATCGAGAATTGTTCACTACCGTCCGATCGGACGAGAACTGCATTGATCGCCCCCTCTGTAACTGCCAGATAAATAATCAAAGTCTCCCCCTCCGTTGGGCTCTGTAAGATAGGTGGACTGGTCAGATATTGCTTCAAATGTTGAAATGCTTTCTTGCACTCATCCGACTATTGGAATTGGGTCACATCCGCCTTCCTCAAAATTTTGAAAAATGGGAGGCACTTGTTCCCCATCCTAGAGACGAATCTGCTCAAAGAAACTATCCGCCCTTGCAATATTTGAACATCTTTCAAGCATCGCGGTGAGGGCATTTGGATGATAGCTTCGATCTTTTCTGGATTTGCTTCAATCCCTTGCTGAGTAATTATGAATCCCAAGAACTTTCCCGATGCTACACCAAAGACGCACTTTTTCAGGGTTCTACTTCATCTGGAACTTATTGAGGGTCAGGAAGACTTCTCTAATATTTTCCACATGTTCGGCGACCGTCTTGCTTTTGACCACCATGTCGTCCATATAAACCTCGACTGTTTTGCCGATCTGCTTTTTAAAAACTTCCATAACGAGTCGGTAATAAGTAGCCCCTGCATTTTTCAAACCGAACGGCATCACCTGGTAGCAATACGTGCCCTGATCAGTTATAAAGGCCGCTTTTTCTTCGTCTTCAAGACTCATTTGTATCTGATGATAACCAGAGAAAGCATCCAAGAAGCTGAGGAGCTCATGCCTTGACGTAGAGTCTATCAGCTGATCAATTTTGGGTAGGGGAAACTGTCTTTTGGGCATGCTTTGTTCAGGTCGGTGAAATCGATGTACATTCTCCATTTTTCGTTTTTCTTCTTCACTAATACCACGTTAGCCAACCATTCGGGGTACTTGACTTTCCGAATGAACCCAACATCAAGTAGTTTCTCTATTTCTTTCTCAATCACCCCTTGCCTCTCCTTGCTGTGCACCACTACTTCTGTGTTGACCGGCCTGCAGTCTTTCTGAATGAGAGAGGGAATGAGATGTTACTGCTCAAGAGATTCCAGGCATGTCGATCGGTACCCAGGCAAAGACCGATCTGTTCTCCACCAAGCAATTTGTGATTTCTTTGGCCAGCCCTTTGTCAAGTTCAGAGCCCAAATTTGTGAATTTGGATCAGTCTTCCTCATCCAATATGACCTGCTGTGTTTCTTCTGCAGGGTTCATTCTCTCAGTTTTTTCATCTGCTCTTACATCAAGAGAATTTTTCAAAACTACCGCTCCCTCAAAGGTTCTTGTTCTGCCAAGTAACATTCTCTAGCGATTCTTTGCTGACCCCTGAAAGTACCGATTCCATGGGATGTTGGGAACTTCATTACTTGATAGTAGGTTGAGACAACTGCTCTGAGGGCATTTTGGGTGGCTCTTCCAATTATTGCATTATATGCTCCTACAAACTTCACAACCAGGAATTCAACATTCTCCTCTACTTGGCATGGCTTTTGTTCGAATTTTACGTTCAGGAGGACTCGATCAAATGGGTATGTTGATGCTCCTGTTACCCCTTTAATGGGTCCCTCTATTGGCTGTAGTCGATCCTCCGAAATCTCCATCTGCTTAAAAGCATTGTAGTATAGTAGGTCGACCAAGCTGCCTGTGTCAATCATTACCCGTTTCACCTCGCTACCATCCATATTCAAAGTGACGACTAGTGCATCGTTATGAGGACAACTGATACCAGTCAGATCAAATTCGTCAAACGAAATCACCTCACTAATTTGTGTCTTTTTCTTGGCTGATAGGTCCTCAGCGATCTGCCCTGCATACCTCTTCCTTCCTCTAACGTTGGACCCTCCTGTTGCGCTACCACCAAAAATCATGTTTATTACCCTAACTGGTCGGTCATCTTACTGTCTAACATTTCTGCCATCTCTAGCTTTGGACTGTCCTCTCGTGTCGCGTCGGTCGTCCGTATTCCTGCTCTGCCTTCCTCCATCGTTTACGTTATTTTGTTTCCAAGGCTTTCGTCAGTTGTCAGACCGACCACCCCTGCCTTCATTGCCCCGTTCGGCATTTTTTCCATACTTCAGAAATCTACCCAGCCGTCCCCTTTGGATAAGGAGCTCGATTTCTAGCTTCAAATCCCAACAATCCTCCGTATCGTGACCTACATCTCTATAGAAACGGCAGTATAAAGTGGAATCCCACTTTTTGAGGGGAGTTTTTAGCTTATTAAGTTCTCGGAGGGGTTCCACTTCAGCTCTCATGACCTCCAATACTTCCGCATATCGCCGGTTGAGCGGGGTGAAGGTTTCGCATCGTTGGTCCTATCGGTCGATCGACTTTCTCCAGCTAGACTGATCCTTTTGCCGTTTATGTGAATCATCGGTTCTACCACTTGGCCAGTGATCATCTGCTCCACGTTTTGTGTTTTTCAGCACTTCCTCTAGCTGGATATATTTATCCGCCCGATTTCTTATTTCTTGGATAAACCTGGGCTGATTAAGGGCCAACGATTTCTTGAACTCTTTATCCCTCGTGTTGTTCATAAAGGCAGCTAACATGGACGAGCAGGTGAGGTCAGGGACTTCAACAACTGCATTGTTAAACCGAGTGATGAACTCCCGTAAACTTTCGTTCCTTCCTTGGGTCAACTGCATCACTTCCAAGGCAGTCTTCTGCGGTTGTTTACTTGTAGCAAATTGGTTGAGGAATAGCAGCTTAAAATCCTCAAAACAAGTGATACAACATAGGGGTAAATTGTTGAACCATTGTCGAGATCCTTCTTGAAAGGTTGTACAGAAAACCTTACATTGAATAGCATCGGGAATGCAATGTAGGTTCATCATCGATTGGAAATGCTGAAGATAGTCGAGGGGGTCGGTCTTTCCTGTGTACTTCTCAGGCATTGGTATCTTAGTACTGATCGCGGGAAGGCTATCCAGGATCTTCGGAACGAAAGGAGAGCGGTATTGTGTGGATGGCTGATCCAAACGGGAATTCATGGCCATATTGATTCGGTCATCCACAATTTTTTCAAGAGATTCAGCAGAATGACGATCGGCCATCATACCTATCTGCCGAGCAGGGGTTTGTTGTTGTTCTGTTTGAGATCGTAAGATTTGGCGAATCAGTAGATCGGCCACGTCCTCTATTTGTCTTTGAGTGAGGGAGATTTGTTGTAGTGCTGGAGGGTTCATGTTGAGAGGGTGTTGGATGTGAGGATGTGAATTGTTTTTAGCATTGTCCTCTAGGGCTACGCTCTGTGCTTCTTGATCTCGATTTTGGGATTGTTGTGGTTGATCATTTGGATGTGAATATTGTGTTTGATTATTTGGGTTTTGAGGGGGCAGCTCATCTGCGCTGGGGTTTTGGATGATGGGTGGAGGATGGGTCTGGGGATCATGATGCGTCGATGGAAGGGCGACAGGTAATCGCAAGCCCATTCGTTGTAGCGCAAGTGCCGCGACGGCGGCTACATTAGGATTTGTTACTGTCGCCTGACTGATCTGTGTGCTTTTGAACGTGGTGCCCTGACGCTCGGCACCACTGTGGGCACTAACTGGTTCTGTCTGATTTTGGTGGGGTTGGGGTGCTGCTGTTTGGATCTATGAATTCGTTTAGCTCCAGCTAAGAAATACCTGTAAAACAGTAAAAGGCACACCGGAGTTGATTGTCGGTAGGTCCCTCCAACGCTCAAGTTAGTCTTTTTGCGAGGGTTTTGGTGGCTATGAATAAAGAATGTTAGAGTTCTAAAGTCGTACCTTTTTCATGATGAAGTAATTAACTTATATAGTAAATACATGTATGAATTAGGTCAACATCTAGGAGTGGGCCGATCGGCCCGTGTGCCGCTCTGAGGTTGGACTTGAGCCTAGCACGACCGACCCAACCAGATAGGTTTGGTTTGGTGAGTTGTGTTTCAATTACAAGAGGTGGTGTGGTGTCGTCAGAGTGGTGTCGTTTAGAGCTAAGGAGATTGTGATGAGATAGATTTCAGAAAATCTCCATTGGGTTGTTTCTTGTTGAGAATTGCTACAGCTAATTAGGTTTTCTACCTGGGAAGAGTGGTAAAAGAAAAGGCTAAAATATTGGTATCGAAGAAGTGAGATGAAAATAGATTTCTTAAATATATTATTTTTTTATAGATATATAAAAGTTTAATATATATTTTAATATTTTAAAAATTAGATCGGAAGTTAAACCAATAAAACAATAAATTTAAGATTTAAATATTTCACCAGTTAATATCGAACTAAATTAAATAATTAAAGAAGTACAATAAAAATTTTAAAATTTAATTAAAAAACTATTAAATGAAAATTAGTCAATTTATTTTGATTTTAGTTTACAAAAGTTTTTTAATTAATTAATAATCTGGTTGATTTTTAACAACAAAGATTATTAAACTAAATCAAATTGAAAAGTTAATAGGTTCAAAAATGTCACTATTAAATTGATCCAACCAGTTCAGATTTTAAAACATTAATATATTTCGATTTATATTTTACAGTCAGTTATTTTAATAAGTAATTAAAATTTTAAGTATTTGATTAATTTTTTAATAGTTATAGTTAATATTGTAAAATTGAATAAAATTTGAAATTATAATTATAATTTACCTAAAATCAATAATATCCTTAACTAATGGTAAGTGTAACTTTTATTATATCTTATCGAATTGATAGAAACAAATCACAAGTATTCATAATATAAAATAATAAACTTCTTTTTTTTTGTTCAATAATATTTTTTTTCTACAAATTTAGGAGAGTTAATATATATAATTAACATAACAATATTTTTAGGATATTGACTGATAATTATTATCGTTTTAAGTATATCTTTAATATTTAAAATCATACAAAATAATAAGATCAATAACTATATCGAATTTAGTAATATCTCAATTGACCTTTTATTATAATTTCTCAATCAAGAATTTCAAACTAAATTAAGAAACTAAGAGGACATATAGATTTTAATACATGTGGCCGTCACATTATTATTATGGTCACATAATATGTCCACATGACGTTACTTACCTATAACGCCATATGGAGTGCTGCATCCAATGACAAGAATAGAAGCAAGCTTGACTAAAAGAAGGTAACTTTGACAAACCTTCTACTAAAAGTCAAAGAGAAAACCTAAAAGTTATTTAGGTAATACGTTCGCTAAGCACAAGAAACAGCTGCATATCTGCCATGCCTCCATTGATTATTGGGAGAAGTAAACTACTAGTAGAAACAGCAGGAACAGTTGTGTTATTAACTGGATTTCCACAAATACAACTAGCTAGCTTAGATCTCTACTCTAAATTAACAAGTATTTGACTGCTATTATTCCCCAAACCCAAAACAAAGGATTACATGTGCCAATGTCATGCAACCAATGTTAATTAACTATGAGAACATTTTATTTAGAACACAAATGTATATACTCTTTACAAATACGGAAGATAATGAGCTCGTTCATAGTCTCAGATTCATGTGTTTTTAGTCGACCAATTCATAGGTCAAATACAAATTCAGACTGATTTGAGGCTCAGCTATTCTAAGCAAAAGAAGAGTTATTTTTCGAGTAAGCTTAACTCTGAGCAGCACAGGTTTGAACTCAATTAAAAAAAGATGTTTTAAAATTTTAACTTCAAAAAATCATTTTAAGAAAATTGACAGGGCTAACTTACCCAGACTCAATTAAAAAATATATTATTTTATACTTTTTAATTTTAAAAAATTAATTTTTAAAAAATTGCCTGAGCTAAGCAGCCACTGTCATTTCTATCTACAAATGCAAAACGTATATTGATTTCATGCCCATCCCTAATCCCTATCTACAAATGCAAAACATATGTTGATTCTACACTGTAGTTGTTTTGTCTTCGTTTGAAACTTATTCGCTTGAAGTTGATATCACAAACTTATGTGACGGTGTGAAAGAAGAGAATAGTAATTCTCAACTACTCCACCACGTCCAAGCTAATCCCTTGGGGCTTAAATTATTCTTGTCATTAACGTCAAAACACACTTCCCTTCAAAGAAATGTCTATGTAGGGTAGGGTTGACTGACTAGTTCCAAGTCCGCTTTAAATTCATAGAATATGGAAGCAATTTATATTTTTATTTTGTCAATAATTCAACATCTCGTGTATGGAAACCGTGTTGACTACCTCGTCTTGGACAGGTTCAAATAGGTACCACCATATCCACAGGTCCCTTAAGGTGAGAGATTATCCTATTTTCATATTCATCTCGTTATTACATCCACTTGCCAGCATAAGCCTGGGCTGTTTATTCTAAACGGAAAACGAATCTCTCCAACTGGGTCATGTGAAACTCTGACAAATATATGTATAACCTGAAACTCCCATGAAGAATCACCAGAAATAAAAAAATGGTTAAAGTTCAGGCGACGAATGCTTTCTCAAAAAGATTGGTAGAACATGCATGATTGTTGAAGCTGACATGCCAATTTATAAGAACCAAATTGGATTGGAGTATTACCACCAACTGCCAACTTGATCACAGTTCAGTTAGTTCTAAAGTTACACCATTCTCGGCGATAATGTCTACATTAAAGAAACCTCGACCAGTTTGTGTGCATTTTTTAAAAATTGTTTGCATGTTCTTATGCAACTTTTGTGCTTTATCCTTCTCCTTATCAGCCCATTATTTCACCTGGTAAAACAAAACCATCAACTCCTCTGGACGTACATAATGATTTCTGACTTTCGGATGATCTTCTTCCTAAACCCTTGGCACATACTCAGATTCTAACGGATCTAGAGAAATAGATTATGAGGAAATTTTTTTATTAACATAGCTAGCTTCTTGATAAATAGGGGCACTGTATAAGTTTTATTCGTCTCTTAAAAATAGTTTCTTAGATTCAGGAAGGACAACTGCCTCCACAAAAACATGAGTAGCTATTTTTTTTAAACCGAAAAATCGGGATGTGCACTAAGTAAAATTTCAAATTGACACAATACTTTGTAAAATCACGTCAATCGGGTACTTTGCATTAAATAAGTCCCGTATGACAGGCTCAATCGAGAGAGCGTAAATAGGAGAATCGAACATAGGACAGTTTGACCCCACATTCTTTCACTCAACCAACTCGATTACCCTTTAGGAGGCACGAGTAGTTACCTTAACTTAAATCAATGAAGATAAGTTAATCTTTCATTTACTGGTGTACCAATTACTTTAAAAAAAATATTATTATAATCGACATTTTAAAAATTTGATTGAAAATTAAATAAAATGTTTAAAGTTTAAAAGATTAGTTGGTATTATGTACAGTAAAAATAAAACAAAAAAGAATATATTTATCTATCAAAGAGCTTGAAGCTTAGTTAAAAAAGGAGTCTATTATATAAAAACTAATTAATTTACTATAATAACTATTTTCTTTATTGCACTAATTTAAAAGAGAATGTAACTAATTTAAAAGAGAATATTCAAGTTAATATTCCTTTGGTTTTGACCAACTCTAATGTGCTGTGATATAGTATGTGCACTAATATAGATGATTTCAATCGAATCCCTCAAGGCCATCGTTTTCGGGATTGTGGAAGATGCTATAAAATCAAGTTGCAATCTTTATCCCATAGGGGTCGTCCATATCTAATCTAAGTCATTATCTTAGTTATTATTATGCTAAAACTAGGCCTACCACTCTTTGAAAATTAAAAAATCTAATGTGAAAAGACGAAAATAAGGTGCTAATTAATGGTGAATACGACTATGAACAACATGGTCCTGGTTCTGGAAAGTGGAAAGAACAAGGCATTATGAAGTATCCATCAACCAAAAAAATGGTGATGACAATCCTTTAAAGGACGTCCAAATCAGGAAATTGCTTTTGACCCATTTTTAGTTTGAAGATACGACATGTAAAGTTGGATAAGAAAAGTTTAAATCTAAGACAGCTGATATCAAGTTTTATATGTCCACGAGGAACTGCTAGGATTAAATAGTAAAAATCACCTCAAGGAAAACAATCATGGAAAAGGAAAAAAATGTTCGCCGGCTTTAAGTGTGAGGTGCACAAAAGTTTTGTAAATTTTCTTTTTTTGCCAAAGTAACCTTAAACTTTCTAAAATTTTATCTTTTAACCTTGACTTTTAACGGGAGATTGAGTTTGTGCAACACGCTTAGCACTAGTGGTATTGGATTTGTTAGAATGAATAAAAAGAAGGACTATTTCGTTATTTTGCTAAAAAAAGAACAATATATTAATAACTCAACGTAACAAAACAACTTAATGAAACTTTTGTTGTTACGCGAGAATAAGAAATATCTAATAATACGCTACCTTACTCTTAATTGATAAAGAAGCTATTTTTGGTATGTTTATAACTCAACATACCTTTAAGTAAAACACCGGTCAGCTCAATTCTCCAACACACACGTCTTTTAACATTTTTCTCTACCATTGATCTCCAGCATTCGCGTATTTGTAAATCTCTCCAATAAATATTAAGGATTCATTTCTCTCCAACATCTATCTCTAGCGTCTTGATTCGGATAAGGTTCCTTTATCTCCTACACTGCATGGGCAATATGGGTTTTGTTACTTCTTGTGTGTTCATCCGGCTTTTGTTATCTTATGTGGGTTCATCCGTTATTTCCTACTAATTCAATCTTTGCTTGCTGCTAACCTCAACTCACCATATTGCTTGGTTGCTTCTAAATCAACCATTGTTGCAGTCACATTCTAAAAAGTACATGATTTGTGAAATCAGTGCATGCATAGGTAATTAAGTTGTTAAATTTATTCTTCTAACCATGACGAAGATTAATCATGTTCTTTATCCATAATAACTCATGTTCTTTATCATGGGATTAATTATATTCTTTCTTATGGGAGGTAGCACTTTGAATGCATGTTAGATGAAACGACATCTTGGTTTAAGACTCATACACTAAAATCATGGACATTAATAGATATTAAGATCTGTAGATTATGCAAAGGAAAAAAGCTCAAATTGTATTCTATGCAAATTATATTAGGATACACTAACAAACATAGATATTAACATTTATCAAGTTATGCATATTTTGCAAAAGAAAAAAAAGCCCAAATCATATACTATGCAGATTATAAAGGATTAATTTATTTTGGTAGGTGTTTTTTGTAATATTTCAGTTTATTTTATACTTATAGGAGCAAAATAAGTTGAAGTATAACACATTGACCATATAGGAGCAAACCTAACTCAAATTTTAGGAGTAAAATTAATTTCATAAACTATTAGTACACATTTAGCATACTAAATTCATTTTGTTTTCTATTACATTATGTTAAATTGATTTTTTAACGTCCTGAACCTTGTTTTCTTTTTCAATTTTTATAAGGTTTTGTTAATTGTAATAGATGTTGAATCTTTAAACTCAACTGGAAGGGGTTGTACTGGAAAGCAATATAGTGAGGAAGTTTTTTTACAGATGTAGAAGTCGAAGTCGTTTAGTTACTTCTTGGACCAATGACAATCCTATAATAAGATTTTGTGAATGCCCAAACTATGATGTATTTTCCTTTTTAATAATTAATCTATTGGTACTTAGTATGATAATTGTTATTGGTAATTAATTATAATTATTGTAGGAAGGGGGATGCAATTTTTTTCAGATGGGTGATTGAAGATTTTTGTTAAAAAGTGAAATGCATTATAAATAAATTGAGACTTGAGAATTAGAGGTTGAAGGTTAAGAACAAGAAGTTGAAAAATGGTATGTGCATGGATAATGTACATGAGCTATAAAGTAAATTGGCAAAAGTAAAAATGGCACTAAAATATACAATATTTGAGACAAGAAGAATGTAGAATGTGATTTATAATTATAGAGTGTGCGTTGTAATATTTATAGTTATTTTTATAATTATAATTATTGATAAGTTAAAGGATATGAAGTTTATAAATTTGATTTCGTGCCATGATAAAGAATTTATTGTACTTATAGGGACAAATATATTATAAGCTTTTATAGTTATATTTGTAGTTTATCTTGTATTCAATTATTAGTAAATCAAATGAACATGATATCCATAACAACTCCAAAATGGCAATTTCATCACTTAACAAACTCTTAAAAGGAATAAATACCATAACAATTTCAACAGTCATTTAACTAACTTCCATTTCACCAACTTCTTATATGTCATTATAACAAGCAATTTCATAACTTCAATTTTCAACTTCAAATTCCAAGCAACTTCAAGTTCATTACAACTTCAATTTCCAAACATATATGAAAAGGAACAAGTTCACAAGCAAGTTCACAAAGAGAAATTCACTACAAGTTCAAAAATCAAGTTTTACTTCTTTCAAAGGTTGAATATCCAAACCTTCTCTTTGCATAAGGTAGATGAAGTGATGTTATTCCCACCATTTCATTGAAATCCTCTTGACTGAAAGTCAATTTCAATTTGAGTATTAGAATCTGAAATAATGGATCCTTAAGAGCTGCTTGACCTTATAATCTAAACATTATCTCCATATTATTTAAACATCAAAATAAACATGGTACTTAATTGAGCCAGTTAACTCATTGAAGTGTACACCATATCCACTCATCCTTCTCCCTCTACTCATGCCTATAGTGTAACATTCCACTCCAATAGAGCATATGCCTGAACATACCGATGAATATTCGAGAACATACTCTATGAGAATGGCACGTTAAGGCGATCAAATCAACTCATTACACATTTTCAGTCATAAAAAACATCTTAAGCATTCCAAAAATTCGTTTGACCCATTTCATTTACAAACATTTACAGTCATAATAGTCATTGCACTTCAGAATTCACACATACATTGTACAACAGTTGAGAAATACAATTCTTGATACAAAATAATTGAAGAATTTGTATGTACAACTGATCCCGACCACTAACTCATGTCTATATGCAAAAGCTACTTCAACTAGACTAGCTAAATTCCTCCTGGACTTAAAAAAATAATGTTGCAATTTTGATGAGTTTGTGAACTCAGTAAGTGAACCATCATCGATGTGCTTACTCATATCAAAACACATAGACAATTCATAATCCAATTCACAAGTAAATCTTATAATCCAATATTGAATTCAACAAGTACAACTTGCGTACAGTATTTCACATCACTATTTCAAAACAATCCAATAATTTATTTCAATCATCCATATGATACATATCAAGTTGTATATGCAAATGCATATGTGACTCCATTCATTTTTACTATGTTGTGATCGAGCACCTATTTACTGTCTGGTATCTTGTAACACCCAAATACCCCCTGGGAGGATACATGGATGCCACCCAAGACAGAATAAACAATCACACTGATATGTATTATATTTAGTAACTCAAACCCACAGACATATATTACATATCGTAATCGCAAAACA
>JANZLX010000212.1:33009940-33030349 GCA_025531955.1 Erythroxylum orinocense
GTGATAATGAATAATTATGAATATGATTTGATTGTTGAATTCCGGACAATGAAGGTCCGATGACTGTGATATATGGATGAGATATTGAAGTGCAAATTGTATGTGAATGTGAGTGTTAAATGTGTGCTTGCATTTGTGTATACATGAAAATGTGAATTCTCCACTTTTATGTGGAATGTCGGACTAAGGTCCGATGAGATGAGAAAGTGGTTGAATGGGATATGCAATTATGAGTGATGCAGTTCATTTCATGAATGCATGAAATATAACGGAGTTATGACCAGAGTAGCTACCGATCAGAGCTTAAAGCTCAACGTTCAATGAACCCTACATGGGACAGTTATCAATGAACCCTATATGGGACAGTTATCAATGAGCCCTACATGAGATAATTATCAATGAGCCCTACATGGGACAGTTATCAATGAGCCCTATATGGGACAGTTTAGGCACTCAATCACAACAACGTAACAAATGAAAAGTGAGTCTCATGCGCATTGCATAAACATAATATGAATGATTCAATATACTGAATGTGTAATAATTGGAATGTGTAATAATGTGAAATGTGTAATAATGTGAATGTGTAATAATGTGAAATGTGAAATAATGTGAAATGTGAAATAAAGTATAATGTGTGACTTGTATGTTATGTGATTGGGTGGGCCATCGATGATCGTCACTCACTGAGTTCGCAAAACTCACCCACAATTTACAACTATTTTTCAGGATAAGAAGAATACCCCGTTAGGCCAACGGGAGTATACCAACATCATTCAAGCAAAGGATAGAGGTCGGAATCAATTCGCGTCTGCATTTCATGTCTTTAATTTTGTATTGAACTATGTATTCTGTAACTGTTGTATAAATGTGTATTTTGAAATAACTTAAGGGTTTTGTAATTGTGAAAGGGCCCAAATAGACATATGGAGATTTTTGTAAATTGCACTATATGATTGAATAGGGCTTATGCCCTATTTGGTTATTGACTTCCGCATATTGTGTTTTGTGATTAAAAAAATATTATACCGTTATATGATCGATTGAGTGTTTAGCACGCCATCCTCGTGAGGCACGAACTCAGATATCATCATCCATGTCGGGTTCAGGTCTTATGGGAGTGGGGTGCTACATTGAAGGCTCCATAAACAAATTTACAAATTCTGCCAATAATTTTTCTATAGTGAAAGAGGTCAAATGTTATCCCTTCATTATTGATACTCTCAATTCAACACTAGGAACTTGCACCTTCTACCGTGCCTTTTCCCATCCAACTCAAAACTCATCATTAGACACCCAAAGTCCCATAGCATAGGGCCTAACGTACGCATCCATTTAATCCTTAAAATAATTTCAAAAATATGCAAGGGAATAAATAAAAGTCAGTGGTAAAAGAATCAAAATCAACATGTAGAGTTACCAACTTGTAGATACCCAAATCGGGCACTTTTTCTCCATTGGCTGCTGCCACTTGCAATCCTGACCACTCCCTTGTTGTAATACCAATCTTACGTATCACTTCTTGAATAAAACTGTGAGTTCTTCCCAAATCCACCAGTAGCCACATCGATGACCTAGCCACTAGTGCTTAAATACCACTCCCTTGCTGTAATACTAATCTTAGTTATCACTCCTTCTTGAATAAAATTGTGAGTGCCCCCACATCCACTAATAGCCACATCGATGACCTAGCCATAGTACTTGAATTGTATTGTTTGTGAGTTTCAAATCCCACTTGTAGCATGTAACAAAATTTTTGAGGCACCTGTTACCTCTTCCCCTACTCATATCTAAGTCAGGCACTTCAATCCAAAAGGCCTCTTGCACTTATGTCCCGTTGAGTAAGTTTTATGGTAGTTAAAACATAGCCTTCAACCCTTCTTTTTGCCATCTCTTCCCTTAAAAGCCTCTTAAAAAATGGCGCTGGGGTGCTTTCTGAACTGTTAGAAGTTGACCGTGTTGGCTTCCTTGCTCCAGTTAGTCCTTTGATGCTTTGATTCCTAGCAGAAGCAATGCTTGTTACGACTAATTTAGGGGTTGTCCATCTAGTTGGAAATTTAGACCTGTCTTGTAATAAACTATTGTTGCCTCTCTAAAGCTCGTGCCATATTCATCGACACTCCTAAATGATCGAATTATTGCATCTCTACCTTGATCAAAAGGCTCTCCATCAGTCCTGTTGTAAATAAATTCACCTTTTGAGCTAAGGGGGTTCAAGTATGTAGTCCTTGCTAACAAGGATTGAAACTGTGGATGGTAATCTTCTATAATTCCTGTTTACTTAAAATTTGCTAACTCTCCTAAAGGATTATTGCTCATGGGTGATCCGAACCTTATGAGATAATGTTCTTTGAACCTTTCCCACTCCAATTCCAACTCCTCCTGCTTGAATTGGTAAACTTACAGTTGCGATTCCCCCACCATTTAGAAGGTTACTAGTCTCACCTTTTCTCTCTCTTAGATTTTTTGATTCACAAAAATTGTTCGCACCTTCATAACCATATCAAGGTTGTCTTCTGACCTATTACAAGTAGGAAATTCAAGCTTGGAGTAGTGCGGTACTAACTGACCCCCAACTTGTCCATTTGTTCTTTCCTTGGAACAATTTCAGCTCCATCAGTTGCCATTGCTAATACCACCAGCATTGTTCCTTGAATTCTTCCCCGATCTACGGACAAGACATGTGAGTTCCTCCATCTATTCTTGCAGTGCCTGTTCCTTCATGACCATAGTTTATATAAAAGCCTCAAATTTGTTGACTAAGCTTTCTGAGTCACCTATGATAAGTGGCTCTGATACTAAGTCGTTATGTACTCTACCGTAAGATCTAGTCATGGGTCACGAAATGGGGAAAGCCACCTTTTTTTTTCCTAGCCATATTTTTCCCTTTCTCTGAAGAACCCATGCCGACATAAAAAAGAGACCTGTCCTCGATAAGGTCTCATACAACTACTATTATTTTCTAATTTGGTGTTTTTCTTGATAAAAGTCTATTTAGATAAAAATGCATCAAAATAATGACCTATGTTGATTCAACATAATGATGTTTTATTTCATTTGTGAGACTAATAAATAACCGACTCTTTTACAACTTTAGGGAAAGGGGTGTGGCAACTACAAGCTAATTGGCATTTTCTAGTAGTATTATTAGCTCACAATTAATCCCTCTTTACCAACTAGTAACTCATGAGAACTACATCCACAATTCATTCACATCATACCAACAACAAAAAAACAGGCTAAAGCAATCATATATGGTTCATTCCGATTGTCAAACCTAAAAGCTCTTGAATTGGTATATATACCATAAATAATGCACTATTTAAATAACTTAAAATTTAGCAAATCTAGTTATTCCTACAAATTCAACCTATATTGGTATGATTAAAAGCAAGATAAAACAATCACTAATTATGAAGATTTTAATCAAATTAACATAATTGCTCATTTTCAAAATCTTCTTCTAAACAAACATATCATGCAAAATCTCAAATCAACTATGGGATTTTAAACTCAATCTCTAGCTACTTTTGCCTATAATAATATGAAGTATTCCAATGATTAAAAACTTTACTGATTTAGTTAGTTTAATCATAAAAATCTTAAATTGTCTAACTTTTTAGTTTAATTTTTAAGTTTTCAGTTCAATTTATTTTAATAATTATTTGTTGTTAAAAATTGATAAGGTAAATTTTTATTAATTAATAAATTAAAATAAATTAATTAATTTTTATTTAACAAAATTTTTTAATTAAATTTCAAATATTTTGATGGATAAGAAAATTTTCATTCAATTATCTTTCAAATTCTTTACGTTTAACTTTCTGTTTTTAAAAGATCCATGTATTCTTTTGGTTTTGAGTCGTTTGACCTAACCCAAATGCGATACAGTAAGCGCTAATAAAGATGATTTCAATTCCTCGAGGCCGTCGTGTTCGGGATTGTGGTAGATCCTATAAAATCAAGTTGCAATCTTTATCTCAATGGTGCCGTGCACGGTGCATATATAATCTAGGTCATTATCTTGTGCATCAAATAATAAATTTAAGTCGTTATTATTATGCTAAAACTAAGCCAACCACTCTTTGAAAATGAAAAAAAACAAAAGGAATCTAATGTGAAATGATGAAATTAAGGTGCTAATGGTGAATACGACTATGAACAACATGGTTCCTGGTCCTGGAAAGTGGAAAGAACAAGGCATTGAAGCATCAACCCAAAAAATGGAGATTACAATCCTTTAAAGTACGTCCAAATCAGGAAATTGCTTTTGTCCCAGTTTTAGTTCGAAGATACGATAGGTAAAGTTAGATAAGAAAGGTTTACAGTTGACATCTCACACAAAAGGTTGCTCTGTATCCAGACAAAGAATTGCTTAGATAATATCAAGTTTTATATGTCCATAAGCTATGGAAATAGTTACTGGGATTAAACGGTAGAATTGACCGTATCAAAATCAAGTAGGTAGCTGGGAAACGCTACCTTAAGAAACACAAACAACCATTAAAAAGAAGATAGCAACTTTGGGAAGTTAGAAGAAACAGAGAAGAAAGCTGAGAATGATGTAAGACTGTTGGTAGTATTTAAATGTGGTTTTGAAAGCAAGTGGCTAGCCAATCGAAAGACTGTCTGAAGTCAAAACCAGCATTTGGTTTCTGACAACTACCGTAGACTTCAATTCTTGTTTACATCACAAAAAGCCACGACCTCAAAATTCTCAGACCTTTTGCAATCAATAAAAGCTCTTTTCTTTCGGATTCAAGTTCTCTCCCTTGGCATTCTGTTTGAAGTTACTGAAATATTCACAAGTTTTTGAGGTGAGTTCTCATCCTAAGAAATTATTACTGAAACCGACTAACAACTAAGCGAATTTTAGACTTTGATGAATTCTTTAGTGTACTCGTGGAGACCAGAAAAAACCCATGTTTTCTGTAATTAAGAAACGAATCTGATCTGAAAGGAATGATCAAGCAAGCAACTTCGTTTCTTAGAAACAGGACCCAGTTGTGTTTGTGTCTCATTAATGAAGTGCTTGACTGTGTGCTTGTTTGTTTATATGTTTCTCTTTGTTTTGAGTTTTAATGTGGAATTGGTGTAAGAATTCTATGTTCTTCTTTTGTTTGATCAATTGACAGTATACTTCGTCTTCTAAGAATGGGAAAGAAAAGAATAATGGTTCCAGCTAAAGATTTGGACCTGTCCTCTGTCAAGTACGAGCCTGAGATCATCCAAGGTCTCTCTTCTCATCCTTTATGTGGGCATCTATGCCTTTACCTCCCCAAGTACTGTTATGTATAAATGGAACTATAAGCTTGTCAATAAAACAAAAATATTATGTAACTCGTTCTTGTTCAATTACACAGCTCCACATCTAACTGGCTGGATATTCAAGTTGTTTGTAAGGTTTCTTGAAGCTCCAGTGATAGGGTCTTTGATCATATCGTACTTGAAGAAGCAAAACAAGATTAATGAGGTCTGCCTTAAAACTTCTTTTTCTTTGCGGATTGGAACCTTTGTTGACTGCAATCGCAAAGATAATTGACTATGATGGCTTTGAATGCTTTTTGTTATCAGTTGCTGCGAAACACAAAGATTCCAGAAGAACCCATGTTTAAACCTGAATTTCCTCCTCAAGGTTTGTTGCCACATTCTCTATGTAGACGAGAGCATATAGTGGAAATTTGTGTTCATATATTGCGCCTGCATGTGTAAAAATTTGCAAGCTTGAGCTACATGATCATCATTTAAAATGAATGATGGTTGGGGAACCTTTGGTTGAGGAAATTGACCTCATCTCTTGTGGACCATGTACCTCTGGCTGGAAGCTCTTTGTCTTCCTACTTCATGGATCTCTTCATTGGCGTAGAGTTCAAATGAGACTTATGCAGGACATATGTAGATTCCACATCAATGGCTTGTTGAGATAGTATTACTGGAGGATATACAAAACTACAGGATTGTTATTTATATTCTTGACTTCTGTACAACGAGCTGACTCTTTTTGTCCCTCTTCTTTTGTCAAAGATACAGTGCAGCTTTCATTTTTCCATTTCATTTTGAATTGGTTAACCCCAGAAATGAGATTATGAGGGCATAGAGCAAGTGCATATGCCGCTTGTTCCTTAAGTATAATTTAGTGTGCTCATCTTATATTAAATCCTCTGAGAGGCATGTAGAAGTTCTTCTCACTTTAGCTTTTGAGTAGACAAAATTTAGATTGCTATATACCTGTGAGGTAAACCTGTTTCTAGACCTTTTATAAAGTTAATATCTCACTTTCCAGAATATTTCAAGCTTCATATAATTTATGGAAAGAAAGTGATTGCTTTATCAAGGGAACATGTGAAGGTGGATTGCTGCAGTGAAATTTTGTTTTAAATGATGTTGATGGCATATCTAATTCCAATAAGTAATGGAATTGTATACTGGAGCTACACAAAGCAAGTATTACGAAATTGCAGAGCCAGAACCTGGTATTCTTATCCTCGATGAACAAGGAAAACCTGAAGAACAAGTTGAGTCAGCCTTGAAGTGTCTTCCTGACTATGATCCTTCTAGCAGCTGGAGTGAGGGTCTGGCTTCTTCATTTAGGTATTGGAAGATACGTGATTATGCACATGTTTACCGTTCAAAGCTTGTAACCCCATCTATGGTATGTCATACTACTATGGGCTTGATCTCCTTTTTAGCAAATTTTAAAGTAAAGAACTCATTTTTATTTTATAAAGGTTGCAGAGCACGTAATCTCAGTAATAAAGGAGTTTCAAAAGAAGGAGCCACCGATGCCGTTGTTGGTTTCTTTTGATGAGGAGAGAGTCAGGCAGCTGGCTGCAGCTTCTACAAGGAGGTTTGAGGAAGGTATTGCTGACTTTTGATGAATTATCTTCGTGACGTGATGATCTATGGCCGAATGAACTTTAAATATCACCTAATGAGATTTAAACGTGGTTGCTCTGCAGGAAATCCCATATCCATTTTGGATGGCATTTTCATTGCAATCAAGGATGATATAGATTGCTATCCATATCCAACTAAGGGTAAGTATTTGCAAGAAGTTAAATGTTTGGTTTACATTTATTTAAGGATTTCTTTGAACTAGTCGTAAAACTAGTATATCATAATGATAGGTGCAACAACATGGATCCATGAAGTTCGACCAGTTGAAAAGGACGCGGTTAGTGTTTCTAGATTGCGAAGTTGTGGTGTGATATTTGTGGGAAAGGCAAATATGCATGAGATAGGCATGGGAACAACTGGAAACAATTCAAATTATGGGTCAGTTTGTTACTTGAATTGTGACTCTTAAGTCATTTTGGACATATAGTTTAATATATAGTATATATTAATTGTTTCTATTGTCTTCCTCTTTGATTTATCTTTATTGCATGGTCAGTCTACAGTCCTTAGAAATTTTATTTGGATGCAGAACAACAAGAAATCCACATGACTTGGATAGATACACCGGTGGATCCTCATCAGGCCCAGCAGCAATTGTTGCTTCTGGACTGTGCCCTGCTGCTTTGGGAACAGATGGTGGAGGTTGTGCTAATAAATTTATTTTTGTGAATCTCGTATTAGATACTTCTCTGCTACCTACTTCTGGATTAATGTTCTGTGGAAAATGCAGGTTCTGTCAGAATACCTTCTTCACTCTGTGGTATTGTGGGATTGAAAACAACATATGGTCGAACAGATATAGGAGGGTAAGCTTTCAACATTTACCTAGTTTTAGTTTTACCATGGACCTTTCTGTTATTACTCTTGTACTGAGCAATCTTGTATGGTTCGTTGTTAACAATGACTAATTTTGAGAATTGGAGATTTCTTTATAACCCTATTTCACCGGCTTGTTTGCTCTATAGTTCCTTATGTGATTCTGGGACAGTGGAAATTATTGGACCACTTGCATCTTCTGTGGAGGATGTCATGCTAATGTAAGTATTTCAATTATATGCTGGATTTTATAGGCATGGTTACAATATACTGATTTTTAAAGGGTTCCTCAAAAATCTGACCAGGTGGATAGGAATTGGATATAACAAGCCATAGTTTTCAGATTTTACTGGAAATTATTTCACTTTTAAGTCTTCTCTTGGCATTATCAGAGAAAATATTGTTTTTTTCTTTTGTTACATTGCGAAGTATAAATATTTTCAACTCCCTCTGCCACATACCTATTGGGATTTGAACCTTATGATAAGAAATTACTCCTACCTCCTTGGCTACTTGGTTGAACTATGGTGGTTGACCATATTGGTTGTTGGTGATCTCAGTTCCAAAAGTCTGAGCATGTGGCATGGCTGATTTTTGACATTGTGAACTCTGCCCATCCTTTTAGTTAATTAGCTGAATTATTGTGTGTTAGTTATTCTGTAGAAAATCTTAGTTATCTTGCATTTGTTGCCCTGCAGATATTCAGCAATCTTGGGCTGTTCTCCTGAGAATAGAATCAGCTTGAATCCGGTACTGTACATTTTATCACATCTTCTAAAAAAATATCAAATGCTTTACATTTTACCCCTGTTTTTCTCAATTCTTAAGTTTCATTGATCCTATCATTAACTGTATTATTTTCAACCTTTTAGGAGGTTTGTAATGGTTTCTTGCATCACTTTATTGCTTTCAAGATGTCAATAATATAGTTCTTTGCTTTCTGCATCTAGATATGGTCATGTTGGTGAGGACCGCAAGTATTTTTGCTTTTATCATCCATATCTGTTATGATAATACAATTGTCCTGATGTTTCTATTCAATATCAATTAGCTATTACTGCTAGAAGCCCTTTCACTCAGAGCGTACAGTTACTTTTGTCATTCTCAGGTCCTGTATGCTAAATTTAAATATTAATTGGGGGGACTGGGTTATGAATTCTGGTTATCCATTTAATGAAGTTTCTACCCTCTATTATGCTTATTATGTGTAGTTTTGGGCAGAGTCCTCCTTGCTTGCCAAATTTGTCATCATATGAAAATACAGATGCTTTGAGATCACTGCGACTGGGAAAGTATTCAGCGGTAATCAAACCTTTTGTTTTGCTGACACACATTGCTTTCATTATTCCTTCCTTGAATAACATTCATTTGCAAATTTGATTGCACCGCAGTGGTTTAATGATGTAAGTTCAACAGACATCTCTGATAAGTGTGAGGACATTCTTAATCTTCTAATGAAGACGCATGGCTGTGAAGTAAGTTCTTCATTATCAATGTTCTTATTGCATTGCTATTAATTTAAACCTGTTCCTCCTGGATGAACACCATCTCAACGTTAGGCATGTTCATTTCCTTTCTAACTGAACTTGGTTACAGATGGTAGAGATTGGAATACCAGAACTTCATGAAATGCGTACTGCTCATCTTGTTTCAATTGGATGTGAAACACAATGTGGATTAAGCTCTGATGTGGAGGATGGGTATCCCTCTTTTGCTTTTTTGTGGAGTTCAGTGTCATATGAGCATTCTTCAAGTGCATAAATTGCCTGCTTTAGATGATTGTAGTAATTGGTGACGTTCTGGTTGATTTTAATTGACAGATCTCCTGTTCCTCATTATTTTGCAGAAAAGGTGTAAAGTTAACATATGATGTCCGTACAAATCTAACACTGTTCAAATCATTCAGTGGATCAGATTATGTTGCTGCCCAGCGTATAAGGTGAGGTTGAATCTGCCTCTTCATGAAGGAAATTTATTGTCACATGTTTGAGGTTAAGCTTTTACAAAAATTACATTTACTCTATGTGCGAATGATCTTCATTCTATGGTTGGATGATTTCCTTGTCTGATCTTACATGTTCAGGAGAAGAATAATGCACTATCACATGGAGATCTTCAAAAAGGTTGATGTCATCGTGACCCCAACAACTGGGTACGCTAGCCTTACGTGTACAAATTTTGCGCTAGAATGAAATCTTTGGAATCTGCAGTGAAACTGCATATGAATTTAAATTGCATTGTGATAGCTCCTGTGGGAAATAGAGCATGCAGTGACTAACAAGATGGGTTGTCATTGTTTCTTGAAAGATTTACACATATGTTTGCCATCAATTAGCCTTGAATGATTTAGTGGTGCAGCTATTAGAATAATTGATACCTTGATTTACACTTTGAATTCTGGTCATCAGAAATGCAACCTATCATTTCAAATCCTTTTGATCCAACTGGAAGATTGTATTATTCTTGCCATGCATCAACATGGCATTTCGGATAATGAATGTGATTTTTATTCTCTTTGTTTTTGTTTTTGTTTTTTTGTTTTTGTCTATGTGAATTCCAGTATGACAGCACCCAAAATACCTCCAAATGCACTTAAATATGGGGAGACTGATATGCAGGTTTCAGGTTTGTCTTGTGATTCTTGTTTTCCAAAACCTTCATGTACTAAGTTGGATCATGACTCAGCTGGTGAATCGAAAAACATGAATATGGAAACCAATGTTTTTGACCCACATGCATTAAATCAAGTAATTACAAAGTTTTTCCTCTGATATGCCTTGGAAGTTTTGATCTGTCTGTTTTTGATACTTCATCAATAATACTTGCTGCTCTGAAGATCTATTATGGTTGTCATTTTGAATCCCTGACAGTTGGAATGAAGATGAACCATATATGATTGCTTTAGAAGCTTTTTTTTTGCACAATGTGATTGAATTGTGGATATAGTTGTCACAAGTTTCCTGTTGGTAAAGAGGGATCAATTGCGACCTAATAATACTGCTAGAAAATGCCAATTAGCTTGTAGTTGCAACACCCCTTTCCCTAAAGTTGTAAAAGAGTCGGTTATTTAGTCTCATGAATGAAATAAAACATCATTATGCTGAATCAACAAAGGCTATCTCTTTTATTTTGTTGGAGCTGGATAATTGGTGCATATCAATGCTCACATATTGGAATAATCACTGCACAGGTATGTGTGGCTTCTAATATAACTGTCTCCAAAACCTGTGAAAAACACTAAGTTTCCTTTTCAAGTTTGTGCTGGTATGTTGAGTACTGCATATTTTTGTGTCATACATGATACTGACGCATGATTTTGCTCCCAGGTTATCTAATGCGGTTTATAATTGCACCAAACCTTCTTGGTCTTCCTGCCATTTCTGTTCCTGTGAGTTACCTTCAATGTCTCACTTGACCATGATACTTCTTTCAATTATTTCAGGAGTTAAATGTCAAGCAAGCCAAATATATCTGTTATGCAGGTTGGTTATGACAAACAGGGACTTCCAATTGGATTACAAATAATTGGCTGTCCATGGGCTGAAGCAACAATTCTGCGTTTAGCCATAGCTATAGAGGTATGTCTTATGACTTGAAATGAAGTTGGTCGTGGCTTGATTGATGCATTACTGGTTTAAAACATCATATCTTTGTGCTTCCAGGAGCTATGTGTCAAGTCCAAGAAGCAGCCAGTATCCTTCTATGATGTCTTGAAGCCAAATTGAAGAATTGCATTTGGCTTGGAGTAGCTCGTTGTTCCATGCCGTCGCTTTTTTCATGCATCTCCTGAAAAAGTTTCTGTTTCCTTCTATTTTCAAGCTTTAGAAAGATAATACCGTATGATGCTTTACAGATAACAGATGACCATCATTCTTCTGAAATCTATCAAAAATTTTCTATATTTACATTGTATGCTTCGTGACTTCAAGTATGCTTTGGGTGGTTCATTATCAACACTGCAGTTATCTCAGGTTCATTCACTATAACTCATGTTTCATGTACAAGTTTGGTGCTTGAAGCAACCATCAATTATTGTGAAAAAACATACATGTGCTAATAAGATAGGATGTACAACCTTTTCCAATGCTTGAATTAAGATGTTTTTATGGTGTCACAGTGAAAAGATGACAAATAAAGCATACATTCTGACATGAACAATAGACATAGCACAACAAAGACCTCATAGGATTTCCAGAATGGGCAGCAATATTACATCATCAGTACTAAACCCAATCTCAACTTCAGATCAATATGTTCGGTCGTTGGACTAGTCAATATTGTTTGGGTCTATCCTCCTCTGGAAAATTACTTGGTTGATCTAGGCCAGCAGGAATTTTTCCAGGATAGTTAGTTGTTGAAGGATCTGACCCAGCCATGCTGGACAAAGTAGAAGAGAGCATAAGAATCTGAAACAGGACGATACATTCGTTGCCAGGTTTTATACAACACAAGAAACTCACCTTCTGTCAACAATGATCATTGATCGAAGCTCACAATTTGCAAAGCTGCGAGTACATATTAGAAACTATTTCTTATTACTTCAGGGAAAGATGAACAACATAATTAGGAGCACCAATACACAGTATCTAGCATGTTAAAATGTAAGGATGCATGCATTTCCCTAACGTAAACCGTAACTTCCAACAAATACTTATGAGTTCTAAATAGAAAACTGAACCAAGATATTAATGTAGAAACCTTAGAGCACAACAGAGCAGAGAAGCACTTCCAGAATACATTTCCCTTTTGTTCAAAAACAATGTTATATTTGAAACACAATCATCTCCTGCTCAGCTAAAGTCTAAACAGAAGTAGAAAGATACCATATGATTTGCATCGGATCAGAACATCAAAATAAAGCAGAGGTAACGGAAATGTTCAGAACTTAAGCACCCGTAAGAACCTACTGGCTATATCAGTGAATGATTTGAGCCAAAAAAAGAATAATGATACTTGCCGCTTGCATATTTCTTTTTTCACCAATGGATGACAGTCGCTTCCAAACGTATTTAAGGTATGAAACAAAAACCCACTATGAGTGACTATTGCAATCTCTTTCTCCTTCCTCGTCCACAACCTGTAATATTCAGGCACGGTATGCAACTTCAAACAAAATATGTACCAAATCTAATCCATTAAAAATTACCACCAATGAAATGTTTTAAATATGATATTTTATCTCAAGAATGATCAGAACTTGCATGATCATGAATAACGCAGGAACTCTAATCTATAAACATATGGCAATGCAACAAAGATGTGAGAATTTGAATGTTTTAACCTTCAAAAGGCTTAACAGCATTACTAAGATGTCTCTTGCAAACAAATATGAACTGAAGTTTCTTAGTTGGTGGGCGCCTAGAAGATTCAAGTTGCATCAATATGTGGCATAGCTTCTAGTTGCAGTCCGAAGATAAAATGCTGTTTATGCTCTTTAGCACGCCCATAAAACTATCCATACACAACCAACGCCATATGAATGCGAGTAATGATCAACCAACCAATTCATGAACTTCAATCCCCTGGCAGCAAGTTCATCAGAAGTCTCTCTCACATTGGCCTTCCATAGGGTGTCCTCATCAGTTTCCATCTGAACAAAACCACAAATAGGTAATTAAATGGAGCAGTAACGTAAAGAAGAAAAGAAACAAATTAGGCAAGTAACCAAACTTGGCCAGATTCATAATTAGAGGGTTTATACTTACCGGTGAAAAGTCAATTGCGGGAAAAAGTAATTGATAGTTGCTGACATTTTGCCTCCCATGACAAGGACAAATACCCTGTGTGAAATAACTACAAGTAAGGATGCTTTTCTGGACTTCAAAGTTGAGAAGCAGATGTGGAACATTGGATCTTTTATTCTCTATGAGAGGGTGTGGGAATGGATATCAAGGAGGATTGCATCAGCTCCAACATCAATATATTGAATTAAGCATCAAGCCTCTAGACTTAATTAGGGTATAGAGTAGTTAATAGCATATTGAAAAGTTCAGTGTACAAGTACATGATATCAAAAGAAACATAAAAACAAAACATAGTAGATGCACCAAATGTTCTCTACAGTGTTCCACTGCAAGAAATGGTGGAGAATTGAGACTTGAAATTGCTGCTCTACCACTGTTTCCAGCATTTGCCACCATAAGTGGCAGTACATCCATCCTATCAGTGTAGTCCCCACCACCAAAAACACCAACAGCTGTCTGCAATGTTCTGCAGGTCATAATGGTAACACCTTAACAAGACATTTTACATCTAACAAGAGAAGTTTGTAGACCTCTACCCAGGTAAATACTTTATGATTTTTTCATCTAACAAACAAAGCACAGAACGCAAAACAAACCAGTACCTTAGCAAAGGAGAAACAATAACCAAATCAACCCGTTTGGAAAGCCCACACGCACGTACATGATTACGCAGATGTTCGACCTAGACCATAAGAGTGCACAGTTTTCAGGAGACTTGAACTTAAAGGAGCAAGTTTTTTTCAGGAATACATAGAACGCGCATGTTAAGTTTTTTTTAACGTCATACCTGCTGCCAGCCTAGGGGAGTAAGGGGTGCATCAAAATATTCAGGAGAATAGTATGCTTTGTAGCTCTTATCTCCCTCTACATTGTGTGTCCCTTGTGCATGCCTCACCTGGATTTATGGTTTTATAAATGACTTAATTTGCAGGCAAAAGCCAAGAAAAGAAGGAAAGTCATCTTTGAGGTCTTTCAGACCATATACGCAAGCATCTTCATATCCGGATATGAATAATTAAAACTTCAATACCAACCAGATGAAGAGTTTTGCAGCGGTGCAATGGAAACAAACTTGGACCTGGATCACTACCCATTATCTGCAAGTGAACTCGATTCAAGTTTCCTTTTCAAGTAGTTTGGCACATCAGGCAAATAAACAATGCTAAAATAAGATTTGCAAAGAGAACAAAATTTTGAGGAAAGCACTCAGTCACTCACTCACTGTCTTGCGAGAAAAAAGAAGTGATTTATAAGCAATTAATAAATCACCACAGATGAATTACAGTAGCTAAAGGGTTAAACATCATAGAGAAGTAAAATCGCATTAAAAAGTTTCAACCTTTTGTGTGAAGTATAAGATGAGTTATAAAACCAACCACTTTTATCAGAAGTTGACAAAATCAAGAGGTCAACTAGTAAAACCAAGAGGAAAGTGCAAAACTTGAACGAAAGACATCAATCTGCATATGTAAACTTAGAGATTGTTGCATATTTACCAGGGAGAGAAGCGTGGAGAGGAAGAGAAGGACAGGAAAACGTAGTTGGTGAGAGTGATGGAGATGAATTGAAGATGAATAGGGTGTTATCTAAACGAATTGACGAGTGATTAACAGGCAAGTGGCATAAATAATTAAACTTTGTCTCTCAACTACCCAAGGATTGCTCATGCTCAAGCAGATGAAGTGGAGATGTGACTTTTTTGTATCTACTGGCATAGACTTTAGATGTGCCTTTTGTAGTGTCTCTTTCGAGTTAACCTTGATGATTATTGGCTAAAATTGGAGAATTCACGAGTATGTTTCCCAATTAGCCACTCAAAAGGTGATCTTTGAAACTTGGTTGACTTGGCTATGGTGTTGTACAATTACTGGTTTTTCTTTTGTAGGCTCAAAGAAGAAAATCAGAGCCTTTTTTTTTTTTTTCAAGAATCAAATTTGTTTTCCCTGCTCGACTTCTTTCATCAATCTGAGGTATCATCTCTTTCTTTTTATTCAAAGCATTTGTTAAATTGAATGCCAATTGGACTAGGGGTATTTAGTCGACACAAATCTGGACTTTTTAAGGAGAAAGATCGAGAAAACTGAGTTGAGATTTAAGGAACACCAATATCTAAGAATCTCATAAATACCTGAGAAAGAAAAAGGTTACTGAGTTGATTAGGAAAGGGTTGTTATAAGTTATTGAATAAAAGTTTTTTTTTTTTGAGCATCTTCAAAAAATGATTATTAATGCATTTAATGAATAACTTAATTAGCTTATTTAACTTCAATAATTTGTTTTCTAAAAGTTTTATGAAAAGAGTTTTTTTAAATAATCAGCTAAAAATTAATAGATAAAAAATAAATTATATCCACTTTTTTGTTATTTTTAAATTATATTATATATTGTGTCTTTATCTAGTAATGATTACAGACATTTTTAATTTATTACATAATAAAATTTATACATATTAGATAAAGTTATTAATATGATGTAGCTCACTCCATCATTCATATTAATAGAAAATTTAATATTAATTTTTTTTATTAAAATTATAAACTTAATTTTGTAAAATTAAATATATAAAATCTAAATCTTTATAACAATATTCAATAAATACTAAAAATTACAATATTTATATTTTTATAATTTTTTAAATTATACCTTCATAAATTATTCTACGTATGAATAATTAATAATAAATTTAAAAATTAATATTTTTAACGAAGAGATGATATTACCGAATAAATAAAAACAGTTAAACATCGCCTACAAGGAAACAAAGCTTTTAGCTTTCATCGTGCTCCACCCACCTCCCTCTGGCTGTTACATCTCTGCGGCTCTCTCAGCAAGAGTTTACATACGGATGGTGGATCCAGAATGCCACTGAAGCTGCCTTCCAAATTTCATTACTTGATCCTCCTCTCCCTTTTCTTCATTTACCTCTACACCACCAGTTTTCTCCGGCAATCCTCCACACAGACAACCACCACCACCATTAAGCGCCTCCTTATCTTCTACTTCTATGCCCTGCAATTTCTTCAAAGGCCGTTGGGTCCTAAACACAAAATCCCTGAAACCACTCTACGATGAGAACTGCCCATTTCATCGAAACGCGTGGAACTGCATCAGAAACAAAAGAGAGAACATGGGTCTCATCAATTCATGGAGATGGGTGCCTAAAGATTGTGACTTGATACGGATTGATCCCGAGGTTTTTCTGGGTTTCATGAGACATAGGAATATTGGGTTTGTGGGGGATTCTTTGAATGAGAACTTTTTGGTCTCCTTTTTGTGTGTTCTTAGAGCGGCTGATGCTGGTGCAAAGAAGTGGAAGAAAAAGGGTGCTTGGAGAGGTGCTTATTTCCCTAAATTCAATGTCACTGTTGCCTATCACCGTGCTGTTCTGCTTGCCAAATATGAGTGAGTGAGTTTTCGTTGTGAGTTTCTGTAGATTGTTGTTGGGTTTACTTTTGTTGTCTAGTACAGCCTTGCTAGGTGTATGACTATATGTGATTGTTTGTTCCGGAAGTTTAAGCTAATGCTTGGAACTGATAGCTCATACTAGTCATATTTCATCAAAATCAGGACTTGAACCAATGTTAGCTTTAGCGGAAGATTTAGGGGCTGTGTGTAAGAAAAAGTAAACAATAGATCGAAGTAAATAGTATTGGCTTATAACGATGAATGGATTGGTAGAAATGGGGCATTGCGAGGAGAGGTCAGACAACTGTTAAGAGTATCAGGCAGGTGAGTTGAGGTCGCTATTCGTATTTGGTACTTTGTCATGTTAATAAGTTTTCTCATGTTCTTTTGGTAGTACCCTCATACTAGATCTGAATTCTTAATGTCGGGTTCATTTTCCCTTTGTCCTTTTTGCTTTTTCTGGTTAGTGGTGTAAAATAACAACCAACCATATTCATGACTGATTACGTAAAGGTGGAAGCCAAAAGGATCTGCTGTTGCCAGTGGACTGAAGGGAATATATCGTGTGGATGTTGATATACCAGCGGATAATTGGGCTACTGTTACCGACTTCTACGATGTGATTATATTCAATACTGGCCATTGGTAGGTTCCTTTTATGATTTTTTGATCAGTGAAGTGGTTTATTCGTCTAGTCCTGCTAGAAGCTTGTGCTTGATTTCCATACGTGAATCTATATCCCATGAAAAATTAAAACTTTCTGATTTTGTGACTTGCCGGTATATGCATTTGCTTCAATTTTAACGGATCACCTAATGCCTACTTAAGGTGGTTGTGTTTTAATCATTTTACTGTCTTCCAATTGACATCTGTAGCAGATGTATTGAAAAGAGGTGTTTTGTATGAAAGGGAATCATTTTGAAGTTTTATAATGTCTACTGTGAATAGCATTAGTTACAAACATTGAAAAGGATTGTGTGGAAAGTAAAGACATAAAAACTTTCGATTTCATTTAATCTGTTCTGTTGATACCTATCTGGAAGATGTGCTTGCAATGGCGTTCTAAGAATATTCCCTATCTAGATGGGTTGGTGCTGGCCTTCAAGTGTTGAAAGCATCAAAATTATTGATTCAAATGGCCATTTGCAGGTGGGGTTATGACAAGTTCCCAAAGGAGACCCCTCTTGTCTTCTATCGGGATGGGAAGCCAATACTTCCTTCCCTAGACTTGTTTGATGGACTTCAAGTTGTTCTTCAAAGTATGGTCTCATACATACAAAAAGACGTTCCTGGTAAGACACTCAAATTTTGGCGGCTGCAATCACCACGACATTTTTATGGTGGTGACTGGAATCAAAATGGCAGTTGCTTGTTCAGTGAGCCCCTTAAGGAACAAGAGGTATCCCTATATAAATATTATTTATGATGACTTCTAACTTTTTCCTTTCTGGCATGTACACAATAAGGCTATATTGTGAATTAACACGATTCTTGGCCCATAGTTAGTGTAGCGTATTATTAAAGATAGATTTTTGGCATGTATTACTCATTCGAGCTGATTTAGACACTGACACCTGAACAGCTTGCTATGTGGTTTGATCCTGGCAATAATGGAGTCAACAAAGAAGAAAGAACGGTGAATAATATGATTGAAAAGGCATTGCATGGTACAGATATACAGATACTGGATTTTTCTCATTTGAGTGAGTTTAGGGCAGATGCTCACCCAGCGGTTTGGTTAGGAAAGAAAGATGCTGTTGCAATATGGGGTCAGGATTGCATGCATTGGTGCTTACCTGGTGTCCCTGACACATGGGTTGATATCTTGTCAACCCTGATACGAAACATGTTGGACACCAGATGATGACTAAAGGGAATAATGAAATGCTGTGTTGCTGTTGCAGTGTCGATGATTGGACCAAAATCTCAAAATTTCCATTATCTGGATATGTTCCAGTGTTAAGGGCATGTTCCGCAGAAGATTTTCATTGCCAATGAGTGAAATGGACAAAGTAAACTACTTTTTCCCTTCACCTGGAGTGCTTGAAGAAATAGTTGGTTGCCATCTGTGAACAGTTCAACAATATTTTTTGGCTGCAGAAAACAAAAGAATTATTAAGATTCTTTCGAAGGTGGAGAGATGAAATAAAGGATAACTGAATATGCTGTATATGGAGCTGCCACAAGCTACTTTTAAGTTATAAGACAAGCTTTTTCTGTATGCCACCGGACCTTCAACTTCTGTTACACTGATTACGAACAAACAAATAAAAATCTTATCTGATTAGTTCACTTCTTATACACATGTAATCTCGTCGACTTTTGGATGTTTCTGTTATTTTTGTGTTAGTGAATCAGACTACTTCAAACTTCCCGAATTAGTTTTGTTTCTAAAAGTGATTCATATCTCATTACTCAAAACTTTTTGGACATTGGTGTTTAGCTTAATGTGAACTATCACTTAGGGTGTGCTTGTTTAGTGGGTATGAGAAGAGGGGAGTGGGTATGGAATGAAAAAGAAAGCTTGGTAAGTGGTAATGAATATTTTGCTTCTACTTTCATTCCTAACTTTGAGGCATTGTTCCATTCCTCTCCATTATGAGAGGAATGAGAGTCATTCCTAGCTTTGTTTAACTAAGGGGGGTTTAGTTTGAGCACGGGGTTAGGCATAAATATGGGTATAATAGTAGAAGAGAATGAGAATGGGTATGAAAAATAAAAAAATGATGTTTGATTTGTAACTTGAGTTTCTGTATTAATACCAATAATATTGTTTGGTTTGTTGCATTAATGGGAATGAAAAATAATATAGTACTATTTTTCTATATCGTATTTAAAATGGAATATAAAGCATAAAACAACATCAAAATATGAATACTCACATTGAAATTAATATTCTACTTTGAAATTAAATATTCTACATTGAAATTAAAGATAGCTATTACGTTAACGAATATAAGTGCTCACAGAATGAGCAATAATATTACAAACATGGATTTATTGTAAAAAATAAAAAGAAAAAATTATTTTATAATCATGTACAATTTCACTTTACGATGAATATACCCTTAGAAATCAAATTGCTTTAAACATAAACACCGAAAAAAGTATTGAAGTACCTAAAAGTTTCCAATAACTTCAAAATTGAAGAGCCCAAGAATCAGTCAAACAGCTTTATAATTATGAATAATAATGATAATAAAAAAAAGAAAATTAATTTTGAATAATAATAATAATAATAAGTACAAAATTTATAATAATAATTATTAACAACAACAACAACAACAATAATAATAATAAGATAATTAATTTCGTATAATAATAATGATAATAATAATAATCATCATCATCGTAACCATGATGATAATGATGATGATGATGATTATAAGAATAATAATAAGTTTAAAATTTATAATAATAAATAATAATAATAACAATAATTAATAATAACAATAACAATAATTAATAATAATAAGTTTAAAATTTATAATAAATAATAATAATAAATTTAAATTTAAATTTTATAATAATAATAATAATAATAATA
>JANZLX010000212.1:33060480-33072495 GCA_025531955.1 Erythroxylum orinocense
GTTAAGTGTCTATTGACAAAAGAAAGGATTAGTAAGATTTTGTGTAATTGATGGTTATGATTCGCATATGAGGGATACAATGAATTGAGGTTATGGAATTGATGAATTCAAAAAGGGAAAATTGAATTTGCTTGATTAAAGAGTGAAACAAAAAAAAGTACATCGATTCGAATTAGTTTAGTCTTAAGGTTTCCAACGCGACGCTTTTCTAAAATATTTGTTGACAGATGTCGGAAATTGGTTTCAGTTCGATTTGAATTCGATTCTTTCGCCTTATGTTTTTGCTTCGGATTTGAGTCGGATTTGTTATTGTTTTTCGCTTGATGGTTCCCTCCGCAAGCTTTTTGATTCTGATTTATGTTTCGCATTTGTTTTGGCCCATTTTCGGGTTTAGGATCCGTTCTTTTGTTTCGCTCTTCGGTTCCATTTTTTGTTTTCCAGTTGGGGTCTGGTTTCAAAATCGGGACCCAACACATTTTGCCTTGTACTATATCAATTGTTTATACCTTTCTCCCATATATCATTCATTTATCTTCTAGTAATTACGATAAAGGAGTAAATTTGTAGAGCAATTTAACATGATCTAAGAGGCTCATTCACTTTTCCCTTTTCCTAATTTTATGCAGAATATAAAAGATAATCCTCAATATAATACCCCATTCATCGGTAATCTCGAAGAGAATATCAATGAAGAGGAATTAAGGGTCTTTTTAATGTGTAAGAATGTTTTAGCTCTAGCTAGCTTTGTGATGTTTGATGTATTAGTGTGTATTGGCTTTAATATTATTGTAACTCATTTAATCATACTTGAACATTATGTGTATTACTGAAAAAATGGGTAGAGGTAAAATATATATGGCTTTTATTGCATCTACACGTAGTATATACTTGACATAGGAAGAGTGTGAAGTCATTATTAATGGATTTAAGAATGTGATTTATTGTTGTTTCAACAATTTAGCAGAAGTTGAAAAGAAATACTCTAAATTTTGACAAAGGAAGGCGTTATGTTCAGTTACAAAACAAATTTTGTAATTTTCGTTGTTATTATATTTAGTATATAATATGGATATCATAATCCTGAGTAATTTTTCATATTCTCTATATTGATTATCCTAATTGTAATATAAGATAAGCTACGAATATTAAATGCTAAGCCTAATATTGTTCAACATTTTTATCAATATAATAATACAAATGTGAGTATTGCCCTTATCTTTTTATTAAGGCATTATGTTATGAATATTTCAATTATAGCTTATATGATATTAATGTTATCATTTAAATTGTAGGTGTATTGTAGGTATGTAGTATTGGTAAAAGAGTTGAGCCTTTGTTATTGTGAAAAACTTTGTCAAACATCTTCTATATGTTAGGGTAAGACTTTTATCCACAAGATATAATTATGATATTTTATTTTAATTTTATTTTATAGGTTCCATACGACTATATAACGTAGGTTTCTAATGCTTTTTAACACGAACTTACAGTGCAACAATATGTGAAAGAGTTAAACAGAATGAGAAGGAGTTGCATTTAATGGACCCCTATAGATATATGATTTGCACTCATTATATCTAATTATGAGAGATCATTGCACTCCTAAGAAATCTATAGTAGTTAAAACATGATGTTTTTGTACATTTAAGTTAATACTATCAATATTTATATAGGCTATGATTACGTAACTATATTTTTTGGCTATGTATTTCTTTGCTCTTTGACACACTAGTAATGTTAATTTACTCATAAATGATGGCTTCTGAGGAAAAATTCTTCTAAAATGCAAAGCATAACATATTTCTATTAAATTGGACATGTAATGTGTGTCAATTGAGAATGGCCAACATCCATATCCAAATAAATATTCAAGACAGTCTCACATTTCTATGCATATTTAGGCAAATTATCCAATATAATTAAACATCCTTATCTAATCCAAATCATCAAACAAAGTTTCGAATACATATTCATATTCATATTCATATCATAACACAGTTGAAATACATATTGAATTCATAAAACATTTATCAAGCATGGCTTATTTTTCTGTTGATTGACCATCATCGATTTGAGATTTTGTTGGAGTTGATTTTTCAGCCCTTAATTTTTATCTTCTCGTGGTTATAACTATTTTTGAGCATTTGTATTTTGCGAAGCTTGAGTTGGTTCCAATACTTGACATTGACTTCCACCTATCTATAAAACATTTATAAACAAAAAGTATACTATAACTAATTAGGAAACAATAATAAATAATCTACCACCAACTTCTTCAAATGTTAACATACTGTAAAATAAGTGTTCCCACTAAATTCTCCAAATATTGCTCCATATTCTTGGACGGGCTGTATACACATAAATGTTTATAATTTATTAAAAAGTTGATGAAAAAAATTAAAAATGAATGTTCTCTCACCACCCTATTCTCCATTCGTAAGATGGATATTGTAATATTGGATTATGTAGATACTGATTATCTACCTTTTCTTCTTGGACCACTATCAACGTTGGATGTAGATATCATATTTTTTGGTGGTCTTCCTTGTTTTCTTTACATTATAAATCATATACACATAGAATTTAAAGTGAATGATTAGACATTTAAAGAATATTTATCATATACACAATTATAAACTAATATACAATTACCTTAACAATTTCAGGATGTCTTGAAAGTTGGTCCTTATTTTAGCATTCTCTTTTATTATGACAAAATTTAAAACAATTTTGACATCTCATAAATACTTTAACTTTGCTAAACTTATTTGGATTCCATGGTTCTTCATCTTTATCCCTCCATCTAGCCTTCTTAGATTTTCCAGGTATCTTATTAATCAAAAGAGGTAATATAGGTTGCAAGTTTTCAGTCTTTGGCAAAAAATTTGGACCATTAATAGGTTCTATGGCATACTGATAACTTTTCAAATAACACTTACATTTGTAGTATTGGCTCACATACCCTGTGATTTGATATACAAGCAAATACATGCTTACATGGGATTCCTGTTAAATACCAAAGTCCACACTAACACATTTTTACTTGTAAATCAATAATGAACTTATTTGCAAAATGTGTTACTTTGAATTTCAAATTTTCGTTTGTCCTAATGATATAGTGTCTTGCTTTCCATTTTGCAATCTATATCTTCTTTCTCACCCTTAGACATATTTTGTTTGTGAATTTGATCATAATCCCTTTTTCATGAATTAAAGTTATCAAAGTAGCTTGAATATCCTCTAGTGTATTAATCATACTTTTTGATCATGCTCTAAATGAATCTATTAAATGTCTCTGATATATTGTTATGAACAATCTCATACTTTGGCCTTGTCCTAACAAATGCTTTCACAAAAGTGTCAGGATTCCTTACTTTGAAGTCATTGTAAGCCTTTTTTAATACATTCTTCAACTGCTCTATTATTTCATCAAATTACACTTCTATTGTGCAATTAACTACTTACAAAAATAAACTCCTATATTTGTGACTTTTATGTAATTTAAACCAATTGGCATACACATGTTAGGCGCATTTTTGATGCTTTAATTTTGAGAGGAGATTCTTCAATGCATCTACTAAACCTTGAAAAAAAAGAAAAAGAAAACATTATAATGTAAGTACAATATAATAATTCAAAACACATTTACTAATAAATAGTATCGATATCAAAAATTTTTACCTTTTGTTGATCGCTTACAAATGTACATGAATTCCACTAATGTTTAGATCATCACCAAGAAGAATTAAAAACCAATGTTAAGATTGGTAATTCTCTCCCTCAACCACAATCCAATATATAGGGTACATCTGATTGTTTCCACCATGGCCAACTCCAGCGTCCAAGAAATGTCTTCAAAAAAATCCATCAACCCCTATTATTTTTTGATAGACACTAAGAAAACCATACTGTAATGCACTAAATCCCACTTAAAACCTCTTAATCATTAGTTATCCATAATTTTTATCAAGTTCATTTTAAACGATGAATTGGCCTTTTTTATCGACTTGTAGCAATTCTTGTCCATAAGACCACAATTTTGCATAATTTCCTTTCATGGCATCAAAATAATTTCTCATTTTAGCCCTATAACATTAAGATTTAGTCACTTGCAATGCATACTTGGTTTGAAGGTCATTTATCATCTCGCTAATTGGACAATTCGGGTTCCTCCTAAATTTGTGTAAGAATTGATTTGCTATCCACTTCTTACCAGCTTGCTTGCTTCTTTGCACTTTCTTGCAAATATGCCTATTTTCTAATATCTTCCATACAAAGGTTTTTTCATTTCCAATCTAACTAGGATAAACCCTAAAAGGATAGGTATGGATCACAACTAGCTTCCATTCTCACACCTGATCTCATTATTGAAACATCATATCCATTTGTAATTGCATAATTTTTTTCCTCCCTAAACTAAACCTCACCCTTAAACTTCATGCCAAACTTTAAATTGAAATTCTTTCATGTCAACTTTTGGATTGAAAACAACATATTTCTTGCTTCTGTCAAAGGCCTTGCACCCAGCATCATCACTACATGTTGGTGATTGAACCTCAACATCACTGTCCTTATACTCACTATGCTAACCCTTGAATAATTTCGATGTTCCTTACTATAATTTCCACTACTTTCAACCCCTTCCTTAACACCATCACATTCAAACCCACTACCAACCTTCTTCCCATATTTCTTCTTATTAGCTTTTGAAGTGACATATTCTTCATCATTAGTTGAATAAATTTCATCATCACTTATATCATTTTCAATTTCAGTCATCTCTATAAGAACAAAATCTTCATCATTTTGTTCCACTAGAACTTGGAATTCCCTATTTTCATTATCGATCAGAATCAATTTCTTCACCATCACTTGTACTATTATCATAACCATGCTCATAATAGATTTCAACATTGTAGTTCTCCAATTCTTCCAGACACTGAAGCATTGACAACATGTCCTTATCATGATGTAAACTCAACTCTTTCAAGCACCTCATTGATTCTTCTAGAAATTTGTAAAACATAGATACAACTATATGACCTTTATCTTTTGGTACTCTTTTTAGTAATAATATACTAAGTTCATCAACACCAACATACTTCTTTAGTTTGATCTTGCCTTTAACATATTTGTTGTTTTCATTTCTTTCCAATACCCCATTATAAAGAAACTTAAAATTCACCAACATTTATATTACAAACAATTTTACTATTAGTTTCCAAAAAATCAAAATTGCAAGAAATTATTAGGAAAATTGAAAGCCTAGCTGTAGCAGTAAGAATAACAGAAGCATTAAGTTTTTTAAAAAGAATTAATAACTATTATTGAAAAAAGTTTTAAAAAATCCTTTAAAAGTGGTAAACCATAGAGTAATATACAATGGAAAAAAGGTGTACGGGGACTTATATTAAGAACTGAACGTAATCCCACCAGTGAGCTATTGTCTATAACTTAACTATATGTCTTCCTAATTAGGTCAAGGATTTAGTTAGGAGAAGGTGGATTGGTCTCTTGAGGTGCTTCAAGACCTTTAAAAGGCTTACCAAGGATGGTGACCTGATTAGCTAAAGGATGAAAAGTTGTTAGGAGAAAGTAAAGTAGAGATGGCCATTTCCAAAAATGGTTTTAAAAAAAGAGTTTAAGTTCAAAATAGAGGAAAGAAGGTTAGGAGAGAAGATGAGGGAAGGGACAAGGAAAATGTTTGAAGTTTGATAAGCTTTGAGAAGCTGGAAAGGAGGCCAAGGAGGTTATGAGAGAAAGCAAAAGAGCCATAAGCATACCAGGAGCAAAGATTTAGTAGTTGAATGAACCAAGGGATCCAACTAAAGAAGTTAGCCAAGCTAGTGAAAACAAATATGAAGGAGAAAATTAAGAACAAAGTAATGGATTATGACAGTAATATACAATGGAAAATAGTATAATCATAAGCACTGTAGTAGGAAGGGGAGTATGACAGTGATGGTGAACCTTCTAAAAAGTATGATAATTTGATAAGTTATACGCTCATTAGTCAGAAAAGATAATTTAAAAAGATCTATTACAGAAATAGTTTAAAAAGATCTATTAAAGAAAAACAGTCCATCATTGGGCATAAAATAACTGAAAACTTCAAAAAGATTGATTTTATTAGTAGCTATTGCATACATTAACAAATTCATGAATTAGATGAACCAACACAATAGAATCATTTAACCAAATCTAACACCTCCAATCAACCCCGTAATTACGTAAAAGAGAAAAACAAAACCTAACATCTGAAAACACTCAACTTTAGAAAGAAAAAAGCAAAGAACCTAAAATCTTGAAACAAACCTTACGAGAATTACATAAATTTCTAGTCGTTACCATTGCAAATCCACATACAACCCTCATTATATTCATTAAAACACGAATAAAGGAAAGGAAAAAATAGATCCAAAAACAAAACTTCTTTAAAATGAAAACATAGAACAAAAGTCCAAATTTATTTTTTTAGGACCTTTAGGAGTAACTCTCTAGAAATGGGAATCTTTAACCACAAAAGAGGAGAGTTATATCATGAATTCACACACAATTGCAAGAGAGGAGACTTATATATGAAAAACAAAGAATGAAGAAAACAGTCCATAGCTGAATACTATTTAGTTTTTGTTTTAATGATTTAATCTTTAATTTAATTTACTTTTACTTTAATTGATTTTAAATAAACGAGTTGGAAAAAAAAATAAGTCACGTGTAAAAAATTCAGCGTGGTTTGCTACATCAGCGACATTGACAAAAAACTTAATGTTTAGCTATTTTTGCAACAAAATTAAAAGTTGAGACATTTTAGCGCCAATTTTTAATGATCAAGCTAGTATTGCAAAATGGAGTATAGTTGGAGATTTATATTATAATTAACCCTTTTTTATTGTAAAGTTCCATTACATTTTATTATTGTTCAAGGATAAGTAATAAGTGGTTGTTTATTCTCTTTTTGTTAACTTGTGAAGATATTAATATTGTAGGACATTGTTTTGTGTATACTGATCAATTTTGGATGATAGGATAAACTTTTTTTTTATGGTAGCATAACCGTTTTCATTATGGTCAATGGTGCTTTTTTTTTAATCTTTGCAAAACTTGTATTCAGTGTTCTTCTATCTATAATTTTTATTCACATAACTCATGTTCTGGGACTGTTTTCAAGTAGATCAAATGGATATTCACAATAAGAAACTAGTTATTAAGTATTTACTAGTTATTAAGTATTTTACATTATCTACCAGTTGCTTGCTTATAGGTGCCAATTGATGTAAAAATGAGGCCTGAAACTTATATACATTTAAGTTATATACATGTCAAAATTGAATACATTTATTACTAAACTTTCCAAAATAAGTCATGACGTGAAATCTATGGTATCACTTAAAATATATTGTATCAAATGCTGTAACCGTCTCGCACAAGTACCAATTAAAATTAATGTTATTTGTATCCGAACAAGGGATAAACTTCACTTTCTATATACTCCTAACCACTGTTCCCTGTGTATGTCTGACATGGAATCCAATGAGCATTTGTTTCTTAATTGTCCTTTTTCTAAGTTTGTGTGGGACCATTGCCTCACCCACTTCCAAATCCCTATCCTCAACTCTTTAAGCCTTCCTTCTATCCTTACTTGGTTCCTCCAAACACCCCCACAGTCCCCCTTGTTCCTTATACTTCTTTCCACAACGGTTTACCACATTTGGACCAAAAGGAATTCCAGAACTTTCAAGGATATAGCCATGGAGGTAGAGAGCTTACAAGCTAGGATAATCTTCCAAGTTCTAGAGCATCTCAGCCTACACACATAAAGAGGTATTTAGATCTATTTTGTACTAACTTTGTGATGTAGATTACTGTTCAACTAGGGGGCCTCACTTCCCTACGGAAGAGTCCTATTGGATGACAACTTTTTCAAGGGCATCGACGGCGATCCAAATGCAATACGGGATTCCATGGAGCTTTGATAGGCAATGGTATGAAAACCACTGCCTATAGAAGCTGTTGCTGGAGTTAATTGGGCCATTAAATACAGATTAGCAAGTTGATATTGTCGTGGTCATCTTCTTGATTGAGCTGTGGTTCAGTTAGTGTATTGTGGGCTTATGTTGATATATTGTGGGGTTTGAAGTGGTGGTAATGCTCGATGTATAACTGGGCATCTGCGGTACTTGGTTTTAGCTTGTTCTTGTCATCTTCTGTTCTAGCATAATATTGGTTAAGTCTTCCATGCAGGTCTTACTAGGGGTAATTGATGGTAGGGCAATTAGATGCATGCCATTTTGGTTTTTGCATGTTAAGAGATTACCTTTGGTATCTCTTGCTTGTACGTAACTTTTTTTTTATTCTTTATAAAGTTTTGATTTACCAAAAAAAAACTTGCAGAAAATTTGTTCATGCCTGATATTATTAAACTAACTAAAAACATAAGATTATAAAAATCTATGACTTCATTTTGTAAGAATTTAAACTTTGTACGCCTTTTTAAATTTTATTTAAAATATCTCTCTTCTTAAACTTGTTTATAATTGCATAAATTATTTATGGAGAATTCTCGATCATTTTTAAAAATTTTGCTATTGAATATGATTTCAATTTCAAGACCATAAGTACATCAAATTAAACTTATTATAAAATAGGGCATTATATTTTGGTTACGTTTATTTATATAATTAATGTTTGAATTAGGACTTTTAAGTTTCAAAATCACTTGCATCACACATTAGCTCAAATGGTAAATTCCAATTTGATGCAACCATAATTGGGGCATTCGTCAAATTTTTTTAAGAATGTTTAAAACATCTAATCATTCTTGGGTTAATTTAAAAGGCATATTTTTCTCTAATAACTTGGTTAAAGGCCTAGTAATTTTAGAAAAATCCTTGCTAAACCTTTTATAAAGCCTGCATGACCTAAAAAAGTTCTTATGGCCTTAACTAGGGAAGGGGATGATAATTTCTCTATAACTTCAATTTTTCCTTTATCTACCTCAATACCCCTATAAGAAATTTATGGCCTAAAACTATGCCCTCTTGTATCATAAAATGACATTTTTCCTAATTTAACACTAAATTTGTTTTCTCACATTCTAAATTATAGAGGCATAAATCAAAAGAGTCACCAAATACAAAAAATATCCATAAATACCTCCATTATATTCTCGACTAGATTATCAAAGATGGCCTTCATGCACCTCTGAAATGTAGCAGGTGCATTGTACAATTTAAAAGACATCCTCTTATAAGTGAACATACTATAAGGACTCATGGATATTATTTTCTCTTGATATTTTGGGGCAATAGGACTTTGAAGGTAGCCTAAAAGTCCATCCAAAAAACAATAGTACATGCACCCAGCTAGCCGTTCTAACTTTTCGCTGTGAAAGGTAGAGGGAAGTGATCTTTCCCTATCGAACCATTCATCTTCCTGTAATCGATGCATACTCTCCACCTAGTGACGGTTCTTGTTGGAATCAACTCATTTTTCTCAATGGGTACCACTGTCATTTCTCCTTTCTTTAGAACAACCTACTTAGGGCTTACTTAAGAATTATTTTTGATAATTTTGTATGATGTGAAATTAGAATTCTGTATGATGTGTGATATATGTATTATGTGACTGGGTGAGCCATCGATGATGGTCACTCACTGAGTTCGTAAAACTCACCCAAAATTTGCAAATATTTTTTAGGATTCAGAAGAATACCCCGTTAGGCCAACGAGAGTATACTTACAGCATTCAAGTGAAGGATAGAGGTCAGGATCAGTTCGCGTTTGCATTTCATTTCTCTATTTCATATTGAATTGTATTTTCTGCAACTTTTTATGTAAATTTGTATCATGAAATGATTCAAGTGTTTTGTAATTGTGAAAGGGCCCGAATGGCTATTTGAAAATGGTGTTAGCTGAAAATTTTTATAAATGAATGTGGGCCCTATGTGTTGATTGACTTCCGCATAATATGTTTGATTGTGGTATCAAGAAAGAAAAAAATATTATACCAATTTTTGAGTGATTAAGTGCTTTAGCAAGCCACCCTCATGGGGCACGAACTCGGATACTACCATCGATGTCTGGTTCAGGTCATTGCGGGAGTGGGGTGTTACATCTAACTCCCAAGACTTTACTCATAAAAGCTATGGACCTAGGATTTTGCACTAAAATTGCCCCAATGCCTATATTGCTTGCGTCTATCTCCAAGACAAAAGGTTGAGTAAAATCTGGTAGTGCTAATATGAGAGCCTCTGTCATGACCTTCTTTAGTGTATTGAAGGCCTCTGTAGCTTCTCCACTCCACTGGAAAGAGTCTTTTTTGAGTAAATTGGTCAGGGGTTTATTGATTTGGCTATACCCCTTTATAAATTTTTTATAGTACCTTGTAAGGCCTAGGAATAGGGATAGCAGTGGGTTTTCAACCTAATTAATATCCACACTACCCAAACTGAAAAAATGGACATGGAAGCTAAAAAATAGATTTTAAATGGATGTTAAAAAATAGATTTGGATTTAGATATGGTTCTAGTAATAACCGAACCAATGGATATCCATATCCTACCTATTTTTTATTAACTCTATTTTTCTATTTTTCTTGAATATTTATGGTTAAATATAATAAAATATTACTATTTTATGAGAAACAACTTTAAAATCCTCACTTTACTCCTCAGTCTATTTTCTTATAAGATGATAATAATGCAAATGATGTGGAGATAGATTTTTGAATGTTGTGGAGTTCACGCAAAGACAATTTGAAGCTTTGGATATTTTAATATTTGTTCCAGTTCTTGATTGTTAAAAATGTATGTTGTCTTTGCACTATGCATTATGATTTTTATTATTCCAATTTTATAGTTTTTTTAAGACATACAAATCAAAATCTTGACTTATTATTATTAAAGTAATTTTGATTTGGAGCGTTCGCAAAAACTTGCTCTTTATATTTTCTATTTAGAAGTTATATTTTTATGTACTATACAACCCGATGGATATTCAAAAACCTGAACAATGCAATAGATTTAGATATGGGTAGTAAATCGTAAAAATCGATAGATATGAATATGAATATGGATATGGGTTGAGTAATACCCGAACCGAACCCTACCCATTGCCATCCCTACCTAGGAAACCTCTTAGGGACTTGATGTTGGTAGGAATTGGCCAACTAATCATTGCTTCAATTTTTTCAGAGTCAATGGAAACTCCATCTCTAGAAATTATATGCCCAAAGGTACTTCACATGAGTTTGTGCAAATATGCACTTATTGACCTTAATAGCCAACATTTGTTTCCTCAACTCTTCAAACACATATGGTAAATGAGTTTTGTGCTCCTTCAAATCCTTACTATAGATAAGAATGTCATCAAAGAAGAATATGACAAACAACCTGAGGAAAGGGGCTAAAACTTCATTCGTTAAGGATTGGAATGTGACTGGTGCATTGGTTAAGCCAAAAGGCATCACTAGAAACTCATAGTGGCCTTGGTGAGCCCTAAAGGCAGTTTTAGGGATATCCTCCACATTCATTCTGACTTGATGATAGCTTGATCTAAGATCAAGTTTTGTGAAAATTGTAGCTCCATGTAACTCATCTAGTAGGTCATCAATCATGGGTATGGAAAATTTGTCTTTGATTGTTATGCCATTTAGCTTCCTATAATCCACACACTTTCTCATTGTTCCATCTTTCTTTTTTACAAGTAAAACTGTTGGACCCCGAACCTTATATGAAAGCTAGAATTATTAAGTGAATTATTGACAATTATTCATGTGTAAAGAAAGGACGAATCCATGAAATTGAATTCAAATGGAAAATATGGTTTAGATACAAGATGGATTTTATATGATATGTTGAAGTTAAAAAGCAGGAAAATGTATATGTTCATTGAGTATGCTTCGGTGTTTTAGCCATAACTTGATCTCTAAATATCCAAATGAGATGATTTTTAATTTGGATTAAACTAGAGAGATAAGGCTACAAGTTGTATGAAGGAATTAAGTTCTAATTCA
>JANZLX010000212.1:33125389-33144864 GCA_025531955.1 Erythroxylum orinocense
TGACAACAAAGTCAAAAAAATACCAAAATACCAAAGTCAAAAATACCATGCTTTCACAAAGTCAACAAAATACAACACTTATGAATTCTGACACCTGCTCCGACAGATCAATCGTCACTTTCATCTTTTGTAGTTATTTTAGTTCCAACAACCTGTAATTCTTTTGATAATAAAGATGGTCGGAGTGTTAGAATTGTCAACAATTGTAGCTCATCCCGCAACTGCAAATCTTACAGCAGGAAAATATAGATTTATGGGAGGTTGTTTCCCTTATAAAATAAACCATCCTCCTTTAGTTTTAATCATTCCAAAATTGCCTATCTTTCCTTTAGGCAAAAAATTCATCTTCCTCTTCTTGTGATATTTCGCTTGTATTATTTCCTTAAAATAGTGAAATATTAATTTAGTAGTGAGCGAAAATATAGGCATACTTAGTCAAACCTCGTTAAATTCTGGTGTTCTTTATTGTCTATTTAATAGTTATTGTTAAGTATAGTTGTAGTGAATTATTGTGTTATTAAATTAAATGTCTAGGAAAATTCTATCTAAGGAGATTGAGTTTTAAGTGAGACAGTTTGTGACATGTCTAGTATTTCTTGGGAATTTACTTGGTGTGACTTTTCAGTACAATTGCTTACACTTTATTGACCTACACAATATTACTCGAGGTTAATTTGTTATTATTGGAAAAAAATTAACTTGAGTTTCCAAGACAATTAGCATTAGAGTCAAAGTTTCTTCTTAGTATACTATGTGGTTGCAGCGTAGTCTGATCTTCCACATCAGAAAAGATTTCCTTAGGCTTTTAGCATTCCGCATCAACAACTATTGAATAGAAATTGTAGTAGAGAGGACAAAAGATAGAAAAAAAATCCACATCATTCACAACAATTGCTTCTTCCTTATCCATTTTGGCAAGAACTGCAGTGACAAATGCAAGATTTATGGTGGGGATTTTTGATGATATAGGTCATTTCGACATATGGTAAAATGAGGTTCAAGATGCTCTTTTTTAACAAGGTCTTGACATTGTCATTGAAAAAAAAACCCAGATGATATTGAGAAGAAAGATTAGAAGACTATAAATTGTTTGACATGTAGTACAATTCGATCATGTATTTCTAGAGAGCAAAAGTATGTTTTTTCGAAGGAAACTTTTACATATAAAATCTGGAAAGCATTGGAGGAAAAATTCTTAAAGAAAAGCAATCAGAATAAACTCCATATGAAGAAGAGATTGTTTTGTTTCTCTCATGTTCCAGATACCACTATAAATGATCACATCGCCAATGTCAATCAGTTAGTTACTGATTTAATGAATTTGGATGTGACATTTGAAGGTGAAGGTATAAATTTGATGTTATTAGGATCCCTTCCTGATGAGTTTGAGTTTCTTGAAACTACTCTACTTCATGGGAAGGTTGTTGTGTTTCTTAGTGAAATTACAGCTGCTTTGTACAGTCATAAATTGAGAAGGAAGACAAAGGAAGAACATAAAAATGGAACAGTAAGACCTTTGGTGGTCAAAGGTCGTTCATAAAACTAGACTAAAGGAAAGAAACGGAGATTGAAGTCCATACCCAAACTGAGGAAAGATGAATTTGCTTTTTGTCGAGACAAAGGATATTGAAAGAAGGATTGTCTTAAGCTCAAAATAAAGGCAAACCTGATAAAGGAAAGGTTGTTGCAGATTCAAATATAGCTAAGTACAATAATGAAGACTTAATTTTTTTACTTGTTGTTACGGTATCAACTAGCTCTTCTAATGTATGGCTGCTTGATTTAGGATTCAGTCATCATATATGCCCCAATCAGGATTGGTTTTATGATTTTAGAGAACTAAAAGATGGAATTGTTTACATAGCAAATGACTTCCCTTTTACCAAACTTGGGATTGGTTCCATTTGTTTGAGGAATTAAGATGGATCAATCAAAATCTTAACAGTTGTTTGTTATATGCTGAGTCTATCAAAGAATCTCATTTCTATAAGAGCCCTAGAAGAAAAAGGCCTTGAGATGGTAGGACAATATGGAATAATGAAGATCATCTTTGATGCACTTGTGGCATTAAAGGGAGTATGGAAGAATAATTGATTGTACCATTATCTAGGTACTACTATTATTAGAATAGTCGCAACAATAACTTCTAGTGATGAGAAAGAGTTAGAAGCAACCAGGTTATGACATATGCGCTTAAGGCACACAGGTGAAAAATCCTTGAATCTCTTATTAAATCAAGGATTATTGAAAGGCTTGAAGACTTGCAAATTGGATTTTTATGAGCATTGCGTCAAAGAGAAGAAGACAAGGGTAAAATTTGGAATAACAATCGATGATATCAAGGGTATTTTGGACTATATTCACTCTGATGTGTGGGGACCTTCCAAGATAGCTTCTATGTGAGGAAAACACTATTATGTTACCTTTGTTGATAATTTTTCTCGGAGAGTATGGGTGTATACAATGAAGACTAAGGATGAAGTGTTAGGAGTTTTCCTCAAATGGAAAAAGATGGTAGAAACTCAAACAGTCAGAAGGATCAAGCGTCTCCGTACAGATAATGGTGGGGAGTATATAAGTGATTCATTTTTAAAAGTTTGCAAAAATGAAGGTATTGTCAGACACTTTATAATCAGGGATACACCACAATAAAATGGGGGTGACAGAACGTATGAACCGAACATTGCTAGAGAAAGTTTAGTGTATATTATCCAATGTTAGGTTGGGCAGAGAATTTTAGGCTAAACTATTACATATGCTTGCATCCCGTTAACTGCCTACTATCTAGTGCTATTGGTGGTAAAACATCATTAGAAAAATGGTTGGAAACATCTGCTATAGATTATAATTCCTTACATGTGTTTAGTTCCACTGTATACTGTTATGTTAAGGAGTCAAAGTTAGATCCACGTTCAAAGAAATTAATTTTCATGGGGATCACCTTTGGTATGAAAGGATATCGTCTTTGATGCTTAAATAAAAAGAAAATAATTTTTAGTAGGGATGTTACCTTTGATGAATCTACCATGTTAAGAAATGTGACGACAAAACATTTTGAGCAGACAGATGGTACTCTAAAATAGGTGGACTTTGAAAGAAGAATTGTTACCCCAATAAATGATGAAGTAGATGCAAAAACTGCTATGATAAAAAAGGAGTCAGACGAAGAAGAGATTCCAACCCAAGAACCTCCATAAAATCAATTACCAATTGCATTGAGAAAGCCAAAGAGGAACACTTAAGTACCTGCTCATTATGTTAATATGGTGGCTTATGCATCTCCAATTGAAATTAATGACATTCCTACCACTTATAAGGAAGCAGTACGAAGTTCAGAAGAAGACAAATGAAGGATAGCCATGAATGAAGAAATACTATCCCTTCACAATAATCAAATGTGGAAGCTAGCTAGTCTCTCGAAGGGAAAGAAGAAAATTGGAAGGATAGCCATGAATGAAGAAATACAATCCCTTCACAATAATCAAATGTGGAAGCTAACTAGTCTCCCGAAGGAAAAGAAGAAAATTGGATGCAAATGGGTATATGAAAAGAAAGATAGATTTCCTAACAAAAGTGATGTTCGCTATAAAGAAAAAGCTAGTGGCTAAAGGCGACACTTAGATGGAGGGAATTAATTATAATTAAGTTTTGTTTTCTCCAATTGTAAAACATTCATTCATTCGAATTTTATTGGCTTTTATAGCACACTTTGATACACAACTATTTTAATTGGATGTAAAAACTGCATTTTTACATAGAGACTTGGAGGAGGAAATATATATGTCTTAGCTTGAAAGTTTTAAAGTTGTTAGAAAAGAGAATATGATGTGCAAGCTTGAAAACTTGTTATACGGATTGAAACAATCTCTGAGATAGTGGTACAAGTGATTTGACAAGTTTATGATAGGAAGAAGTACACAAGAAGAAAATAAGATCACTGTGTGTATTTTCACAAGCTACAAGAAGGTTCTTGCATTTATCTTCTCCTGTATGTTGATGATATGCTGATAGCTTCAAAGAATCTATGAGAAATTGAGAGATTGAAGATTCAGTTGAATCAGAAGTTTGAAATGAAGGATTTAGGTGAAGTCAAGAAGATTCTCGACGAGAAGATAGGCAAAGATCGGGAATTGGGGAGACTTTGTTTGACTCAGAAATAGTATATGATAAAGGTACTAAAATGTTTTGGCTTGAATGAAAAGCAAAGCCTATCAGTACTTCGCTCGCTCCTCATTTCAAGTTCAGTGCATTTTTGTCTCCAAAGAATGATGTAGAATAGGAATACATGTCAAAAGTACTGTATGCAAATGTTGTTGGTAACTTGATTTATGCTATGGTGTGTACAAGACCTGAAATTTCACAGGTAGTTGAGGTTGTAAGCAGGTATATACATGATCCTAGAAAGGAATATTGCTAAGCTGTGAAATGGATTCTACGGTACATTCTAAATATCGTAGATGTTTGTTTGATATTTCAATCGGATAAGCAAGACAGTCAATATGTAGTTAGATATTGTGACTATGCTGGAGATTTGGACAGTTGTTGATCAACTCTTGGCTATGTGTTTATTCTTGTGAAGGTAGCAACCAGTTGGAGGTCTATCTACAGTCAATAGTTGCTTTATCGACTACGAAGACAGAGTACATGACAATTGTAGAGGCTGTGAAGGAGGTAATTTGGCTTCAAGGATTACTTGGTGAATTAGGAGTTAAATAGAAGTACATCAAAGTGTATTGTGATAATCAGAGTGCTATCTTTTTAGCAAAGAACCAGGTTTATCATGTAAAGACAAAGCACATCGATGTCCGTTATCACTTTGTACGAGAGGTTCCGAAAGCAGGTGGAGTAGCGATCTAAAAAATTAAGACCATTGAGAGTCTTGCTGATATGTTGACAAAGCTAATGATTGCGATCAAATTTTAACATTGTTTGGATTTGATCAATATTGCTAAAAATTGAAAACGGACACTTTGAAACACATTTGAAGACATTATTAAAAATGAGTTTTGTGAGAGATTTGAAGATATGAATTTGCCAAGGTAGAGATTTGTTGAATTGTCAACAATTGTGGATGATCCCACAATTGCAAATCTCATATCGAGAAAATATAAATTTGTGGGAGGTTGTTTCCCTTATAAAATAAACTCTCCTCCGTTAGTTTTAATCATCCAAAAATTGCTTATCGTTCCTTGTGGAAAAAATTTTCTCTATCTCTTTGTAATATTTTACTTGTATTATTTCTCTAAAGTAGTAAAATATTAATTTAGTAATGTCTGAGGACGTAGGCATAATTAGCTAAACCTCATTAAATTATGTTATTCTTTATTTTTCATTGAATATCTATTGTCGGGTATAATTGTAATGAATTATTGTGATATTAATACATGTCTAGAAAAATTATGTCCAAGGAGATTGAGTTTTAAGTGACATTATTTGTGACCCCTCTTTTTTAAAAATTTACCTGGTATGATTTCTCAATACAATCATTTATACTCTATTTACTTGTGCAATAATACTAGAGGTAAATTTGTTATTATTAATAAAAATTAACCTGAATTTTCGCAACACGGGGAGCTCAATTCGTACGCTTAATCAAATATGCTGAATTTTTGCTCAAATAAAAAATCTGAGTTCTAAAGTTTGGGAAACATGTTTCCTTTTTAATGTATTTTTAACTAATATAATCTGTTTCTTAGTATGTATAAACTAGAGCCATATGAACTTTTATTAATACGGATGAAGGTTCGATGTTAAAGATATTGAAATTACCAAAAGTCAGAAAAATTCCTACCATTTTTATAACCATTATAAATAAAAAGCGTGAATATATTAATTAGACTAATATTAGCTATTAATCGTAAATACAGTCTTTTCTTTTTATATATATGAAATTAGTGACAGTGTTGTATTTAATATCACATACAGCAATTGCTCACGAAGCTTCCAGGTACATTCCGTATGTGTTGTATGACTTGCGTCAGGCTGAGGCTGCGCTTTAGCTGCCTCTTTCCCAGTTATAAATAGCATGACCATTACGGCTTCTAAATCACACCTTTTCACCTTCTTTCTATAATTGAGTCTGCTTTCTCTCTCTCCCTCTCTCTCCGAAAATCTTTTAAGGTAAAAGTCTCTTTATGTTCATGGAGCTCTTTCTCCCTCAAAATGCACTGTTTCTGTGACTTTTGTGAACGTTCTATTGCTTACTCTTTTCCTTCTTTGGTGCAACAGGGGCTAGAGTTCAAAGGTGTTTGCTTTGTTTTGACACTTTGCGGATCCATTGTTTTCAACCCGTTCTCATTGTTTCTGTGATTGTGTTCGCCTGCGAGACGTCATCATCATACTCGCAGCAGCCGCATTCTCCGGTGAGACACAAGAATTTGCCGGCGAGTCACCATCATTATAGTTCCTGCGCAAAACCTTTTCTGTTGTAGGCCTTTTGATACGTTTTTCGACCGTCACCATTCCACTACTGTCGCGTCCCCATCCCCATCCCCAACCCGATCTTTTTGGGTTTTTCTTTTCATATATATCTCCCTACCTTCTGAGCCTTCCAACGAGAACTCAGCGAGCTACATCTCGCAGCAGCCGATTCTCCGGTAAGGCACAAGAATTTGTCGACGTGACGTCGTCATCATAGTTCCTTATAAAAACCTTTTCTGTTGTAGGCCTTTTGATATGTTTTTCGACAATCACCAATCCACCACAGTCTCTTATTCCCGTCCCCCTTGACAAAATCAGATCTTTTGTCTAATATTACGATGGTATTTTATTGTGTTCAATAAATTTCAGCCATTTATTTATTTAAATTTTGCATGAGAACCTACGTGAGGACCGCAAAATAAATGACTGAGATTTTATGAGATAGAATAAAATAGAGTAAAACTGGACAGAGGATCAGGTCTCATCTCCAACCCAATCTTTTTGTGTCTTTTTTCATTTCACATATATATCCCTACAACAATAAACTAAAAATTTTAATTTATCTCTTTATATTTTAATGTATAATTATAATTATAATTATTAAAAAATAAATTATTATTTTTATTCTTAAAACTATTAAATTTAAATTTATTTAATGTTACTGATAAATTATATTTATCAAAATTTAATTTCTTATATTTTATTAAACATTTTAAATATTATTGTCAAAAGATAATTGTTATTTTTATTATAATTTTTTAATAAATTAGATTAGTAATTAGTATATATAAATAATTTTATTTAAGATAATTTAAGAATATATTAAAAAATAATGTTTAAATTAAAAAGAAGTATTTTAATTTCATCCCGTCCCGATCTCCAACTCGATCTCTTTGTGTTTTTCTTTTTTCATTTCAGATATATATCCCCACAACAATAAACTAAATATTTTTATTTTTCTCTTTATATTTTAATTTAAAATTATTATTATTAAAAGATAAATTATTATATTTATTCTTAAAAATATTAAATTTTTTAATCTCACTAATAAATTATATTTATCAAAAATTAATTTCTTTATTTTTTTATATTTTAATTAAAATTTTTTAATTGTTATTGTCAAAAACTCATTGTTATTTTTATTATAAATTTGTTTAACAAATTGGATTAGTAATTAGTATATATAAATAATTTTACTTAAGATAATTTAAGAATGTATTAAAAATAATGTTTAAACTAAAATATATATATTTAAAGAATATTGAAAAAAGTTATAATAAAATTAAAGTCTTTTATTGACTTTTTTAAATACACTTCAATTTTATAAGTTTTTAAATAAATGATAATATCAAATATATTTTTTATTTTTATTTAAAATTTTATTTTAATCTAAATCATTAGATTTATTATTGATTTATTATATATTAATATGCGTAAATTTTTTTAATAAAATATTTTATTTTATATTATATTTTTATTTATTCTTATAATTTTTATATACTAATCTATATCAATTTAATAGTGATTTAATCCTTAATTTCTTCACATGTTCAAACACCCCCTACTAATCAAACAAAAGATCAAATCTTTATCGATCGTCCCAATTCCTCATCTGTATTTTGCTAATTTTTTTTGTTTTGGGTCAGTTAAGAAAGGTGGCGTTCGTAAAAACCAAAATAAAACAAAATAGGGACAGTTAAAAAAGAGCCTGGGCAATTACCCTTCCTGTCCTTATTCAGGCAGGCTGCCGACGAGACAATAGAATTTGCCGACGAGGAAATGTCAGAGTATCTCTTGATATGTTTGTCCATTATGAGCACAATCTCTCACCCACCATCACCATGAAGATCAAATTATAATCTCAAATCACCTTCACATCACTCACTATCGTTGTACTTTTAACATCTTGCGGTATTCGATAGCTTTTAGAGCAATCCTTAATTGGTGATTGGCTAATTTGGATGCTTCTTAGATTATGCATATTGTCGTCGGGGATAGTTCTTAGATGATGTATATTGTCATCAACGGTGCTTCTTTAATGTCTAGACTTACGAAATAGCTTCTGTTATCAACTAAACTAATTCAATTTTTGTTGGTAGATTTTGCAAATATGATCTCTTTTACTGCTAGGGAATTGAACCAATATATGGATGAGTTTGATGCAAAGAACTTCCTTGGATATGGAGGATTTGGCCGTGTTTATGGTGGCACCATCCATGGAAGGGAGGAGAAGAACGTCAATGGCCTGCAAGTAGCCGTTAAGGTTTCTCGCAATGCCGAGATCAAAATGAGGACTCAGTGGGAAGTAAGCAAAAGAAGATTTTTAATTCTTGCATTGTAGTTTTTGCATTCTAGCCACACTGTTTAGGGCTAACTGTTGGACTAAATAAGGCTGTAGGATAGATCCCATAAAATAACGTTACAGGACGCACGCCCTTTTAAAACTCTAAAGGGAATCCCATGAAAGCAGCCCCTTCATTGTCTTAACATGGTTCGAGCTCTCTCAGTCCTTCTGTTCTTGAACCAGTTAATGACAATAGCAATACGACTATCATCAAATATTTGCTTCCGTAACAAACCCAACTTTTGTGCCACTCTGCCTTTTCCCCTTTTTTACATCGATCATTATAATGTGGGTCTGTTTTGACTATTTATGATTGGTCTTACTATTCTCTTTTTTTCATTATACTTCTCTCCCATGTTCGTAATGAAAAGGTTGTATGTGTATTTTACTCCAGCAACAGAATTTAGTACCAAAACTGGATGTACTCTGTATTAGTAATTATACTAATCTTGAACCCTGTCGTTTTCCAGGCTGAAACAAGGTACCTGAGTGTAATTAAGCATCCAAATATCATTAAACTGATTGGCCATTGCGAAACAGAAGACAAGTATTACCTTGTCTATCCACTAATGGAAAATGGAAATGTCATGAGTAAATTACAAGGTAATGTCTAATTTCATACAAGAACCCGTTCTGCACTATTATTCATTTCCACTTGACATTTAAGCGTGATGACCTTTGAAGTATATTTTCATTCATTTCCCTTTCTTGTTATTGGATTAACTTCACTATCTACTCATCTAGCTAATTTGTAGATTATATTTACAGTAGTGAGTTTTACGTAAATTGGATCTGTGGCCACTCCAGTTATTGATTTTTCCAACAAATAATAATGCTAATTAGGAGTTAGGTTTTCTTTGAGATCTTGTCAGCAGTAAACTGAAAATACTGGCCTTTTTGACCAGAAAGAAAAAGTTAGCTTCACCAGTCAGAATGTTTGTTTTAAGTGAAAACAAACATTTTGTAAATCTAATCAATTCATTAGCTTATAATGACAATTACTGTTCAAAATAGATCTTGACTGGGGAAGCACACTTAAGATCATCATTGGGGCAGCAGGTGCAGTGGAGGAGCTACACAGTCAATCACCTCCACTCATCTACCGTGATCTGAAGCCTCAAAATCTTCTCTTGGATAAGGTCAAAAATACAAAATTTAGTAGAAATTTAACCATGTAATCAGTTGAAGACAGGATTTAATATGTCCGTCAACTCTTTTGCTAAATCCTCTTGATACTGAACCAGGATCTTGTTGCAAAACTATCTGACTTCGGGACTGTCACAATAGAAGGAGTTTGTTTGAGACTTGGCACTCATGGGTACACTGACCCGCTCATTCTGACCAATGGTAAGTTTCAAATTACACCATTCTGATGATTCTTATAGCCATCAATTAATGGAGTTTTGCTCAATCCACAGGAGAAGTTGGAACCAAACCAAATGATATCTACAGCTTTGGTGTGGTTATACTTCAAATGATTATGAAAAAGACGCAAGTAACAATTCCAGGCTGCCGTATGCCTGTGCACATTAGTGACTGGGCAAGAAGTGACTGCAGCATCAAAGGACATGCAGTACATGAAAAGTTGAAGAGGACGGGATGCTCTATGAGGGCTGCCAAGGCCATAACAAAGCTTGGACTCGAATGTGTCAACGACAACACATTGGAGCGACCCACCATTGTTGAAGTTCTTGAGAGGCTTGTCAAGTTACACGAAGAATTCAACAATGAGAGATCCATAATAAGGTTTGCAAAAGGTTTTATCAAGATATGATATGCACAAGTCTCCATAAGCTTCGTACAGTTCTCTTGGTAATATCATATGATATAGTTTTGTTACAGCTTACAAACAATTACATTATATGGTTTGTTTCCACGGAACAGGAACAACTCTACATGGAATGACGTTGGTTATAGTTTTTCAATTTGCCTTTGGGTTATTATCTCATGATATGGTGACTCACCAATCGAGAATGAGATGTATTAATATTATTGAAAAAAAAATCTCTAAATTATTTCTATTTGTTATATAGTACTTATAATAATAGTTATATAGATTGGTTCCACTTACTTTTCACTTAAGGGACTCCGGAGATTCCTAATGTATTGAATTTCAAAATAATATAAGGTACGGTTTTGGTTGACGATGCTTGCGACGGACAGAGACATATGGTTCATATTCAACCTTGGGAGGTAAAATCGCTTTTTGACAAGTTTAGACGTTGCCTTAATTATTATGACCGTGTGGAAATGGAATTAACTTGTGTTCAACTGGAAGCCGATTGAGACCATTGAATGTGAAACAAAGACGTTTATAGAATTTTAATGTTTGCTTTTAAAATGTCCTAATCTAACCTAGTCTTTTGGATAACAAGCGATATGTACCTCACGGCGCACATTCACAAAGGGGTACTATTAAATGGTAACTGTTCTAATTTTTCTACTAATATCTTGAGTCCATTTTGTTTCTGTATATAGTACGTGCCTAAATGATTTGTTCATCAGGATGAGACATGCCAATGTTCTTGCTGCCTGTACCACTTCTGAACTGATAAGATTGAATCACAAAGATATGCACACACAAAGAAAGAAGGGGAAAGAAAAGGGGTTGTAAACTCAAGCCCTCTTGGAGAGGTATATATCTGGACAATGATGATTGGAATAGAACGTAAACAGATTGACTTTGTTCTTTCAGGACACTCTTGTCACCTCATTTATAAGACAAACCAACAACATATAAAAGTCCCACTCCTAGTCTTAGTTGTGCTCTTCTTTCTGGTACATATTTTTCTTCACAAGTGGGATTACAAATCCAACGTAGATAAGAATTTATTATAGGACCCACAAACCATGAACCACAAGCAGCAGTAGTTGCCGTCTTTTCGCTCAACATCGTTTTCAACTTTATAAGTTCCAGTCCAAATCACCAGTACATGAACATATTAGTGGCTGCTATTTAATAAAGATGCCCAAAACATTGCGCATTGGCATGCGATATAGAGGAAAAAGACGTCGTCGCCGTTGCCATCGGAGTCTTTTTTTTTTTTTTGGTATTATTGTTAAGGGCATTTTTAATAAAATGTAAAGTTTAAATGTATCTTTAATCTGTTATGTAAATACTTAAATATTTTATTAAATTATTATATACTAAAATTTTTAACTTATAGGATTTTTTATTCAATAACTCATTTAATTTAATTTTTAGGTTTCTCATTTTATTAAATATTTAGGTTTTTCATTTTATTTTATCATAATTAAAAAATTACAAATACAATTAAAATAAATATTAATATAATTATAAAAATATTTAACGTAATTCATTTTATTGTTAACTTGTACGAATTTTCTCATTTCATTAAATTTTTATGTTACTCATTTTTTAAATTCTTTATTTATATATACAATTAAATTATTAATACAAATCACTCGTTTTAAAACAATCAATGAATTACATATTTTTAATCATATTATACTGCAGGGGTGCTTTAGTCATTGACCCTATTTTTTTAATATTTTGTCAACTGCAATCAAACACATTTCTACTCGAGACAAACACAGTTTTATCTGTTTTGTCAATCACAACTAAACACCTCACTATTTTCAATTTTTGTTCTATTCTATTTCTAATTTTTTTCCCGTTCCATCTCATAAGAACTACAGTAATCATATGCAGTGTAACTCTGTCTTTTCCTTTATTGGGTTTTACAGATTTCCAATTCCATCATGGTCTTTTGTATTCCCTGGGACACTACACCACACCACGCCAGTATGCTGGATCGTATACAGCTCCACTTTATTACTTTGTAACCTGGTTGATTTGAGATTCGTCGGCTCCTATTTTACCTGAAGCTATGTCCTTACAGATAACAAATGGGAACTCTATTTCTGACTAGACTAAGATTAAAGCCTTTCTCTATCAAAAGTCCCTTTCTACTTTTTAACTCTTCTAAACCCCGAAACTTTGGTCGGTTTAATGCTCATTTTTCCAAAACAGCGTGGCTTGTCATTGCTGTTGACCGGATCACTGCCATTGACATTATCTTGGAAATCTTATAATAGAATCAACTCCACATTTATCTCCTCATTCTCAATGTTTACACATTTCCAAAGTCACATTTCCTTCTGTAACATACTTTATAAAGTCTTATCAAACCTTCTGGCCAGCAGATTAAAGAGCTAGGGATACCATTAAAATGGATGCTTTTGATTTAATTCACTGGAATTTGGCTACCCACCCACCTTCCTCAACTGGATATTTGAATGCATTACTACTCTTTACTTTTTCTATTCTAGTACATGATGAAACGACTGGTTACTTACATAAGGAGACCCCTTATCCATTTATGTTTTTCATCATTGACATCAAATTCTCTCCCTTCCTTTAGATATTATTGAAAATGTGCACTAAAGCGCCCAACGAAACTTTGCAGATGGCTTGCTTTATGTTTTCGTGATGATGGGCCCTCCTCTATCAGATTCTCTTCTCCTCTTTAAAAAGATTTTGAACACGTTTTTTTACAGCAGAAGTCCATTCAAGATTATCCCTGGTATGGAATTTGGGCTATCGCCGCGTCGAAATAGACTCTTTGAATGTTATAAACATTCTTTCTTCTTCTACTCCTGATATTTCTTTGATGGCAAGTACTCACAGTTTACTTCGACAAGTGTGGGAGGTTCAACTACGACATATTTACCAAGAAGATAATTAGTGCGCTGATCGTTTGGCTGCTCAAGCCTACCTTATTAGTCTAGGCTTGTATCTTCTTTAGGAGCCTCCACTGTCTATTTTGAATCTTTTACAATACGAGATGGCAGGTGCACTTTCCCTGCCGAACCCTACGACCGGGGAGTGCGACGACCACCGTGGCGAGTGATTAGTTTCTTTTATTCATTTTTTTTCCCCGCGTAAGAAAAAAAAAAAGATTTTGTACACCTGTCAAGTCTCTCTTTTGACCATGTCAAGAATCAACCTTTTGTATCTGAACAACATCCTTGTTTCTTCTAATTGCTAGGAACTAAGGACCCAATCTTCTGTATCCACTACCTAAGACCAATCTTGTACTACTCAAGCATAACCATAAATTTTAGTGGACTCAACAATATTGGTGGCTATGCTTGAGTGGCACAGGATTAGTCTTGGGTAGTGGGTAGAGAAGATTTCACTCCTAAACTGATTGAAGATGGTCCAAAGAAGCTGAAGATCCTCGGTTTCAGTGTCCAATCGTAAAAAGCGTGTGGAATATCTGCCATGAAGCTACATTGAATATTGAGGATACGACTACCCCACAGGCCACCAACTATTAATTGCCACACTCAACAAATTATGTTTCAAACTAGGAATAAGTTGAACATCGTCAAGAAGTTCAATTTTGCCACCGTTAGTGTTAACGCCATAGTGCCATTTCTTTTAACTTTAATACTTTTGTTATCACTAGGATTGACTTTCAACTTTTAAGTATCATCAAGAGTCAAGACCATAGAAAATAGATTTTGTTCCCATTTTAGTTCTCGTCAACAAAATCCTAAAGATCTTGAAACTTTAGCAAAATCTTCATTTGAATGCTCCAAAACTGATAATTTTTCGCTTAAAAATTGGAATCAACGGCATGGAGCATGAGCTTGTGGTTGCCATGATTAAAGTTACGTTCTTTCTCTTTTTTGCGGATAAGAACGTTGCTAAGCTCATGTGTTTTCCTATGTGATCATATACCTCATTAGTTATTAGCTTGAGATTTGTAACATCGAAAGCTTGGTGATACATGATTACGGAAACAGCTATACATGTTGCTTAGTAAAGCTATTTTCTTTGTTCTTCTTTGAATTTAAGAAGTAAACAGTAATCACTGAACTTGGAATTTAAGAAATGTGGCGTTGTTTTGCGTATTTCCTTAGCAAACAAACAACAAATCCAAAAATTATTTCTTTCCTTGTTTTTCCTACAACTCGAGGAATCAACTCAAACACAGCCAGATGGAGCAGTAACTACCAGATGGAGCAGTAACAGTATATATACCCTAGTAATACTATAAATGTTCGATAAAGGGCATATGATATATGTATATCCTCTGTTTCATTGTGTACAGAGGGGAAAACAACCCTGCAATGTGAGTCGGTGCATGGAGTAGTCAAAAGGGAGACTTGCTTCAGTGTTGCTCAGAAATCCCACCTGTCCTTGGACGAGTACAGCGCATTCAATCCAAATCTCAAGTGCGATCATCTCTTCATTGGCCAATGGGTGTGTGTTGGGCAGCCACCTAACGCAGAGTTGCTAATTAATTAGGCGTTTAAATATTAGTAGTTCCCCTGTTTCTTCCTTTTCCGGATTAGGAGTTTTGCAATATTAACAGCAGTGTAATGTAAAGAGAATATTTTGTATGATGAAACTTGTCTTTTACAAATCAGGATGACATAACAGCAGCAAATTCAGAGCTCTAAACTTTCTGCGAGTAACTCTTAAAACTGACTAAACAATATACAAAAGAATACCTCAGACTACGAGTACATTTATAGCACATCAAAACGAATTAGGTGATAACAAAGTATGAGAATGTGCAGTGATTCTATTGAAAAACTTGCATCCTTTAATCTCAAATCCTGAGAATTCCTCAGACTTGGGGTCATACACGTAAAACTTCTTCTGCTCCACTGAAATCTCCTCTGCTCTCTTTCTCTTCTTCGTGATAAAGCCAGGGATTTTCTCAACATGCAAGAGAAGTTTCCCATCTTTCATTAACCACAAGGGTTCTAATCTTTTATTGAGCGGCAATTGTGTCATACATGGGATGGTAATGATCTTAGTCCACGCTGCTGTCAAAAATTTAGCAGAAAATCTCTCTATCTCATTAAACTTGTCTAGCCCCACTCGCCAAATATCAATGTGGCCTTCCTCATTATGATGAATGAGAGAAAGAAAACCACCAAAACCTCTCAACTCAAACTCATACAAGGGGTGCCTGCAATCTATATCAGGAGGTATTAAAATCAAGCTAGGCTTCTCCTCAACCAAATCAAAACGAAGAATGGCTTTTGCGAGGGTTTTGAACTTGAGCATACCATCAATCTCGAAGTTCTCACACCTAGTTACGTACTCGACCTGCCAATGAAGAGCATGGTCTACAAGAGTTCCAGGTTGTGACCGACCCACCGATAGAATTTCCCATCGTAAGATTGGCAACTCCTTCCACGAATTCGTCTCCGACGAAAAAATCTCAACTTGTGCTCCTTCCATAATTTGCGTGGTTTCATGTCTGTGAAGTCTCAAAATCTTATACTCGTCCCTAGTACCATCATATCCGAAACCGAACCAATTAAGGGCATAACGCCTCCTCACCACTGGACTAGAAATTGCGAAATCTCTGCAGACCTTAGTGCAAGGGTTCCATAACACCAACCCTTTATTCATCCAGGCTAAGCACAACAACCCATTACAAGAACCAACAACACTAACACCTCTCCTACCATCAAAAGGAAAATCAATCCTTCTCATCACAACCCTCATGTTTTCACAGTCCAAGAACTGCAAAGAACGTGCAGAAGAGGACAGGACCACTCCCTCATGGTACCTTGTCCTTGAAACGTAATCCACCTGTTTCCTGACGAAAAACGAACTACTGATCTCAGAATCCCATTGCTTATAATCCTTTTTAAATCGCAGGAGGGTAGGTGCAGGAACCATTGTGAGGATGTGTGATATAAGATGCTGTGGAAGCCCCATCTCCTCCTGTGTTCGTTTTGTTAGCCAACGCCCGTCAATGCACGGTATTGCACTACAATACGTTTATATAAGAACCAAAATCCGGTGAAATCTTCCTACATGTGCCAGAATTACATTTAAAAAGGAATTCCTGATGAAATTTGTAAATCCTACTCCTAAAAGAAATGACCAGCTAAAATTTTATGATTAACTATAATCCCATTGACACTTAGAATTTGTTAAACCTTTAGCTCTCAGCTACACATTTCCGATAGCAGTCCTAACATAATTCGGAAATGTTGCGGGAGACGGTAGGAAGCCTCAACGACTTATCACCAACTTCTTCATCCCTAAAAACGTTAAATTCTTTACCAGTGCCGCACTGCCATCACAACAGAAAGACTAGGTCTTTTGTCTTCATTGTTATCCTTTTTGTACTTTTTGTCTTCCTGCCTCAACCGCCTTATAATAACTCTTAGCATTGTCAAAGAAAAACAGGCGCACCAGATGTCTTGAATAAATGTGGCCACTCTATAGTCATTAGTCAATAGAAGGTTGCTGATATATTAGCTAAACCTCAAAATAAAAACATATACTTGGAAGTAAGATGTTAGACAAACTTGTTCCATTACATGACTGCTGGAAACACAGAAAATTGAAACAACGTTATATATGTTACTGTAGCCCATACGTATATTGCAGCAATCCCACCCTAGTTAGTAAGGACAGTAGTAATGAACAAATATCACTGTCAGCAAGACTTTTTGGCACTCTTAAACCGCTTTCCTCTATCATCAACTCCTTTTCTTGGTTGGTTTTGAAAGGTTTTCAATTCCATTATTCACCAAGATCTCTGAATCACTTGGTCTTTTGTATTGCCTGGGACACCATACCCCACTACACCAATACGCTGGATTTTATATAGCTCCACTTTATTACCTTGCAACCTGGCTGATTTAAGATTCGTTATTAGCTCTTATTTTTACCTGAAGCGACAAACAAATTGGTTTAAAAAATAGAACAAAAACTATGTCCCTTATAGATAACAAATGGGAACTCCACCTTTGTTTCCCCATTCTCAATGTTGACACATTTCCAAAGTCACGTTTTCTGCTATAACATACTTTATAAAGTCATATTTCTGGCCAGCAGATTAAAAAGCGGCTTCCCCCAAATTATAACCTACCTAATCTGCTTTCCTTAGAGGAAGGACAACATTTTTTGATCCAAGAAATTCTCAATGATTATCATAGAGACCTAGGGTGAAAAGGGGTACTATTAAAGTGGATGCTTTTGATTTAATTCACTGGGATTTCATTCACAAAAGCATGGAATTAATTGGCTACCCACAGACCTTCCTCAGCTGGATACTTGGATGCGTTACAACTCTTACGTTTTGTATTCTAGTACATGGTGGTGAAAGGACTGGTTACTTACATAAGGAGCCCCTTATCCATTTATGTTTTCATTATTGACATCATCAAATTCTCTCCCTTACTTTAGATATTATTGACAATGTGCCTCACCAAACTGCCCAACTAAAATTTCTAGATGGCTTGCTTTAGGTTTTTGTCATGTCGGCCACTCCTCTATCCCAGATTCTCTTCTCTGCTTTAAAAGGAATTTGATCACCTTTCAAGTCTCTCTGCTGACCCTGTCAAGAATAAACTTTTTGTATCTGAACAGCTTCCTTCTTTCCGCTAAATGCTACGAACTGTTTGAAGATGCTCCAAAGAAGCTGAATATCCTTGGTTTCAATATCCATACCGCAAAAGGGTGTGGAACATCTGCCATGAAGCTACATTGAATATTAAGGATACAACTACCCATCAACCATTAGTTGCCCAAAACTCAAGAAATTATGTGTCAAACTAGAAACAAGTTGAACATTGTCGAGAAGTTTAATTTTATCACTGTTAGTGGTACACCACGGTGCCTTCTTTTAACTTCAATACTTTTGTTATCACTAGGATTGACCTGCAGTTTTTGAGTCTTATCAAGCTCCTTGAAAGTGGATTCTGTTCTCATTTTATGATTAGAGCAACCAGTACTAATGAATTACACTTCATTTGAAAATCATTAGTATAACAATAAGTTATAAAGAGTTTACTTTCCTCAACATTTTCACCTACTGTAAAATTCATCTGTTTATTCTCATACCTACAATCAACTTTCAAGGTCAAATTTTTTTGCAACAATGGCATTGAATACCACTTTCAGTTCTCTGTCAACCAATTTTCTTCATCTGGTTCTACTTGTCCCTCATCAACAAAATCCCAACGATCTTGAGACTTGAGCAAATTGTTCTTTTGAATGCTCCAAAAAGGATCATTTTTCTCTTGAAAATTGGAATCAACAACATGGAGCATGAGCTTGAGGTTGCCGTGACTAAAGTTATTTTCTCTCTTTTTTTTTTTTGCTCACGTGTTTGTTGGAGGAGGAAGATAAAGAAAGTTTTTTTTTTTTTGCTTACAGGTCTGGTTTAAGAAGAAAAGGAAGGGCTGAAAGCTAAATGTGGGCTAGATTTTTCAAGTCTCAAAAAGCTGAGATTAGATTAAGATTTTGGGCGGGTGCATGCTCCCTCTCTTACTTTTCCGTCTCCACTTACTTTTCTACTACTCTGCATTTGGTTGCTGTCTTCGGTAACTAGAGACAGAACGAAACAAAAATTTGAAGACGGAATGAAACAAAAACTGAGAACAGTGAGGTGTTTAGTTATGGTGGACAGAACAGAGAAAACTGTCTCCGTCTCGAGGACAGAATGTGTTTGATTGCAGGGAACAGAACGAAAAAATAGTACAAATGACAAATATGCCCCTGGTCCTTAATATAATTAAAAATATGTAATTCATTGATACTTTTATTATGAATGGATTGTAATAATAAATATAAATTATATAATAATAATAAAAAAATTTGAATAATAATAAATACAAATTATATAATAATAATAATAATAAATTTGAATAATAATAAATACAAATTATATAATAATAATAATAATAATAATAATAATAA
>JANZLX010000212.1:33184448-33200350 GCA_025531955.1 Erythroxylum orinocense
CAGAAGTTCCAGACAACTTCCAAAAATTCACCAAAAATTTCGTCATAAAATATGACTGCCAAATAATTGTTCCAAAACTACTCCATACGTCACCAATAATTTTTAAAAATCATTGAAGTCTCCAAAAAATACTATAAATATAATAAAAATATATTAATATTGTCCGAATCACTCCGAAGTTGCATTAAACCACTTTACCCGAAAAATGCCATGAATGCATGCCAATTTCGTAATTTGTACTCATGTCTTCTAACCCCTAATTTGGGGCGTTACACCGATTCAATCGATGATTGAACCGGTCGAATTAGTGACTAACAAAGCCTCCAATTCAACGTCCGGTCTGAGTTTGAAAATCTTGATCATTGGAGTTCCTTTTATAGACATAAAACTTATTGCTTTGAGTCAAGAATATACGTGGAATGGCAAAGAATATGATACAGTGGAAGGCTCAATTTAATGCCGCATAGGCTTTGTACCGGGATGAAATGAATTGATGGATCTTGGTTGGGTGAGAGCGCGCGCGCGAGAGAGAGAAATAAAACTAAACAAAGTAAAGAAGGCAAGTGGGTATGGTAGGTAGCTAGAACACATCAGAAAATCGACTTTATACCAAAGACAATAAAATACAAATAGGTGTATTCATCATGTGCATTTGTAGCCAATGAAACAGAACATCTTCAGTTTAAAACTCAATTCAAAAGGCAGCTAATTACGTAAAGAAAGTTCAAGCTTTAATATCCAGACCAGCGAGGAAGCAGAGACAACGAAGACAACTAGGGTTTTTCTTGTTCGACAAAGTAAATTTCGGTGGTGGATCATAGGTAGTTGTTAGAAAGGCCTACCTTACTTTTAAAAGTTAGCTCTAGGGAAAGAAGTTTATACATTATTATAAATTATTAAATGCTTTCATATTTGTTCTATGTGGGATTCTTGATATACTCCTTTCATTTTAGAGTAGGACTGGACATTTGATAGATATATTGAATAAAAAGACATAGTCAGACACTGCCCTAAATTTTTGAGATAAGCTGACTCTGATATTATGTTAGAAAGACTTAATTCACTCCTAAAAACTAGCTCTAAAGAAAGAGGTTTACACATTATTATAAATTATTAAATATTTTTATACTTGTCCGATGTAAGATTCCTGACAGTAACCGAGTTTAGCTTATGGGTAATCGAGTTTGGGTTAACAAACGTATGGAGGCTCAATTTGTCATCAGAACGCTTTTTCCTGGAAATGAAGGAAAAAGGAGCTTTACTTCATTTGACTAACGTAAACAAAACGCACTGCCATGGCATTCAACAAAGGAACGTCACTTTCTTTTTTAATTTGATAAGATTATGTTTTCTATTCTATCATTAGGTAAGAGATTTTGTCCCATTTGTTATAGTCTGCGCTACTGGTCCTTCTTTATAATATTTTCCCATTAGCTAGCTTTTGATTCTCATCGCAATCTTGTTCTTGTCTTGACATGTAAGAAGAATAATGGTTAGAGGTTGATACCTTATCTTATCAGTATCAACGAAGAAACAAAGTCTCTTAAATTGAACGAGTGAATTTCTATCATAAACCGTAATCATAAGATTCAACTTTGGTTATTATCACAGAAATACTTTGACTCGTTGGCTAAATCTCCAGCCGACTCTACACCACTCTTTTGTTTTTGCAGCCTAGCCATTGGCTAAAGTTTTGTTAGAATTCATAACGAGTTTAGGGTCTACACGGAAAAAAAAGTTAGACCACATATAGGTTAAAGTGAGGTTCTATCTTAAAATAAATTGGTGATAAGCGAAGTAGCCCACTAAACTTATATGTTGATTAACTTTTTTTTTTTTTTTAATAATTTAATACAATTATATTCTCTTCTTTACTGCACACTAATCTCATTACCTTTGACTCCAAATCATTGAACTTTGTGCCGAATTTATTTGATGCTTTCTAGAGAACTTTTTACATACTGAACTTTGCCAATTCATAAAACACATTCTAGGTTAAGAGAGGTGGCTACTAACGTGAGCAGTCTTTTCTTTGCATGTTATTTTCGCAACTCAAATCCGGAATCTTCTAATTAGAAAAGAGGAACCTTTATTAGTTGATAATCTATAATTATATGAAATTATATGAAAAATTTAAATATCACTCCTTAGAGTCTCAAGAATTAATATAATTATGAATTTTTAAAAATGAAATTTTTTTGATTATTACTCTACCCAGAAATATAATTATTTTTTCAAGATTATTATTCGAGTAATTTATAATTTATGATGTTAAACAAAGATAATTATGAAATTGTTTCACTATTTTTTTCCACTCTTTCTTATTTTACATATTTATGCTATCAGTTAGCCCGAGGCAAAAGTAGGGTGGGTACCTGCCCAGGACTCCTCTTCATAAATGATAAAATAAGATATGTTTTTATCTTTATAAAAAATAAAATGAAATAAAATAGAGCTTACTTTTATCTTAAAAAAAACAATAAAAAGGACTCGTATTTTACTCGTTTTGATTCTTTGCGAGAGTTCAAAATTAGACAAAAATATAAATTTTTTTTTTGCTTTATCCGGAGCTTATAAAATATTAAGAAAGCCCTATCTGCTACTACATCATGCGGATATACTAACTCAATAACAAAGAAGATTTTTCTATTAAATAGTAATCATTCAATTGGTGCAATGCATCTTATTCCACAAATTTTCTGGTGGGATGAGCAATTGTCAAAATGTATCTACTACACAAAGAGACAAAACCATCCCATTATCTACTACAGTCGATTTCTCTTTTTCTATGAAAGTTGGGCAGACATCAGTTCAGAGGAACAAATTGCGCATGTAGTTGCCTTGCTTTCCTCAAACTGACTTTCCTTTTTTCCTTCTGAATCTTGTTTGGATGTCAAGAAAAAAAAGGCTCAATATGACTTGAAGAGACATATGGAAAAAGTCATTTGGAAACGTGAGGATCTGAAGTTTAACGTGAGGATCTGAAGATATTGTGAAAATTTGAATAAACATCACGCATATAAACAAAAAAAATATTGAATCACTAATTTGAATATTAAAGAAACTTAAAATTTGTTATTTAAAAAAAAATTATGAAGTGTTTTCTCTTTTTTTCGTTTCAGGAAAGAAGCAAATTATGGAAAAAGAAATAAAGAAGCAGGTCTCAGGTGTCAGTCTCAGCAACTAAATGCATTAACCTCATGTGCTCCAAGCGGCACCACGGAGTCATCCGTCAACCCTGGTGGGCGGCCATTAGCCCTACGAGCAGGAGCTTTTAATTCGGTTTACTCTCAAATTGCTGACATTTGGCACCTGAATGTTTGACTCTCGATCGACACCACATCAGCTTCTAGTTTTGTGGCAACCCATTGCTTCTAGTGCCTTGCTTGCGTACATACTTTGTCCTTCTCATGTTCACTTCTCACCTAGTCGTGTGAACTGACCTCAGATTTTCAAAGCCAACCTCGTGCTTCAATTATGTCGATAGATAGTACTGTAACCTCCTTCCATGTTTGTCAACTTTTTACATCTCTCCCTCTCTCTCTCTTTTACTTAAAACATCGTCATTGTTGTTGGACAATAACAAACGTGCATCGACCGGCAATGGAAAAAGTTTTCCGGCAGCGGCCTTGTTTGCTGGTTTTCTTTCTTGTTTTGCTGAATCTGTTTTGTTTTTCCCAATCAGATGAGCTTCAACTGCTTCTGAACTTCAAGGCTGCTCTCCAGAATTCAAGAACAAATGTGTTCAGTACATGGACACTGGAGAATTCTGCTTGCAACTTCACAGGGATCGTTTGCAATGTCGATGGACATGTCACTGAAATCAATCTTCCCAAACAGCAACTTGAGGGTGTTCTACCGTTTGATTCAATATGCGGATTAGGCTCATTAGAAAAAATCTCTTTGGGGTCAAATTTTTTGCGTGGTGCCATCAGCGAGTACGTGAGAAATTGTTCAAACTTAAAGGTTTTGGATTTGGGGTCCAATTTTTTTAGTGGGAATGTACCTGACTTGTCTAGTTTACGCGAATTGACAACCTTGAATCTGAACAACAGTGGTTTTTCTGGGTCTTTCCCGTGGCATTCACTGGAAAATCTTACAGGTCTTACTTTTTTAAGCCTCGGTGACAATCCATTTGATGCAACAACCTCATTTCCCGTTGAGGTAGTGAAGCTTAACAAGTTGAATTGGCTGTATCTTACCAACTGCACCATCAAAGGACAGATTCCGGACAGTATATCAAATCTTACTCTGCTTGAAAATCTCGAACTCTCAGACAATCTGTTATTTGGAGAAATCCCATCAGGAATTGGAAAGTTGACCAAGCTTTGGCAGCTTGAGCTTTACAATAACTCATTAACAGGAAAACTTCCGTTAGGAATTGGAAACTTGACAAGCCTTCTAAACTTTGACGCTTCCCAAAACATGTTGGAGGGTGACATTGTGGAGTTGAAATCATTGACCCAACTTGCTTCTCTGCAGCTCTTTGAAAACCGATTTTCTGGTGAATTGCCTGTTGAGTTTGGTCAATTCAAGAACCTTGAGGAGTTATCCCTTTATAGGAACCAGCTCACAGGTTCACTTCCTCAAGAACTAGGCTCGTTGTCAGACTTCAATTACATCGATGTTTCAGAGAATTTCTTGACTGGTCCTATCCCATCTGATATGTGCAAAAATGGTAAAATGACTGATTTTTTAATCCTGCAGAACAAGTTCACTGGCCAGGTTCCTGCAGGCTATGAGAACTGTAAGTCTCTGCTTCGACTACGTGTAAACAACAATTCACTTTCTGGTACAATTCCTGCTGGAATATGGGGTTTGCCAAACCTTTCGGTCCTTGATCTCAGCATGAACCAATTTGAAGGTAATATGACACCTGATATTGGCAATGCAAAGTCTCTCGGGTTATTGGTTTTATCTAACAATCGATTTTCTGGTGAACTGCCTGTGGAAATATCAAAAACTTCTTCATTAGTGTCAGTTCAGTTGAGCCAGAATCAATTTTCTGGTCAGATACCAGCAAGAATTGGAGACCTGAAGAAACTATCAAGTCTTTATCTGAATGGAAACCTTTTTTCAGGTATCTTACCGGACTCATTCAGTTCTTGTGTCTCTCTCACTGACATAAACCTTTCTGGCAATTCCTTATCCGGGAATCTCCCGTCGAGTCTTGGTTCTTTGCCGAATTTGAACTCCTTGAATTTGTCCAACAACAAGTTTTCAGGTGAAATTCCAGCTACTTTTTCATCCCTGAAACTAAGCAATCTTGACCTTTCAAATAACCAGTTAGTTGGTATGATACCTGAATCCTTATCCATTGATGCTTTTCGTGATGGCCTCAAAGGAAATCCTGGCTTATGTAGCCAAGATCTACAGGATATTCGAGCATGTTCATATCATGCTAGAAGTTCCACTCATCTTAGAGTAATTTTAGCTTGTTTAGCAGCTGGAATGTTAGTTTTAGTCTTCTCATCATGTTACCTCTTGCTCACAAAATCAAGACACAACAGTCTTGATCACCCTTTGAGGCAGAGTTCCAGCTGGGACATGAAATCATTCAGAATTCTAAGTTTTGATGAAAAGGATATCGTAGATTCCATCAAGTCTGAGAATTTGATTGGCAAGGGAGGGTCAGGGAATGTGTACAAGGTTGTGCTTGGTAATGGAAATGAGCTGGCAGTGAAACATATTTGGGCAACAAATTCTGGTGATCAGAAAAGCAACAGAAGCAGCTCAGCCATGCTTGCAAAAAGAAATTCGCGGTCATCAGAGTATGAAGCAGAGGTAGCCACCTTAAGTGCTGTCAGACATGTGAACGTTGTGAAACTATATTGTAGCATCACCAGTGATGATAGCAATCTGCTGGTCTACGAGTACCTGCCTAATGGGAGCTTGTGGGATCAGCTGCACTCTTGTCACAAGATTCAGATGGGATGGGATTTGAGGTATTCAATTGCAGTAGGAGCAGCAAAGGGATTGGAATACTTGCATCATGGTTGTGATAGAGCAGTGATCCATCGTGATGTGAAGTCCAGCAACATTTTGTTGGATGAGGACTGGAAGCCTCGAATAGCTGACTTCGGACTTGCAAAGATTTTGCAGGCTGGTGGTGGAGGGGACTGGACTCGTCAAATTGCTGGCACTTACGGATACATTGCTCCGGGTAAAGTCTGACGTTCTGGTCCTTTAATGTTTGTTTCCCTCTACATTCTCATTCTTTCACGATTTGAGCAGCTAATCTAAATTTGTCAAGCTACAGATAAATTTTAAGTATTAACATTCATCTCATAGTCTCTCAATTAAGATTCTTCATATCTGCGTATGTATAAGTTTCTGAAATGTACTTTCATGTGCCTTTTCGTTCCTGATGTTGCAGTTTATTGATCAATGGCTGTCTTTGTGCTTTTGTTTTCAGAGTATGCGTACACTTACAAGGTAAACGAGAAAAGTGATGTGTATAGCTTCGGTGTAGTCCTGATGGAATTGGTCTCAGGTAAGAGACCGATTGAACCTGTTTTTGGAGAAGCAAAGGACATAGTTAATTGGCTTCGCTGCAAGATGAAGGGCAAAGAAAGTTTGCTTGATGTAGTGGATTCAAACATCTCAAAGGCCCAAAAGGACGACGCCGTTAAGGTTTTAAAAATAGCCATCCACTGCACAGGAGAGATCCCATCAGTAAGGCCCTCCATGAGAATGGTAGTCCAAATGCTAGAGGAAGCTGGTCCAAGTCAACTTACCGACATAAGTATCGATGAAAAGCACTGTAAACCAGATATCCAAGAATAGCAGCTAATTCACCTGTGGTTAGAGAAATAGAGAACTAGTAGTTTTGAGGGATCGTATCTCCTCACAAACATGAAAAAGTGGAAGAGGTGTTGATGCATTAGACTTAAGTTCAGGAGCTGTAACATTAAGTCTTGCTTTTGGTTGTAGCATTTTGTAGAGACTGGTTTTGAAGGCATAGCCTCTCTGTAGATTATAGATGCTCGGAATTAAGAATGTAATAGATAAAATTCAAACTTACTTGATAAATAATATCTTGTTTGTCAATTTAAATTATCATATAGATGTTTTGATAAATTTATAGATAACAGTTGTAATTAATTCCATACATTTCATATTATTTCGTATCTTGAATTTAAATTTCATATCATAAATTAAGTCTTATAGAATGAAAGTATCAATAATAAAATTATAAGTTATGTATTTTTTTGGATAAAAATAAAAATAAAAGGGCAAACAGAATACTCATTTAATGAGAATATTTGCTTTCACTATATGTGATTTAAGTATGCCCTGATAATGCATTTTTAGCACAACAAATCATACTTAGTCAAGCAATATCTTGAATAGGAAAAGCCACTTGTTGGTTCAGTCTCTGATTTTCTTCATAGAATGAACACGCATACACACATTCTCAGCTTGAATCTTGACCCTTTTACACCTGAAAATGACTGCCAATAGCCAGCTAATCTAATGCACAGCAAGTAAAGATTAGAACTTTGTACGTGCTTCCTTGTCCCTGGTTAGAATTTTATAAGAATTAATATGTTCAATCAAGAACAAGCATCAGAAAGATACAAGGTATGCAAGGATTTGTAGAAAGATACAAGGTATGCAAGGACGTAGTAGACGCAAACTGAACGGACTTAGAATTTGGATTCTGATAAAATAGAAAAGCTTTCAATCAAAGCATGAGCAGCGACCAATAGCAAATGCGTTTAGTAGGCCTTACCATTTCACGTTCAGTTTTCACTGTTACTCGTCCTTCTCTCTCCCTTGTGTACTCTTCAAACGTCAAACCTATTTTGCCTTTACATCTCTCCTCATCCTTTCTCTCGCCTCCTCCCTACACCAGTTAACTCTCTCTCTCTCTCTTTAGTTATTCATAGATACACTCTATGTTGAAGCAATTGATGATGTGAATTCTAAAAGATTAGAGCTTTATGTGAAAAATTACGACTTTATGATGCTTATATACATGGGTTGTAACTAGATTGTCTATTCACTGTTTGGTTGTTGCAGGGAGAAGGAACTTAGTGCTGCGAGTCGGAAATCTCGATTATAAGTACGAGAACGAGTTGATGGAACCAAGCAAAGAGTTGCCTGAATCAAATCGGAACCTTTATCCTCTGATTGAACCGTATGATACTGGTTTTTTGAGGGTTTCGGATATTCATGCCATATACTACGAGCAGTCTGGAAATCCCAGTGGGCATGTGAGTTGCAATGGTTGAAGTTTTTATTTTGAATTGAAATGATTTGACTTGATACCATAAACCTGTAAAGTTAGGATGCCAGTGGTGGGGCTGTTGGGGTGGTGGGGTTGTTAACATGTGAACCTTGAATTGCTACTTTGATACTCTTATTTGTACCAAATGACTGTCGTCTTGATGCAAGAATTAAGTGGAGGACCTTTAAGCTTTGACCACCAAACATAATTTGTCTACTAATTAGATTCCTGATGATATCCTTGAACCTTGAATTGCTAATTTGATACTCTTATTTGTACCACATGACTGTAGTCTTGATGCAAGAATTAAGTGGAGGAGCTTTAAGCTTTGACCACCAAACAAAATGTGTACTAATTAGATTCCTGATGATATCCTTCGTAGTTTCCTTAAGTGTTAAATCGATTCTAGAGCTAATTGCAAGTGGTAAAATCTGTTTAGAGATGTAGATTGAAGGGCATTTCCACTTTTATTTTAACGGATGCCCCCTGAATCTGCCATCACTTCTGATGCTGATGAAATGAGTTTGACTCAATTCTTTTACATATCTTCTCTTGGAAAACATGTGGTTCCTGGACCTTGTTCATATTCTTTGATCTCTGTGATGTTGTTGGAGACTTCTCTAGAAGTTACTTTGTTAGATTAAATTCCATGTGGCATATGGTATCCGCACATGAATAAGTGTCTTGGAATGGCTGAATCTGGATTTTCATAAGATAATTTCTGATGAGACTGATGTCCTGGTACTTGTAGAAGGTGATTTGGGATTGATGAATTTCCGGCAGTCGTTTGATTGTGCTTAATATCTCTCCCTCTGTCTGTGGATCCTTCTTTCTGATGATGCATCTTTCAGTCATATACTCTACGTTCTTGTATCTATTCAATTGTTGTGTCCTGTACAATAGTAATAGGCTAATAGCCGAATGGAAAATTAATAAGTGACATCTTTTCTGTGCTGTGTAATGAATATGATCCTCTGCAGCCAGTAGTCTTTCTCCATGGAGGCCCAGGGGGAGGAACAACGCCTAGTAATCGAAGGTTTTTTGATCCTGACTTTTACAGAATCATTCTATTTGATCAGGTTACTATGGCCATCCACCTACTCCTTATGAGGATGTCATCATCATTTTTATTGATCCTACTTAACCTTGCTGTTTTGTGGGCTTTCCTAGCGAGGTGCAGGAAAGAGTACACCTCATGCTTGCTTGGAGGAAAACACCACATGGGACCTTATCAATGACATTGAAAAACTAAGAGAACACCTGGGAATTCCAGAATGGCAGGTCAAATTTCTCTATGATTCTTGAACTGTAAATAAAAGATAATAGCTTCTGCAGTGCTGGAAGTCTTTACAGGCATTCAGCTTGGATGCATTTGGAATGTTAAGCTTATTTTATGTGTTTTTTTCTGCATTTTGCAGGTATTTGGTGGATCATGGGGAAGTACCTTGGCACTTGTATACAGCCAATCTCATCCTGAAAAGGTATCCGATTCTTCAGTTGTTGTTGTTTCTTTGTTTGAAGTTCAATTGATTCGTTAATAACATCATATATGGGTGCTATTCATTTGATCTCCTGTAAGGTCACTGGTTTGGTCCTCAGAGGGATCTTTTTATTGCGGAAGAAAGAGATTGATTGGTTTTATGAGGGTGGTGCTGCTGCTATATTCCCCGATGGTATGCTGGATACTGTTGCTTAGACGATCTAGTGGATAATGAAAAACATATGTTAATACCTAGCTATTGCATTGTTGTCTATGTGTTGCAATTAATACGAATCACTAGTGGCAGGTAGATGTCAAGTTTTGGATATTTCATTTACCAAACATGTTTAAGTAAATCCTTTCAGCGCGTGAAAAAAAACTTCGGCACAATATTCATGAGTTCATGCAGTATTCCATCTTGTCATTTTTTCAGTCAGAAGATTTTGCATATTACCACCTAAGGTGTACTGGTTTGTATTTATACCTGCAATCCTACTATGCCGTGCTCCCTTTTAGTATGTTGAATGGAATGTATTTTAATTTAGTTTATTTTAACAATCAGTTATAAGCACTTTGAGGTAGAAATTTTTTCTTCTTAACTCATTCGACTTGATAGCTTCATATTGCAAATACCCTATCAAACTATTTTATTTCTTTATTCATTTTTCGTATGACAGCTTGGGAGCCATTTAGAGATCTCATCCCTGAAGCTGAAAGAGATTGTTTCATTGAAGCTTACAGGAAGAGACTGAACTCTGACAATATGGAAACACAAGTAAGAGTTAGATGCTTCTTTTTAAGTTGTGTTGGTTGCAGCATTTTTGTACTTTGTATCTGATTTGGATCTTAAATATTTCCAAACTTGCTGAACCACATTTGTTGCTTCAAGTTGTAATTAAAGTGAGCCCTTACAGAGTGCATTATATTTTCTTAGTATGAAGCAGCAAGAGCATGGACCAAATGGGAAATGATGACTGCTCATCTTTTTCCAAATGAAGAGAACATCAAAAGAGGGGATGATGATAATTTCTCACTGGTAAGGCAATTCAGCGCCTCCTGTTATGGGCTTTAGATTGTTCACATTGAAAGAGAACCTTGATGTATTTCTCTTTGAATAACCTTATGAAAAGAAGACAAGCATCTGTGCCTTTATAATTTTAGAGGGTTGGGTACCATGCTAACCTTCTGAATGCAAGGGTGCAAATAGAAATGGATCAGTCTTGCCTACTATTTCCTGTAGCTTGCATTTTACCATTAGAACAAACTGAAAAGAATAATGAAGAGAGTGGTAATAGAAAATTGTTGCTTAAATGTGGACAATATAAGTTACAATCTGTGTACCATTTTCAGTTCTTGTTTTGCTTATATTTGGCAAATACTTTTACCTGAATTATGCTCATTGTCAGCCCCTATGACAGTTTAATGATAATAGGATATCATAATTCATTTCTCACTGCTTCGTTGTGGATATTAATGATTTAAACTCCAATTATGAGCATGTTGCTTTTCTCCCATTCAGGCTTTTGCGAGGATTGAAAATCATTACTTCGTGAACAAGGGATTTTTCCCTTCAGATTCATTCCTTTTAGATAATGTTGAGAAGATAAGGCATATCAACACCACAATTGTACAGGTATATGTTGTTTATCAACATGTTGGCATTCTGCTCGTTTAACTCCTATTCAAGTGACATTGTAAGACACATGCATTAGTTGTTTTCCTGAGCTAAAAAATAGTCAATGGACAGTCAAGGCGCCTACTTTTATCAAAATGTTGTTCATTTCATGTGCTGAATGGTTGCCTTTTTACCAGCCCATCTTTATTTTTCCCTTGGTTGTGGTGTATAATGCATGTAATCATTATTTTCCAGTTTCATGCATTGCTTACAAATATTCATCCATTCACATTCTTTTTTCATCAAATTTTGCAATTTCACCACATTGTTTATGTATCACAGTATCAGCTAAATCTTTTGACATGTATTATGTACCGCTATGAATATTGGCATTTGATTAACCAGTATTTTCTATGGCAAGAAGTTCTGGTTGAAGATTCATTGGTACATAATTTTTCCTGACATCTGAATGGTATTTCAGGGAAGATATGATATTTGCTGTCCAATGATGTCTGCTTGGGATCTCCATAAATTATGGCCAGAGGCCGAATTAAAGGTAAGACTAGCTTATTTAAGCCATTACAGGAGAAACTACTGCTTCGGTGGTAAGGGCAATCCCCTAATATGAGAATTTATCAAAAAGAGTTTGGAGATGAGTTTAAACTCACAAGATTGTCTCCATGTGTAGATGTCAAATTTATTTTATGAGATATTATTTGCCTGTGTATGCATATTTCTGTTACGTTGTTTCTCTTGGTTATTCTGTTTATATGGTAAAATTGATAGGCAGTCACCATAATATATGGACACTGAAGTGAAATATAATGAAGTCATTGAAAACTTGAAATTTTGGAAGAAGACACCACCATAAATTGTTATATTCTATGGATGTGTCTGATTTGTATTTGTTTATGTGAGTTTCGTGGTTTGCAATTATTGACTACAGGAGTATACATTGTGCATTTTCCTTGCATCTTTTTTTACCTTAGTTGCACAATTTACCAAAAAGAGTGATCTTTGGGCAGGTTGTACCTGATGCAGGACATTCTGCTAATGAACCAGGAATAGCTGCAGAACTTGTGGCTGCAAATGAAAAGCTGAAAAGCATTATCAAAAACATATCCTGAAAGGATAAGAGGCATCTAGCTGTGAGATTTAGAATCAATCCCAAAAATGGAACACTGAATAATTTGTTCTGCCTTCCATACTGAATTTGCTTTTAAGCTTCTGAAAGGTAGATGAAAAATAGAAGAACGGGAAATGTTGAACCAGCTGCCTGCTTTATTATTATTATTTTAAATCTCTTCTAGTGATGAATGGAAAACTGAGTTGGTTGGTCAAGCGTACTTGTTGGTCAAGCGTACTCTTGCATCATATGTCTACAAACCAATGAGGTAATATTGTTGGGGCTACCCAGAAACAGCCAGATAGCGTGTGTTCTTCATCTAACTGTTCCGCTGTTTCTCATAGTCTTATTTCTCCATATCTTGAGTGGCAAGGAATCAATCCCAAATTAAAATGACTGATAAAGTGAATTTGGAAAAGTTCAAAACCAAACCATGATAAAGCTACATTTGGAAACCACCAGCTACAATTTAAGGTATATTTTACAAATCTTCACCTGAGTAATTTTATCTTCAAATATGCCATCAAGGTGTGCTCTACCATGATCAATATCAACTTATGAGCTTTTCATAATTACTGCGAAAACAAATTTACAATATTATTGTAAAACATGATTTACCATTAACTCTTATTTTGATATGAAAAATTCATTTTTTTTATTAAAAAACTTGGTTTACTAACATGTGTAGTCATTACAAATTGAACTTCAGAATGGCAATGACCGCCACGACCAAGGCCACGGGCCGACTCGTTCTCATAGTTTTTTTTAATTTAATAAAATAATATCATTTTGTGTCTTTCTGTCGGGTCACAGGCAGGGTCGAAACAGCCCCGATTCAAGCGAGACGCATGGTCTGGTTGAGCTAACTAGTCGCGGCTTATGACTCAACCAATTCGGGCCAAAGTCAAGTATGACCATATTTGTCATCCCTAATTGAACTACTCTAAACAGCTCCTGAAGCTTGTTTCACTTTAACCTCTCATTTTATAAGAAATATATTTTCATATTCATTTGATATCTTCAAAATTTTTATTGTATTGCTTACTAAATGATATAATTCTTTATTGTGTATGAATCAATATATATATATATATATTTGTTGGGTATGGATCATACACACTTAGTATAATTTTGGAGAGCTTTAAGAAGAATGAGTGTTTTTTTAAGTCTTTGGGTGAAAACAGTCTAGGAAATAGGCATTGCCCAAGGTATGTTTAATTTTGGAAATCAAAAAGAAGACGTGGGCTAGAGATATGGGTTTCTTGATGTGGTGGAGGTATTTATGTGAAAAACACAATATGAGATACAATATATCACAAATTGAAATTGTATTCAACTGCATGGGGAAGTAGTAGGATCTATGATTTGAGGACATAGGCAGGTCAAAGACAATGTCATGTTCTAAAAAGAGATAGTGAGATCCACAACTTGAGTTATGATTGTGACTCATTGTTTTTGCAGCATATAAAAAGGCATGTTTTTGGTGGTGTTCAAACTCTTAAATAATTCCAGGAGTTATTAGAATCATAGTTAAGTTAGATTAAGTTTGGTAAAGAGCTACTTAAGTAGAATTAAGTTAACTAGAACTTGCAATTAACTATACTTGTGTAAAGCTATTCTATATATAGAAGAAAACTATAATCTCCAAGTGAGTTTTTGATTAATCAACAGTGGATCAATTGCTTTTGACTCCCAAAGATGAAGGCATATTTAACTTGTTGAACTTTGTTAAAACCTTTTTTTTTTGTTCTTATTGTTCTTGTATGTTTCTTGTTTCATACAAATTTATTCTTGATGCATGAATCTTATTTCTTTACAAGTAGTATCAGAGCATAGTTGAGACAACAATACCTTTAGTTGTAAGATTTGAAATGGGAAATGAAAAATCCGAAAGGGTGTAGTAGTTTTGCAAATTTTTCGATTTGGCCGCAATTACTTGTAAGGTTCTGTCGCAGTTACTTGTAACTGTATATGTCAGTTACTAGATGTAAAGTAACTGTATCAGCAATTGTTAATTTTTCTATATTAAACGAAAACAGAAAAATAAATACAAAATTAAACATATCAACATCGAGATTTGTTAACACAGTTCGACATATCTTGCCTAGATCTACAGGGCCCTCATCCAGCTTAATAATTTTCACCGAAGTACAATAGATTTATCCAAGGCTTTACTGAACCGACACCATTCAACCATTGACACTATCTCTCAACCTCATTTTCCGTGAAATATTTTCACACTCAATAACACGTTCGACTTGTGTCAACCTTAACAGAAAATTTTCTCAACAGTATTTGATAATAAAGATGCGAAATAAACAAATCAAGTGATTAAACAATAGCCAACATAAACAAAGACAATATTTGAGATAAAAAACAACTCTCCTAAATATGTCACTTCATCAACGAAAGAATGAGAAGTTGTCCATCGAAAGATTTGCTGTGAGGCTTCAATATCTTCACTAAAAATCCTACATACAATAGCCACAAAAACGTTTCAAATCAACAACATTTCTTCACCGAAACGTTAATCCACTGGAGTTGCAACAACCGCAACAATTTTTGATTTTTTTTGCACAAAACCAACAACAAAAATAGTAGCAAAAAGGAACAAGAACTTATGGAATTTTCACACACCAACACCAAAAATGACAACCACAAAATTAACTCTCCATCGATGGTAAACAGCCCAATAAAATCATGCAAACACCATAGAAAAATCAGTTGCCAAAATCCTCACACTAGACACCAAAGAAGCTCTTAATGGTTGCTCAAAATAGAAGAAAATGCAGCTACCAAATCACACACACTGTCAACGATAAACTTTCCAACAAAGTCATGAAAACCTTGACAGAAAATTGCAGCACCAAATCAGGATTCAATCCCCATGAAATCAGTCAAGAAAATTAAACATACATAGCTCAAAATTCCAGAAATCATGTAGCCAACGAAATACGAAAGAATACAAAGTCACGTATACACCAAACTACAGATTTCACATACTACCATCCAACCCCCTCACTCACGTGTTCTTCACACATTCAAAATCAATTCACCATTAACCCAGCTGAAGTCACGTGAATGTCATCACAAGAAAATTCACAGCTGCACATGTACACCAATCAATGTGTATTTCATTATTCATTAAGGACCCATCCAAAATTTTTTCTCCACTTCACAAAGGAGTCTTCAAGCACACAATCTCTAGATTACACACAATACACTTCTACACATATTCAAACGTGATCTTCACACACGCCACTCAAGATAGAATTCTATCACCTTTAAACCACTATCCGAAAATCCAATTCAAATAAAAATTGTTATTTAGTCACACCACAAGCCATGGTCCAGCTATCATTGACATTTTGTAGATCCAATTATCCAAAAATGTCAAAATCAAATAATAAGATATATTACATATATCTTAATAGGAAAGTTCAATAGA
>JANZLX010000212.1:33269843-33287038 GCA_025531955.1 Erythroxylum orinocense
AAACCTTGTGGTATAACTTGATTTGAGGAAGGAAATATCTTAAATAAAATCTTATTGGAAGGAATTTTGAGCCTTAATTTTCTTTCTCATTTTGTGTGATTTCTACCTAGCTTAGTTAGCCTCTAGAACTTGTATAAATTCTTTTTCCAAGCTACATTAATACCTAAATTTGTGAGCATGATAGGGGCATTTTTTTCTAAACCCCTTTTCCCAAACACAAGCCATTTTAATTAACCATTACTTACCCCTTGAGCCCTTCACTTTCATTCAGTCCATTGTTTTTGGCACAAGTGTTTTGCATGAGTTACATTATGTTCTTCATGATTCAATGTGCATAATTGATGCTATTATTTTTATCTTCTTAGGTTAGGGTATGCCGAATTTGCAAAAAAAAAAAAAAAAAGAGAAAACAAAACCAAAAAAAGAAAAAAGAGAAAAAAAAAGAAAATAATTTGGCCAAAAAGAATAAAATTTAAAATAAGGCATCCTTTGGCGGATTGAAGATTAAAGATTGGGTCTTGAAAGATGATAATTGCAAATTGGTGTTCAATTGATGGTTACACTTTAACTCATTTTGAGTTATTCTTAATACTCATGCAATACATTTGTCAATTTTTTCCTTCTCTTTTCCATTTCATCCATTCATTAGCCTTTCATCAACATTACAACCCTATAAAGTCCCTTTGATCATGAATCTATGGTATTTTAGTGGTGGAGGTAGTAAAATCTTTACAAGCTCATGGTAGGAGCTAATCTAGATAGATTGAGTGAAATTTTCCTATTTGAGAGATGAGTGAAACACTTATACCTTATAAGAGCTCTATTATATTTCTTTCTCTTCTATCTTGTTATGTCACTTGTGTTAGTTTCTTTGCACCGAAGCATTCCATGAATGTTGGTTGATTAATGATAGAGGTTGTTTGAGTTAATTGCATATTCTTGCCTTGTCGGTTTTATGTTTGCTTGCATTGAGTTTAACTGTTGGATTTTGTTTATTGATAATTTGTCCAGGAGTGCAAAAAGCTAAGTGTGGGGGAGTTGACAAACTCATTTGTTCCTATATATTTTCATCTCATTGGGATGGGTTTTTATCACTAAAATTGGTATTTATAGCTTTATTTGATTATTATTTGAATTATTGTGCCTTACATTTAATTTTTGTTTATAGGAGAAAAAATTGTCGTGTTTTGGTTTAACTGTGATAAATTAATTTTTGGACAATTGATGTTGCATTATTTGTAATTTTTATTATAGGGTATTTGAGAAATTAAAGAGAAAAAAATGAGAAAGAGTAAGTGGTGGTGATATAAGGCATTAAAATAGTTGGAGAAAGGACCAAAAATCAGATAAATAAATCATCTAATCAGCTACAGGAGTGGGGGTCTGTGGTTACTAAAGGACCAAAAAAGAAGGCAACAAAAGAAGCGGTTTGTAGGTAGTATGGGGCATGGACTAAGAGTATGATTGGATTGTTAGGTACATTGGTTGTGCTGCGTGAAAAAAGGGGGAAAAAAGCAGATAGAAAGGAACTTAAATAGAAAGGAGCTTGGTGCTGGAGGGGGAGAGAGGAAAAACATGAGCTGTGTGTAGCGTGGATCTAGGAGCTGGGTCTTGTTGCGTTGTCTTGGGGCGTGAAGCAAAAAAGGAAGCAAGAGCAGGAGGGGTTGTTTGTAGAAAAAGCAGCGTGAGTGGGTTGCGTTGTCTTGAGGCGTGAAATAGGTGTGAGTTGTGCGTGGATTTGGACAGAAGAAAAACAATAGCTGCGCATGGGCATCAAAGCATAAAGGGAGAAGGAGCTAGTACTGTGCGGTTTGTTGACAAACGTGAGAGGCTGCTAGTGAGGTGCATTGGTGCGTGCTGTACAGTGAAGATGAGAGTGTGTGTTTGTGCTGGGTGTGTGAGTATGGAGATAAATAAAATATATCACAAGCCAAAACAGGAGGGACGTGAGTGTTGGCTGTGTGTGTTCAGTGTGGTGCATTTTCTAATGCTGTGAGGTGCTTTCTGCTTGTGGTGAGAGTGGCAGCTGGTGGAGACGTTGTTGGTGTGTTCGTCTTAGAGAAGAGAGCTAATATGGTTCATAGCTGATCACCGAAGCTTAACATTGGCAGTATCTTTAATGAGTTTTTGTGGCTAGATCATCCTAATCCTTTGGTTCAATGGAAAAGGTAGGAACTTGAAATTTTATAGGGGAGTTTTACTGCATTTATCTTCTGTCCATTTAATTAATTAGCGATCCCTAGATCTTAAGATAACTATTTAATTATTTGGAGTTGCGTTTTGATTATATTTTTTTAATTGGAAGATTTTGTGACTAGATTAATATTTAGCAATTGATAATATGTTGATTTTAGGTTTAATTTTATTACTTTGTTTTGGGTCAAAACTTGTAATGAGATTTTAGCAAAATTGGTGATTATTCATGGTGACTTGAATTATTTGGATCATTTTATCTGTTGCTGGCATTAATTATGTTTCTTAACTATTGCGTAAAAGTCGAGCATTGGTGTTAGTATCCTTAGTTCTATTTTACTAATCAGGTGGTAGTTAGTAAATTGAAATTTTTGGAAAATATTTTTGTAACAATTCGAGGTGGCTCGGTTGTTAAATTAAGATCTCGATTTTAATTCTTGGTTTAATTGTTTTAACTTCCATATCTGTTTGAGTGATGATTGCATGCGTTATTAAACTGGAAGATTGCGTTTATCATTGCTAATTACTTGTGTTTGTCTTCTTATTTTAATTCACTCATTGTCATTTCATATTACTCAATTCAATTTTAAAATACCAAAAACAAGTCCTTAGCGTTTATTTTCGTTCGTTGCAAACTTAGCGGTAATTGTTCAAATCAAACCCCATTTTATAGTCTAGGTTGCATTGCATTTAGTTACTTAGAAAATTAATTTCATCTTTTGGTTCCTCAAAGATAAGGACCCGAGATTGCGCTATATGCAATCCTTGGTTAAATTTTTTAAGCAACCCCAAGGCGACAATCGGACAAAAAGGTTATTTCATGTCTCCTCTTTGATCTCTTTAATTCTTATGTGCAGCCTCCTTTTTGTTTTTTTAATCCTTAAATACTTTTTAAAGCTTCTAAGGTTCTTTCTAGTATTTTTCCCACTTAATTTGATTCTAAAAATAACCTCGAAATGTCAAGAATACAACAATTTTACGTGTTAGAAAACATTCTATCACGATCATGCATAGAGTCACAATTGTGACTCCTACCTTATCCATACTCCCCATGATAGAGAGTGAATCTATGCAATTGCCTCATCATGCATGATAGAGTAATTATGCACAATCGTGGCTTCTTCCATTCTTCAAGTTCTTTATCTTTTCTTTAATTTTTATGTTTTTACTCACTATCAAACACATCAAACACACCTTAAAACATTAAGATCAAATCCTTACTCTAAAACACATAAAAATACTAATAAGAACACAATTCCAAGTCCTAAATACATGATTATCATCTAAGAAAATACTTAAAAACACACTCAAACCTCTAGAAAAACACACTATAATATACATCTATCAACATCCTTACACTTGAATCTTTGCTTGTCTTTAAGCAAAATTAAAACCACATACAAACAAAACACAAAAAAAAAAAAAAAACACACACACACACACAATCATGCAACAATACAATAATGGTACAATGACATCAAATCTTATAGAATTAACTCAACTTCAAACATCAACTACTTAAAAAGTGTTAACATACCAACTTATTCCTTTTATGTTTAACTGCTTTGATTTGACTATACATATAAATCAAAATATTAACACCCTATTTGTACACTTATGATACTTGTAAGCAAGTACTTATTATTATTGAACAATTAAAAAGGTAAATTTTTAAAAAATCAGTAGGTTTAATTTTGTTGTAAACACCATCTGTTTAGATTTTATTTAAGGATCATTTAATCTTTTGTCGTGAAGGCAAACATCTTGTCATAAATGTCTTCCAGTTTCTCAACTAGGTTACGCTTTTTGTTTAACTTGGTTGGAGTGTCTTCTAACCTTTTGACGCAAAGGCAAATATCTTTTTATAAATGCCTCTAATTACTTACCTTTACGGCTCCGCGGTATCTAGACAACCCTCTAAGCGCTTGTTATTTTCTTCCATCTTGTTAAGCTCTTTCTCCCAGCCTTCTTGTTCTACCTCCTTGAATTCCTCACTTGATGAGACTTGTTAGTGGTGTTGTAACGTGCCGAACAAGAACTCGGCTGTCCTATCATGTGTTTAACCTTTGATTTAGAACCAATATCTCGAAGTTTCATACCAATTCCTCTTGGTCAAGCTCTTGGTAGTGTTAGTTTGGCATATCTACACTATTATCAAATCCTTTAGCCCTATCAACATTGTTTGGTTAATCATTTGCTAATGAATTCAGTAGTCTATCAACAAATCCCAACTCGTTTGCTTCGACACCTCGTAGTTTGAGAGTTTTGACCACGTTTGCATTTAGCACTTTACCATTTGCTGGCACTACATCTCTATCCATGTTTGGCACATCTACTTTTAGTTCAGCATCTACTCTGTTTACTTCTCGAGGAACTGCCTCAGCCATCCCTTTTGTTTGCATCACCTGCACTTGGGCGGATCAAATGCCGAAGCGAAGGCAACAGGAAACTCCTCTATTAACCTGATACAAACGCGTATCTTGCAATAAATCTCTTTCCCGTCCCTCTGTCTAACGTTTTCCTTTAACGTGGTATATTAACAGACTTCCGAATTTGCATAACATGGCTTTTTGAGTGTAATACAACTCTTAGCACGAGCTTGGCTAGTGCATGCACTGCATACAATATAATGAGGCTAATTCGACTGTCCATTACATAGTAAATTAGATTTGTACAAGATATTTGGGTATTTGGCTCCTAAGACTCACTAGCAATAACAATGTTATGATTCGTCAAAATGATGATCCGTCTCATCAAATATCTCCTCCTGCATAATGCAAAAGCAGGATTAGAAAGTAAGGAGTAAGTTGGTGAAGCAAACAGGACAAGCAATAGTAAGTACCTGTAAGAGCTCTTCAATCACATCTTCCATTGTTATTATACCTACAACTTCTTCTTCTTCAAGAAGTTTTGGAAGTGGATTGTCATTTATGTCCAGGATGTCCGAGTCCAAGTCCTTTGTCCACTTCCTGCTACTAGAGCTCCTGGTCGAATTGTTGTCACTGTTGGGAAAGCTCTTCCACTTCTGAAATGATCTTTTGTTTTTTAAACTCTTTTCTTTGGTAGCCTTTTCAAAGGGCTTTCGACCATCTATGTCAAGCTTTAATTCTTTAACAGGATCTATTTGGGAACGTAGTCAGAAACAAAAGAGATGATTAACAGATTGGAGAATTCACTCAAGACATTTGAGAGCCCCATTTGCTTGTCACAAGGAACTGCCCAATTCCTTAGCTAAATCCAGGGGATTCACACAATTATTCTTTCTCAGAATCAGGAAAAAGAAATTTCAATTCCATTGGATCCAGACATTATTTTTGGCAGAATTTCAGATCTTAGGTCAGAATGAAGAATTTGCAATTTTGAACAATTCCACTTTTACTAATATTTCATACAGTTCCAAGAATTATAATTACAATTCCACTTCCATTTCAGAGGTTCAGGAATCAAACAGAAAAACTTACTGGGAAATTAAACAGACAGACAAGAGTATGACGTTGGCACTTACTGGATGGGGTGCTGCTAGTGCTCCGCGCATCTGCCTTGCTGCTCCGTCTTACAACAACAGCCATGTGACTGTGACCTTTCTGAAACTCATTTAATATATCATATAGCGGTAAACTTTCTTGAACCCTACAGCAGAACACAATCGCATCAGTAGCACATAAGATGAATCATCTTCATTCTTCATTCATTGCTTGCACAAACAACTTAAAATTCATAATTTCAGTATAGAACACCAGCAGCGAATACCTGGGTATCCTTCGTATAGTAACATTCTTTACAGGTACTTCGTCATCTGGGTGAATGGTCAACAGATTCTTGACCTAAATATCACATATAGACATACATCAATCAGAAAATATAAAGTAATATTCTTCCACCATAAACAAATGAGGTCGTACGAAAGACAAAATAAGCTAAATGGTAAACAATAAATTCTCTACTTTCTTTTTTTACATACATCACAGTAACTTACAAGGATAACTCCAATAATGTTAGTTGATTGCTCATAATACACAGGCAATCTGCTATGCCCTTTCTCCAGTATCAAATTCATCAAATCCCTGTACATAAGAGAACCACTTTCCAATGAGTAACACATGAAAGTGTGTCAACAACTTTTGTAACTTGTACTTTTGCAAGCTCGAATACTCACCTATCAAGCTTGTCATTTATATCAATAGCAAAAGTCTCTGACATAGGAGTCATAGCATCACCAACTGTTTTATCAGAAAGCTCGAGTGCTCCACCAATGATTGTTGTCTCATCATGGGTTAGTTCTCCACCTTTTCCAGCCTTGTAAAGATCACAACAACGTCATAAAGCTGACAAAAAAGGATTATGAAAAGGAGCAAGAAAATGAAAATCGCATGAACAGAATCACATAAGATAAGATTCAAAAAGAATTGCAGAATCAACAAATGAAAATTGAAATGAAGGCTGCATATTCATCTGTAGAGGAAATGCAAACAACTAGACATAAATGGGTATTGAGTAAGAGCTTCTGTTATGATGAAATTTGAATGGATAACAAACACACCTCATTACCATGAAAATCTACAAGTGTCTTCAATTCAGCTCTGCGAAAGAGCGCTACATGTCCAGGACCCAGCAGAAAATCTAAAAGCTGGGAAAAGATGGTTTATTTACAATCATTTCAATAAGAATGAGTACTGGAAAAGTTCTATTTAACCAAAGTATAACACCTTGCTTATTGGATATGCAACAGGAAAGCAGATCCAAACAAGTACACGGACAAAAGGGGCCACCGTTGCACCAATTGCCAAGCCATACTTATAACAGACAACTGTGGTATAGGACTTGTTTGGCAAATAGCTGATTGCATCAGCTGTTAGCTGATTCTATTAGCTTTTAGCTGATAGCTGATTCTATCAGCTGATTTGACCAGCTGATTGCATTAGCTGTTTGTCATTTGATGTTTGGTAAAATTAGCTATTTAGTATTAACTGTTTATGTGTAATGACTTAGAAGGACATGACTTTAAAAAAATTATAAGAGTGTAAATATTATATATCTTAGTATTTTATTGAATATTCTTATAGGAATTTAAAATTTACATATTAAATTATACAAAAAAATTAAATTTATAACTTTAATAAAAATATAATAATAATAATAATAATAATAATAATAATAATAATTTAGAGTAAAGAAAGATCTAGAAGGTGTATTGACAACTTTTATTTTTGTAGGACGGATATCTTTTTTGAGAAATTAAATTATATTAAAAATAAATTAATAAGACATCCATTAAACAAGACTAGCCAACTACTAAGAGACTTGATCAGAACGAGACACCCACTAAACAAGATTAGCTAAGTACAAGAGACATGATCAAAACGACAACATAGAGATACTCAAATATAACATTTCCAATTAGGGTATCCAACTTCGGCTCTCTCTACTCTCCCAGAAACTTGATATCCTGTGATTATATTGTCATGGTCGTCGCTTGTTCTCCTTCTTCTTCCCCGCTTAATGGAGTTAGTCCATGGTAAGTCTCCTTATTTGCAGCTCTTCTATTCTTAATGTTTAACCTTTTGCCCTAAATCTCCAAACATACCTGACAGATGATTGATCGATGATGAGGGAAACTCTCTCAGGAGGCATCTCGATATTTTTTGCTCGTTTCTTCTTCTTTGATCTTCTCCTTGAAACTCCACATTAAACGGAAAAGGGATCTGAAAAGAAAGGGTTATGATTGTAGAACGAATGTTACGATTGGGGTTTTAGTTGAAATTAACCAAGGAATCATTATTCTTGCAGTACTAAAAGTCTAAGAAGATACGAAGAAGTAGACGAGTTTTCCAAGCCAATACTTTGAGAACAAATGCAGAGAGATGAAGAAAACACCATGGGCAAATTTGGCATATACGTTTAAGGTAATCAGCTGATTACCTCAAACGCTTCTAACAAGTAGCGTATTGGTTTTAGCTGATTGGGTTGAATCAGCCAACCCAATCAGCTATCAACCAAACACATTTAATAGCTGATGAATGAAGTCAATCATCTAATTTTTGGTCAACCAGCTAATTTTTAGCTGATCAGCTACTATCCAAACGCAGCCAATCTGCACAACCAAAGCAAAGAGTAATTAATAACTCATATGTATCATGTTGGCTCCAATACCCTCAATAGCAGTAAAGCCAATTGGGATTATTGAAAGGTCCATGTTATAGAATTCTAACTTTTTAAAACCATGGTTTCGTTAATGATGTAACCTACTATTTCATATGATATGTAAACTACAGAAGAACTCTTGTCCTATGGCAAATGAATCCAGAGACAGTTCCTTAAACAAGGAAAAATTATTAATAACACAAATGCAAACAGCATATACAGAAAATGTTAAAATCAAGGTGACCATTTCAATTGACTCATTTAGTGTCCATCTGTGACTTCAAAAGCTCAAATGTCAAGGTTCGACTCCTTACCTCACCAAATAGAAGGATTAGTGTAACAGATATTAGAATAGCACCATAAGCAACAATCAAAGCATCAAGAAAGATTGGAAGTGCCTGACAAGTAGAAGACATCCTGAATTTAGTACTTTCGCAGAGACGATTAGAAAGCTTATAAAATATACTATAACTTATATACCTCCATGGCAGCAGCGTTGGATATAAGCAGTGTGCAGAGTAACAAGTGCTGATTTTTGACAACCGGCAAAATCTTTGCTGCAATCACAATGGCTCATAATTTATCCAGCAAAGTTTACAGGTACACAATATAAGTTTGCAATGATAACATCTTATACGTAGTTTAGAACGGATCCCATAGTCAAAATGCAGCATAATTTAAAATCGAATCATTTATGATCAATTTAATTAATTTAGGAGGAATGAACTAGTACTTTTTGGGAGCACCAGTAGCAGAAAAACTACGTAACATAATAGCATCCTGTTCTGAGGGAACTGCAAAATATTTCAAGCCAATATTCCTATAGGAGTTGAGGGATGACTGCTAAACTTGGATAAAAGTAAGATCGAGTGGCAAGGCCTTAGCACGTAAAGAGACAACAATGAATAAGACACAGAAACTTAATTCTACTTCAAATGGACGTCTACGCAGGCCTTAGCACGTAAAAGGACAACAGTGAATAAGGCACACAGAAACTTAATTCTACTTCAAATGGATGTCCGGCCTCATCATGCTTGGATAAGGAGGAATCACCCACTTTTTAGTTTTCCTTGGATCAATCAAATTACAAGTTAATTATTGATATACCGTTGTGGCCAAAGGAAGACTACAAACTGCGAAGAGATCAAATCTTAAAGATAATAAAAAGTGAAGAAACACTAAAATCATCAAAGAAACCATGCAAAAGAAACGAGATATAAAAGAACATTAATGTTAGCAAGAAATCTTAGTATAAATTATTAAAAAAAAACTAACTAAACGAAACTCTAAAGTACTAACCAACCACACAATGACAAAAAGTCGACAAACAAGGAAGCACATATCAACATGATCAGGCCGGATAGGTAAGGGTGGGAAAGACTCTTGTCCATTATAACAAAAAGGTCTTGACCTTGTAAAAAGCAACAGAGAGATTCTTATTTTGCGTCGGGACTCTCGTAAAGAGTAAAAGAAGCAAAATAGGAGCTTTTTAACTTTACCGGCCTATAAATCGTCATGAATGCCCTGAACATGACAAGTATATACGCAAAAGATGCTCAAATGAACAATTTTCGCTTTATTTGGTTCCAAACATTAGATTCTCCATCACCCTACTTCCCAAAACTTCACCTTCCCACAATTTCTCAACAGCCAAACACAGGAACTTCTTAACTGATCGAAAATAACCCCACAAATGACAAAACAAAAAGAATCATCGAAGTGAGGGCTAAAGAGTAAAAGATACCAGCGTATTGACGATCCTTTGGGGTCCCAGACTTGACTAGAACTTCAAGGTCGACCAAACTCATGGACATGAGTCCTAGAGTGAGTCCAGACATCAAACCAGCAAACATCACTAGAAACACTATCACCACAATGTGTATAAAGAAATCGGAACTGCAACAAGTGTAATGCGCTGCCATTGGATTACCTCTCTTTTACTTCAATAATCTCAAACTAAATATCTTCAAGTAAAACAAAAAAGAATCTCTTTTTTCCTACTGGGTATTCCTCAAAAATCAGGAAAAAAGCAAAAGCTCAACAAACAGAGCTCATCAACCTCCATTTCCCAAGACCTTCAGCCAAAAACCTCAATAATTTTCCCACCAAAAAGGAGCTAACAGAAGAAGCGTGTGTCTGAAATATGCTTATAAGGAATAACTGAAGGGGGTCTAGAAGACGCACGAATACATACATGCCAGATACAGAATACATCTGTACAGACAGATGAAAGTAAACAACGTGGGGACGGTATAACTGGCCAGGTGGGCAAGGCTGACAGTAAACACAAATACAAAGAGGAAAATGTTTATAGGCGTAGAGAGGGAGAATACAAACAGGCGATTCATATCATCAAAAAAGCTCAGAACTTGAAAGTTATGTACGGAATACACCAGAGAGAGAGACAGACAGACAGACAGGCAGAGATATCGATGAAATAGTAGAGCTGTCTGAGGACGACCAGTGGTGGGTGATGTGTAACATATATAACGGGTAATGTATTTCTTATTTTAATAATTAACATGTGAATCCTAAGATTGTTTTTCTTTCTAAATTATGTAAACATGCCTTTCATTTATTAATTTTACAAAAAGAATTTGATTTTGGTTTAAGGGAAGAAGTTATTGCAGACATTAAATATACTTGAGAGGATATATTATTGTTCTCGTGGGACCAAAAAATCTACTTGGAGCATATAACATTGAGAGACCTCGTCGAAGAAAGTGAAGAAAGAGAAGAATATATATCTTTGGGGGATTACTTTACCACTTGTTAATTAGTTTTTGAACGAAATTTCAGTTGAGTTGTCTCTAGTTTAACTTTTACGCCCATAGTCTATTGTAAATTTAATATGATACCAGAGTGGTTGAGTTGATCGTGTTAGGTCTAAGTTTAAACTCAGAATGACACATGGATCGATCGGCCCATCCTTTGATATTGACCTAATTCTTGTAGGTATTAATTATATAAATTTATTATCTCATCATGAAAATGTATGACTTTCAAAACCCTAGTATTCTTTATTCCTAGCCACCAAATCTCTCACAAAAAGATTAACTTGAACGTTGGAGGGGTCTACCGGTAGTTAACTCCCGGTGTGCCTTATTGTTTTACCGGTATTTCTTAGCCAAAGTCAACCCATCTCATGAATCCAAGCGACAATGCTCAGCCCCACCAAAATCAGACAGAACCACAGAGAATGAAATGTCCTGTTTCGATTATTATGTTCATATCATCTTCCATTAAATTTTATAACAAGTTTATGTAAACTTCACATAAATTGATAATATTCTTACATAAATATATGGAAGAGAATTAACAGAACAGGATTGAAATATAAAATTTGATCTACTTAAAAAGTTTCATCATTTAGGCAACTGGAAAAGAATTTAAAATTTACATGAAGAAGTGAGGGAAGCCATATTTAAAACTTTGATAATAAATTGAAGTTAAAACTAACTAACTTCTAATTTTCTTTTCCAACTTGGGACGAAGATAAAAGAAAGAATCAAATTCTTTTATTGGAATTATGCTAAATTCGAAGTCTCCAACTTGATAGTTATTAAGAGTATTTGAAAGCACTTGTAACAATTATTAAGTATTCACAATTTATAATTTATTTTTTTATAAAATATTCTTTTTATTATCAAATAAGTTTAAAGAGATGTTGACTGATGATTTAAACTCTATAAAAAATTCTCTTTTTTACTCATAAAAAATTCAATAATTAACATGTAAATTGTAGTTAAAATTGTTTAGTTAAACTGCAACACTTTATAATGCTTAATAATTGCAATAACATTATTATTGAGAGCTCAATATTAGATTTACACATTGCATATAAAGTTGACGTGAGAATAAAACTTGAGCATGGAAGCTTGAAGGTTCAAACTTACGGTTTCGAAAGTTGTTTTTATTAAGCAAAACGGATAATATGACATAATTCTTCGGTGGATCAAAATTCTAGGAAGAAAATATCAAACAAAAGAAAATGCTAAGGGAAACTCAAGGGATTGGATCATCTTTGTAGTAATCATCCTCCAAGTCAAGAGGGATTCTAAATGAACTAATGATGATTAACGTGAAGAGCAGAACATATATATAGATAAAAGAATATATATAGACTGCTACGATTTTAATTCTCCTTGGAGAAGAGTTGTTTAAGGAAACCTAAATACAGCTTTAATCTACATTTTAAACACAGATTCTGCTAAACGATCAAATCTACATAAATCTAAACGAATATGACCCAAAAAAATAGTAAAATTTCTGTTAATCTTAGGAATTATGAGATTTTCTCATTCTTGCTGATCACTGATTTCGAATACTATCTAATCCAGTAGTTACAAATAAAAAATGCATATGTAGTTATAGTTTGTCCCCGTAATGAACATTGATATCTTGACGGCTATATAAGAAAGTGTGGTTTTCTCAGTTTAAAATGGAAGTGTTAGCTAAACAGATTATCAAATCAAGCGTGTTACTTAGAATAAGACACGCTTCAATTCATATTAGAATTAACTCAAGGAGAGGAAACATGTCCTTGTTCTTTAGCTGTTGGCATGCTCTTTCTTTTTAGATCTTGTCTCTTAATTAACAAGTTGATCGGTGCGGTTTCAGATAAAGAAGATATATATACTACACTTACTCTTCCATGGTTTTGATTATTAGCAAAGAAATTGTAGAATAAATGGTTGCTTATTAGGGACGGATGTACTTAATTATAACTTTTGAATACCAGTTCTTACCTTTGGTCAGATCGACACTCCTGCTAAAAAGAGTATTACATGTCTAAATTTGGATCTTCACAAGAAACGAAAGCCTTGAAAAGAGGTGATCGATAGTGAAAGCAATAGCCATTTTCAATTAGTTATTCTTCCTAATCATAAGGTTTCTAATATATGTTTTGGTTGAAATAAGGATTTTATTTCAAATCATTCTTAGACTTGAAGTAAAACCTTATGTTATATGCTTATGTTTGAATGTTTTAGTCTAGGCAAATGGAATTCTTTAACTCCTTGTCGAGACACAAATATAGTTCCCGTCTTCTGTATCAGAAGGATGCGCAAAAATGTTAACGTTTCCTCCAGCCCAATAGTGGAGTATTTTTTCAAGAGGAGATTTCCCAAGCTTTTGGAGTTACAGTAGGACCTCAACCTCTACATGTCCAACGTTTTCAACTGTCATTTCTAAAAGCTCTCCAGTTGTACAAAGTCTTAATCGTCCTCCGTCGTAGCAAATTCGTTTTGCTGTCGTGTTGACCATTTCAGCTGCTCGACGACAAATGCTACAAGTTAGGGAACAATCCCTGTTCTCATAAACCTTTTCTATTGATTTTCTTTCGTACATTTACGTGAGACTCACGTAAATGTGTGGTTAAAAATTAATAGCACAGACTTGAAATTGGTTAAACTGCACAGATAATCTCTTGACTACAAGTTAACCTCACTTGTGACCTTCTGATCAACTATTTGGTTTTTGTTTCTCGCTAATAAATTCATCCATGCAATTTGGAACAATAGGCGTGTGGCTTGCTGGAAAATGACGCCTTTTTGCGGAGACAAGATTTTCTGTTTTGTCCACCATAAATTAAACAGCTCATTATCTTCAGTTTCTGTTCCGTTTCGTTTTATTCCGTTCCGTCTTTAATTATCGGAGACGCTAACCAAACGCAGCGTAAAGAGGTAATTCCACTGTAGAGACTGCTAGAAGAAGAAAACAAAAACCCTTTAACCTCACCTCCAAGTGAGTCGTAAAAATTCCCACACTTACGGAGTGGAATTGGCTTTGCATGAAATGTCTGAATATATAGATATTAGATTATTTATATTCCATCCGGCTGTGGTAGCTAAGTACAAACATGGCAAGCACAAAGGACAATGGAAGGTTGTATGCAATCATGAAAATTAAGTGTGAAAAAAAAATGAAATTGGATGATAAAAAAAAAAGAAAATGTTCTTGTACTAGATGAAGAAAAATAATTTTTATTAGATAAAAATTATCTTCCCTATCCTTTATATTTTTCTTCTTGTTCAAAACTATATTTGTATACAATATTTTTCAAATAATATAAAAACTTAAGAGACTCTTAAATTTTTAAGACAAAAACTTATGCTTGAGGCAGAAAGAGTAATTCTTTGGTTTTAAGGAAAAGTTAAGAATTTTCAACGCTTTAAGAAAAAGTCTCATAAACTTCAACGTTTTTTCTAGACTTTCTTCGATATTCCAAATAAATTTCTTAAGAATTCAAATTTGGCTTTGTTAAAATATATGCAACCTTAGCCACTTCTGAAACATGTAATAATTAAGGAAGTTTTATCTTTCTTCTCTTTCCCAGCTTCTATAATAGCATAATAATTCACTTTTATATGATTCGTTATTCCATGTTGCACTCGATTTTTTATCGACTTTCAAATATATAGCAGCAATTTGTTTCTAACTCCAATTTTTCAAGTATTTTTCTTAGCAAAATAACTTGAATTGACACACACGATATCAGATTTGATTTTGCTATTATACAATACTAATACCAGTTGATATTAAATACCATTTTGAGTATTTTTTAAAATCACAAGATATTCCTTAAATTTAATAAAATTATGTAGTCACTCAATATTTTGTGATATATAATTTTTAGTTTTACATCAAATATGTCATAAAAATTATAATAATATAAATTTGAAATAACAACTATCTCTTTATTTTTATTAATATTACCTTTCATTTATTTCACATATAAACAATAACCACAATTAATATAAGAAAATATTATTTAATTATCATACATATATAAAACTAAGAATAATACAAAAGTACTTAAAATGTTACAATTACATCATATAATAAAGAATAATTACAACAAAATACTATATAGTAAGAATAATATAGGTTCATGAGTACTTTATCAGCATTAAAAAATATTTCATGTTGAAGAACATAACCAAGTAGAAATAAAATCTGAAATAAAATTAATTATAGTTAAAAGTTTTATATTTATATTGCATGTATAAAATTTAACATATATATCAAATACAAGTGAAATTAAAGAAAATAGAAGAAATAAAAATTCAGAACTTCATTTAATGAAATATCCGCTCAAATTATATTGACCTAATTTTTATTTGGTACAAAATCTTTATCATTGAGAGAAGTCTCATCATCACTATCATTTAAATTCATTGTACCAAATGACATGTCAATATTTTTCTATTTAAGATTATATTCTAAGTCATTATTATCTATCAAACTTGGTTTCTCATAAACTCAATCCGTTAAAAGATTGATATGCTCAAGTCAAATTAAATCTTAACTACTTATTCTATTAAGATTCCTAGTAAAAAATAAAATTAAATCATTAATAAATTACAAAAAATTATATTCAACTTAATAATGATAATAACATGCATTTTTTGAAGCTTTAAATTATATCTAATAAAGATCAAATTGTTCAATCCTTTGAGTTCTAACCTATTTCTTTTTTTGGGACAGAAGAATTTAAATATGCTCTAATTCCTTTCACACTAAGTTGCATTTACATATTGACTCAGAATTCAAACTACAAACCTTTACAAATTCTGCAACATAACTTTCAAATTGGTCCTGCTAAGCAATTGTAAGATAATAAAATTAACCTTATAAATAGAATAAAGTGATAATTAATTTTCAATAGGTAATAAAATTGAAGAAATATAGATCTGAATTAAGTTTGTCTCTTTGATGAATTGCAATGAGCATCTCAAAATCACTCCACGCTTTGTTGTATGCCTCCATTCATGAGATAAGGAGTCTTGCATCTTCTCATTTGTAACAATTGTTGTGATAGTTAATAGTATTCCCCTATTAACTTCATCTTTCTTTGTAGAACTTACTCTACAATGGATACTAGGTTTCAAAAACATGCCAATACCAAACAACAAACAGAAAAGTTGTCGTTATCATTTTTCGTTAATAACTACAAGATAAGATATATACAAAGAAGACTCATCTTTTGAATTGACCTTGATTGCTTTCTTCACCCTCTTTATGACATCATTAAAATAACACATTATTGCATTCTCATCACTATTAACTAGACAAAGTACTCTCATTAAAGGGCCATAAATTTGTTTGACAAATTAACATTAGGACCAACATTCATAATCTTCGAGTATAATTTTAAAAACTTTCATTCTAGCCTTAGATCCGATATACTGAGATTATTTGTCTTAGCTCATTCTTTATTAGAACAAGACATTAAAGTGAAAAGAAATTAGTAGCAAATTTTGGAATAGCAGGATTGTAAATGATCTAGAAGGGGGATTGAATAGATCTTTAAAGCTTTTTGTAGAGTTCTACAATAAAATCAGAAGTTAATTCACATAAAACCAATTTAACGAAATTTAAAAGTCAAGAGTAAGGAAGAAGAGCAAACACTATTTTTATAGAGGTTCGGTGCTAAGACCTACGTCCTCTACCTAAGTTCCCACTTAGGATTTTGCAAATCGCTTTATTGATCACTTTTTAGTTTAGTGAGAACTCGTACAATACAACTTGACTTCCAGCTCAAGCTACGCCTAACACCGGATTTGTTTTTCGGCACAAATCCTACCTCACAACTAGATTTGATTTCCGACTCAAATCTAACCTCACAAGAACAACAAGATAAAGATGATGGAATAATGCTCAATACAGATCTGGAATAAGCTAAGAGCAATTGAGAACAGATTGGTAACAATAGTTGTATCTATTTGCTTTTTGGACCTCACTCTTTTATTGTTTGATCTCCTTGTATTTATTTGCAGCCTTCTTGGATGATTATAGACATTAGATCCTCTACTAGCCGTTGCTAATAATCTTGTAGCCGTTGCATAAATATTTCCTTT
>JANZLX010000212.1:33299919-33313818 GCA_025531955.1 Erythroxylum orinocense
CAGTTTAATATCCAAGCATAAGCTAAAGCATTCATCAACAATTAAATTTTCAAGTCAATATTCAACAACTTCATTTTTTAATACAATAAAACATTTAAAACAAAATCAATGAATGTCATATAACAACACAAAATCACATAACAGATGGTTTGAGTGATCCTAACAGGATGTACTACACATGTCCGACAATCGACCATGTGTAGCCGTGAACAGAAGGGAGTTCGATTTCGAAACTCCTGTGCCACTAGCGGGCAGGTGGGAGAAGCCTGTAACAGACAAGTGCGCACTTGCAAACGGAGGGGATCACTACAAACCCAAGTAATCATGCATTTTCACATTAGGCATTCTTCCTAATTCACAAACGCAATTCTTTTTCACTTCCTATCAATTTTCCAAACATTTTCCATACATTATGCTATTCATAAAGATTTGCCACAAATGGCCATTACAACAATTCACCTTCACATACTCTTGACAAACAATTTTTACAAATATTTACACAATGTATTTACATAAAAGGCACATAATACATGCTTAAACGATCACAAATAATACGTCATTCAAAATTTGAAAGTCATAGGAATAAGTAGCTTCTTACTCAATTATTAAAAAGTTACCCACCTTGATTCCTTTGGCTTTGAAATTGCTTATCTTGTCCCAATTGATTATCTTGTCCCTCCTCAATCTCCAAACGCCTTAAATGACCTTAATCAAAGCATAACAAGTCTAATTAACACAAGATCACTATGCTGGAATTTTTCAAGAATATCGAAACTTGAATTTAAACCTACCGAACCTTACCTATACCGTTCCTAAGCTATAACAACTATAACCCCCCCTCAAACCTAGTCAAAAATGCCGAAAATCCCACCTTAAAGACACCTACACTATTCTGATTTTTTTCCACTAAGCTTCCATAACTTTTTTTTCTTTCCTTTTTCCTTCACAAAACACTCTTCAAACCACCATTAGACAAACCCTAACAACAAAGCCATGAAATTTCAAATTCCTCTTCCCTTATGAAACCCACGACATCACTCTTCTTGTTTCTAATGGAGGGAAACTCTTTCCTTTCTTATTCTCTCTCTAAAAACTCTTCCAACCATCCTTTTAAAGCATGAAAAACAAAACTCTAACAAATCAAGCCATGAATTTCGAATTTCCCATACCTTAAGAATGACCCACGAATCTGATTTTTTTGTTTTTCTTCTAATGGAAGCTTACACTCTTTCTCTTCCTTGCAAACCAAAGCCTAACCTTCTTCTCTCCTTCTTCTTCTTCTTCTTCTTCTTCTTCTTCTTCTAGCTTGGCCGAACCTCCCTCTTCTTTTTCTCCTTTGGAAATTCGATACTCTCTTCTCTCTTTTCCTAAGTGAATTTCGGTGATGGTTAAAAAAAATAACTCCTTTCTCACTTAAAACCCTAGGCTAAAACGACATAGTCCATATGGCCTCCTTCCCCTTCAATTTTCGTAAGCCTCCTCTTTGCAAAGCCTTAGGAAACTTCTTTTAAACTTCCTCCCTTACAAGCTTAACCTAACCCTTTAACTTAATACTTAAGCCCAACCCAAAACTACCTTTCCCTTCTTAATGTGTTACAATTTCGTGGGCTCCCATTTAAAAGCCCAAATGCTTCCTTTCTTTTTCATTTAATTCACCTTAAAAACCCTAGCCCACTTGTTTGCTTTCCCCATCATTTAAATGACATTCCAAAGGGCTAAAAGCCCACTTTAATAACCTAAAGCCTTAAAACCATATAAACACTTCCTAATTTATCCTAACACTATTTTATGGCCTAATTTAACATTTTTTTATTCTTTTAAAGTCTAACACCATAAAAAAAACGCTAATTTAACTAAATTCCTTTAATTAATAATTATTGCACTAAAATCTCAAATTATTCTAACAAATAGGACTTAATAATCTAAACCTTCAAATAAATAAAAAAACATGCTTAATGCGAATTGGGGCCCAATACTTCAAACCTTGCTTTGGAATCTAAACATAAATATGTCTTAATCATTGACGAGATTCTCTTTGAACCCTATGGATTTCCAATTGTTTGAGGCCCAAGCTTTCACTACAGGGAAGGAGGCTCTCTTGTCTAGAAAAAGCCAATCAGGGTGGCATTCCAAAGTTCAACACTCACTTTTAGAGCTTCAATAGGAGGTGCAACTGTAGGAGTGCTAGAGTTCTCAGGCGTAGATAAGAAAGCTTGATATCAGGGTTGACAACCCTAAACACTTGAGTTCAGGATCTCTTAAGGAGAGGTGAAGTGTTAATTTCGGGGCGGGGGGATGGAGATTTAAGAGGGTTGGTTGGAGAAGGAGGAGAAAGCGCAAATTTGGAGCATTCTCCCAAAAGAAGATTGAATTGTTTCAGGGGTAAAGTGGGGAAGTATGCTAGGGAACACTACTCAAAGCTAACAGACTTACCTACTGCAAGCATAGTGATAGAAAAAAAAGATGGGTTGACAATGACTAGAAGCTAAAAGCAGGAGGTAGTTAGAGGGAAAAGTGGAATTACTTAAAGTGAAGGTGAGAAGTGTGAAGGATAAGATAAAACAAGGAGGCATCAAGATCATAAAGAAAGAGTTGGAAAAGACTAGAATAAGCTAGAAAATCCAAGAGAAAAGCATAACCAACAATAAGGAGAAAGGAAGCTAGAGAAGAAGCGGGACACTAAAGTGAAGAAGTATGGAAGATGAGAGAAAACAGGGAGATAGAGAGATATTAAATTAAATTATTCATAATTCTTATTAATAATTAATATATTAAATAATTAAATAATATGTTTTTAGTTGATAGTAAATCATATTTTCCATCCACACATAGTTTTTTTTATCTAAGATTTCAGCGATTCATACAAATTAAATCATCTAGTCTAAAAAAATAATTCCTAAAGTCGAAACTAAGAGGAATGTATAAATCAATGCCTAGGGCGGGTGATTCAATTAAAATTTAATTTAATAATTAGAATATATTCAAAACAAAATATTAATTTATAAATTATTTATTTAAATAAAATAAAATAATTATAATTATAATTATAATTTATTAATAAATATTATTTAAGAGATTAAAATAAATTTAATTAATTAAAAATAATTGATTTTTAAATTTTATCTAACATGTAGTTATTATTGGTAATAAAAATATATTTACGCTAAATATATTTTATTATCGGTAATAAAAATATATTTACACTAAATAAGTTTTTGTTTTTATTTAAAAATTACAATAAAAAACCAGAAAATCAAACGAGGTGACTTTTTATCCAGCTAACAGATATGTGATCCTAAAATAAGCATCCATCCATTCAATAAATAAGACCCATATAGATGGATATTCTTAGATCATATTAATAACAGAATGACGAGATAAGGATCTGAACCCTTATTCCCTTGTTACAGTTTTAAGTCGTACAAGACAGCCTTAAATAAATCACGTATCTTTCATCAGGGAACGAACGGATCCTTTGTCTCTGCCATGTCTTATTAAATCTCATATGAGACCTACACAAATAGATGGTTGAGATTCAATGAATCAGGGCAGGGGAAAGGGTAATAGACATAGTATCCTGGCATCTTCCATCGTTGATGATTACGGCACCAACTGTCCGTACCTCTTTCTGTTCTATGCTTTCTTTAGGCTGAAAATAGTTCTCTCTCCTTAAACAAGTGAAAGTACTACGTGCATGGCCTGCAAATTTATAGTGGTACGATAACCGTTCTGAGAAACCAATCGCTTTAACCAAGTCTCTCATTGCACACATGATTGTCAACGCCAACCTTTCATAGTCTGTACAGAAGAAACATGTGTGGATATCAGCACAAAACCCTTTCTGATCAGTTCTTGGACAAGCACATCAGAAACTATCCACCATATATAGGCTAGAACCTGTACTTGTCTCAAACTAAACCACACCGAAGGAACCTATACAGACCTTCACTTTTAAGCCTCATGATCTGCATGCAATGGAAGTGAAGCTATCTTAATCGTAAGGTAACCCAGAGAGATTGATCAGGATCTCGTGTCAATAACAGCAAATAATTTTTTAAGTCAATCAGATCAAGATAATGGTTGGACCAAACAATAATATATGAGGATAAGACAATCCTTAAATGCCATTTTAAACAAGAGCGTCAAGAGTACTTCCTTTGAAGTTCAATTGATACCAAAAAGCTAGTAAAAACTTGCGTATATACTTGGTATACTTTAACAAGAGCAACCTGGAAAGATGAGTCGTAAATAAACACTCCAAACAAATCTCACAAGAAACAGAATTTCTCTTTAAGTGAAATTATAAAAGAGTCTAATAATATAATAATATTACCTCACAGTTTCGCTTGTCTTCCGAATATATATATCAAACCCTAAAATCCATAGTCGTCTCGCATTGTAGTGGGGAACTGGGGTACCTGTTTCAAGTCATTCAATATTTTCTTAACACACAAGGAAATTAAATACAAGAAACATAAAACAGAAAATCTGATTAGCTTGCAAGGACGATCCTGGATTATGGTGTAAATCATCCTTGCGCATAATAGCAGCTACCTGAAGAAAGGTACCATATATTTTGCTTCTTTGCCTTTTGTTTTCATTCTTACTACTGTGTTTCTTATTAGTTTCTTACTTCTGTTTTTAATATATAATATGCATTATTTAAGGTATGATATAACATATATTTTGTATACATATGATATATTCATATAATATGATATTTTTTAAACTGTTAATATAATGTATCATCAGTCAGTGACAAAAATCAACTGAAACTCGACTTATGTCTCATGGCTCGCCATCGTAGCTATAAAACCATTACAAACAGATCTAGATCGAGCTTTTGAAGAGTCGGAAGTTTCTTCACCTTGCTGGATTTTCCAGGTAAAGTTGGCACTCGTGTTGCGGTTTCATTGTTCGGTGTTTCTAGTGGGTAATGTGTTGGGTTGGGAATTTTGTTGGTAGTGAGAATTGTCTACTTATTTTCTCATTTGATTTGCATTGGTATAAAGTATCTGGGTTTTTATTGACGAGCTCGGAATGGTTCAGAGAATGGCTTTCACTTGAAATGGGAATGGTCATTGAATTGCTTTCATGGAGGTCTCGTGTTTCCGTCCGTTTGTAGTAAATAAAGAACAGGGACAGATAGGTCTCACATTATGTTGATATATGATTAAAAGATGTTTTCTTTGTAATGCATATGAGAAAATTGTATTTTTTTTTATGATTGATTATGATTAAAAAAAAGTGTTTCTTTCTAATAATTATGGGTTTTGCTACTCTTCCAGGAATAAACAATGATATCCCGGCGGCCGGGGAACCCTGGTAGACGTTTAGCAAATGAGGGAGGGATCCCGATTTCGACGAATTCTAGATCACGCTCCCCCCCATTATTGTCCATTGGACTCGTGGTTTTGGTGGGTTTCTTGGTTGAATGTCTTCTGCATTTTAAGTTTTCAGCTTTATATTGTAAGCAATGCTATTGATTTACAAAATACCGGACTTAGTTCACCAGAAACATCCCTTTTTCTCGGGACTTTTTATTGACATACTAGCGCGGATGCCTACTTGGGTACTATCTGATCCAATTCTAGTCTGGAAACTAATGATGGAATGTTTTATTTCTTTCAGGGTGGAATTCTTCTAATCGGTTATTGCTACAGTGGATCGGGTCTGTACATGCTCCAGGAACTTTTTTTCCCCTCTTTAGATTTCCCCATCAAATTGCATTTAGAAGTCTTTTGGTGCCGAAATGTTTGTTTGAGGCTCCTGACGAGTGTCAGTTCTTTTTTGTTTTTCCTCATGGACTGGTCTCCAAAGATATAACAGGAAACAGATATCTGAACTCAATTAGCTCATTTCAAGTTTGAGTTTTTTCTTATTCTTTTTAATATATTGAAGAACTAAACCATTGTAACTGGGTTAATTGGCACACGTTTTTACTGTTGGTCTTGCTTTTACTTGCCATAATAGTGTTTCAACTGAATCTTTAATGTTTATGTTATAGGGAGAAGAATTGCAGATAAGGAAGCTTTGAATAGAGTGGAAGGTGAGTTTTGTGCTAGTCTATATATAGTTTCTCCCTTGTTGGAAGGTGACTGCTTTTAGTACGTTAAATGTGACTGCAAGTATGCCAAAATTTTATGAGATGTTTTTTGCCTTGTTCTTCGGGTTTTCTATCTAGTAGATAGTTCTACTAGAACATGAATTTACATTGGTAGCATTCATTTAATTTCTGCCATTGTTCTTCTTTGAGAGCACATTTAATTCCATTTATATGTAAAGTCCTGTTTAGTTTTATTTGAAGAAAAAGACTATTTTAAATGATAATTTCAAAGTTGCATCAACTATCGGGAGTTTAGCCTGAACAGGATTCAAATCCTGGTAGGTGCAAGGGATGAAGGAGTCTGCAAGTGCTTTTTCCTAGATACCAAAAAAAAAGGTCACATTGGCAGCAAGTGGGAGACTCGTTATGTTGAACATCTTTGTGTGCTCAATCAAGGCTTCAATGACTGACTTCTGTTGATTTTTGTTCTCAAGTTTTCCAGGTCTATTTAATTTCTTAAATTGATGCGGCACTCAAAACCAAATTGCACTCAAAACTTAATATTGGCAAAATTTTCTCCTGTGTTGAAACTTTGTGGGTATGATCCTTTTTTTCATATTCTTGTATGAAGCAATCATTCTCAATTACTCTGCACGAGACAGCATTTACCTGGAAATCCTAGAAATCTGGTATGCCTGAGCTTGTAGAAATCTACTTCCTTCTTGCCTATTCATCTTAAAACTTGTTATTGCACTATCTATAGATATAGCTGCTAAGGTAGTCATCTATTGAATGAAACAACAATCTGAAGATTTCAAATATGTATCCACAGGAGCTGTTTCATGCACATCAGAAGTGCAAAGAGGTTTGCCTATTCTGAAAAAGGCTTATGGTGACAGCATGGGCAAAGTGCTACATGTTGGACCTGATACTTGTTCAGTATTGTCAAAGTTATTGAAAGAAGAGGATACTGAAGCGTGGGGTGTGGAACCTTATGACTTGGATGATGTGGATGACACTTGCAAGAGTCTTGTTCGCAGAGGTTTTGTTCGTGTTGCTGATATTAAGTATCCTCTGCCGTACCGTGCAAAATCATTCTCTATGGTTATAGTGTCAGATGCTTTAGATTACTTATCTCCAAGATATCTCAACAAGACCCTGCCGGAATTGGCAAGGGTATCTAGTGATGGCATTGTCGTGTTTACTGGTAATTTGACACAAGCCTTTCACTTTATAGTTATTGTATAGCTTTTTGATATTTAAGATTGTCAATACAGCCAAAGTACTATTTTTTTCTACTTTCCAGGTATGTTATAAGCAGACATGCGAATGCCGGTTCCCTTTTAAAGCACTTGATAATTCTTAGCTATCATTTCTGCTTTTTAATATAATTTTGCACTGGGCTTCCAGGTCAGCAAAGAGTGAAAGGTTCAGAGTTGCCTAAATTTGGTCGTCCGGTAAGTCTGATTAAAATTTGGGTTCATTGTTAAGTAAACTGACATTAGTGGAAGAAGAGTAATGAAGTATTGGATGTTTTGAAGGCCAAATTTAGGAGCTCATCTTGGTGGATAAGATTCTTCATGCAGACTAGCTTAGAAGAGAATGAGGCTGCTGTCAAAAAGTTTGAACAGGCCTCAATAAAGAGGTCATATAGGCCAGTTTGCCAGGTTTTCCACCTCAAGTCATTCCCTTGAGAACAAGTGCAAGTGCCCGCCTTAGCATCCATAGGATTAATTATCCCTAATGCACTTACTTGTTGTTAAATTATTGGTTAGTATATCTATGATTTTTTGTTGTTTTAATGGTTAATAAACAGTTGAAAATGTTAATTGTAGAATGATAAGTTTTTTTTTTCATTTTGTAAAGACTATGTCTAATCTAATAAGTTTCTCTTCTTCTGATATAATAAGTAATTTGGAAACAACTTCTTTAGTAGTTAAGATTAAGACCGCATATATTGGATCTCTCTAAATTGCACATTTTTTTACTGAATCGTTATTATTGATGATATAACGATTGGTGATGAAGCTTATTTTTAATTAATGCCACTCAATAATGACAAAAACGGTCTAGCTAGGCCTGACTTGATCGGGCTTTGAGCTTGGTTTGGACTTTTTATAAATTTAAATTTCGATTTTGGACTTGAGATTTTTTTAAAATTGAAAAGAATTTAAGTTATAGTTAAAACTAAATCAATGTTACAACGAATTCAAGACTTTAAGCCTACTATTATATTACCATATGATCTAAGAACAAAAACTCCCTAAGGAAGATAGTATGACTATCTGCATAATAGACAATAACAAAAAACAATTATAGGCACCACTGAACTTTCATTTTCATAGGAAAGCTTATTCACCATTTCTGATATTTGAGATTTTGCTTTCTCTTCCTAATAGATTTTCTTTTTGCAGATTTGGATTGCACGCAAAAATCGCTAGGGATCTCTAGAATATGGTTCACAACTAGTGGGGGTATCACCGTCCTCTGTTTGTTCAATATTCTCTATCCCCTAATTTTCAGTTTACTCAATAGTTGCACCTGGAGTCAGCATTTGGCCCTATCCATTTGACATTGCTCCAAATATTGGGAGGTGAAATAATTTGGGCCATTGTCTAGATTCTCCACATTGCCTGCACTGTAATTGTCAACAGTTGTCTTTCCTTAGGAAATATGTGTGACAAATTGTTCAGTCCTCAACCCAACTAGTTGATTACCATTAGATTACTGCTTGTTCTTTTCCTTTCTACATCCATATGTCCACCACTTGATTATGTAGAAATAGAAATTGCTTCCTTTTGAATTTCTCTAGTTACATATATAACATATTTAACATTCTGCACATTCTCTTCATTGTTTTTCCCAACTACATTCAAAATAACAACATTAGAACCTTATGTATCAATTGAACCTGCAGCCTCTTTAATTTCTTCACTTTCATATATTTTAGTTGCATCATTTGGATTCTTCACATTCTTTTCCTTCTTGTCTACTGAAACAATATCATGCTCAACTACTAATTTTTCTAGTATGCCTGGTTTCACATTTCTTCCATTACCCTTCTAATTCTTATTCATCTTAGGCTATGTTTGGTTAGAGATTTATTAACTGAATAGAATGAAATATAATATTATTACATCGTTTGGGAGGAGGGTTTATAATGGAATGGAATAGAATAAGATGAAAGAGGAGGCTTTCATATTACATCTCATTCCGTTCTAAACAGTAAAAATAAAAAAACCTCCGATTTTGAGGGTTTAGAATGAAATGTAAAATGATAAACAACTTTACACTATATTACATTATAGACCCTTCATCCAAACAACATTTCACTATATTGCATTATGAAATCTTTCATTCCTCCCAAACAACAATTTTCTAATATTACATCCATTTTTATTCCATTCTATTATAAACCATTTCATTTCATTCCATTCTATTAAAAACCTTACGTCCAACCAAATATAGCCTTAAGGACCCAACCTTTGATACCTTCTTTCATATATAGTTTCCAAGGATAAGCAACAAGATTTTATCATCGTCCAATTCTCCACTACAGTTATACTTCATGAGAAGAATCTATTTGGGCAATATTTTCTTGTGTTCCCCTTCTATACACACCCTTGCATACCCAACTCTTTTGATATTCGATGTATTGTCATCCATAACAAGAGGAACACCTAAGTAACTAGCTAGGTAGCTTAATCCTTTAGATGACCAGTATTCAAGGGGAATTTTATACAAATTGACCTAAATAGCAATTGTCTTGATTTTTCTTTTGTCAAGTTTGAATCTCATTCTCCACCACTAAAAGAAAAATGGAGTTTAGCGACAAACATTACCAACGAAAAACCTACACACGCAGTCAATAAGCTAAGTTTACGACGGAATTTACCAACGGACCAAGACATCGAAGAAACGACCATAGTTAATAATTTGCGACGAACACAAATTTTCAATCGTTAATTTACTGATAGATATTTTGTGTTACCCTCAGTGAATATATATTGGCGGTTATTTTGTGGTGTCGGTAAATTTAGTGACGAAAAGATTGTTTCAATCGGTAAATTTACCGACATACAAATCCTATCCGTCAGTAAATTTACCGATAAAATTGGTTATTCCATCGGTAAGTTAATGATTAACATTACCAACGGAACTTAGTTGTCCATCGGTAAATTGAATATATTTTACCAACGAACTTTGTTTTTTCGTTTGTAAATTTACTAAAACTATTTTTTAATTTTTCCTTGCATTTAATTTTATTTGATAATCTTATGGTTGATGCATAATTTATACAATTATCAGTTATCTGTTGATAATATTTTGATTTGTTTGTACATTTCATTTGTTAAAACAGAAAGTTGATTGATGGTATAAAGTAAAAATTATTTTAATTGATAATAAACAAATTATTTTGTACATAATAAGTATTTAATTCATACAAAATTACTACAGGTACGCTATTCATTTGGTGACCGTGGATGCTCTGATTGTTGCGATGAGGTGTTGCCCCTCCCTTTCAATTTATCCACCTCATTACGGGGCTTAGCTATGTACTTCATTGACTGTTGCAACTAAATTGCCAATATCTGTACTGTGCTCCGAAGCTCATGGACTTCATTGTGTACATATCGCCACTAAATGTTGCTATACTGGATGTGGAGGATTGCAAATAACATGTGTTTGCAAATGAACCTAAGCTAAATATCCTTCCACGACGGTCCTTACCACCTATTACATAAAGATAAGTTTAACTTTCATCAACATCTTCATAATGCTGAGACTATCGTTGAATGATTTCTTGTATTTGTTCCTATCAGCAGGTAATGTTTATGTTAGTAAGTGATAACTGTTAAGAATTAATATTAAAGCATAAATTTCACATACATTTAGTTCTCTACATCGGGTGTTGACGAAGATCACATCGTCATGCTTCTTAGTGTGAGTGTGTAAAGAGATGAAATTTCAACATATTCATTATTTGGATCGTTTAAAGGTTCATTTTCGTCATATATAACAAATGCATTTATTTTATAACCATCTTCCTGAAAAGCTTCACTTTCAATTCTTTGTTCTCCTTTTCTATGTGATTCAAAAACACCTCTAAATGTAACTTTGCAAACGGTCAACCAATCCAACATATCTCGTCGTAAGCTAGGAAAAGGGACATAATACACCTGGATCACTTGCATTGCCAACACAAAAGGTTTAAATTGTCTAAATCTTCTTTGCTTGTTGATTTTAACTAGATTGTATCGGCTATGCACTTTTGTACCAACATTTGGAGTTGAATCAAACCAGTTACATTTAAATATCACACTTCGCTTTATTAGCATTGCAAGGTACTCGATTTCAAGTATCTTAATAATTTCACGATAATAATCCATCAATTCTCCCTGTATGCAAACTTCACTATTTACTATTGCCATGCTATGACCATGATATTTTGTATGATATTTGTATCCACTAACGAAATATACCAGATACAATTTAACAGTTCACAAAGGTCCCTTCACAAGATCACATTTGAACTTGTTCTTTATTAGATTTTCTAAGGTCTACATAAAAGAAATTATCAAATTAAACAATATAAAGTCATTTGAACACTTTAATCTTATAATTCAATCATTTTTTGTAAGTGAAAACTTACATTTTTCTCGAACCATCAAGAAAAATATCTTCCAACTTCTTTATTGATATCATCCTATATTTTCTTTAGCATTATCTCACCTAACCATTCCTTGTATAATCTAAAAACATTATTATATATTTCAGTTGTGAATAACATTAAATTTCTAAACTTAAATAATCAATTTCAACTTACTGCACGAAAGGTTGAACCTCTTCACAGTTCAATAAAATGTATCCATGGCAACCTCAATTTCTTCCTCTGTTAACATTCTTTTTATTGAACGTCCATATGTTTGTCTAGGATTTGTGAAAATGGATAAGTTACCATCACCATCACTCGTTCCTCCTTATCATCATTACAAGGAACTTTTTTTTCTCTTATGTGAATATGCGACTCAAAATAATGTGAACAAAATGTACTAGCTTCCTCCACTAAATAAGCATTACATATCGAACCATTAACTCTAGCCTTATTTTTGACATTTTTCTTCAAGTGATGCAAATATCTACATCAACAGAGGGTTGTTACAATTTAGTTATTAAACATGTTATTACTTCAATTACAATCATTTTTGTTGAATTACCTCTCAAACTGATACGTCCATCGATATTGAGCTAGACTAGCAAGTTTAGCCTCGTGTGCTAAATGCACTGGTAGATGTTACATACAGTCAAAGAAGCTTAGAGGGAAAATCCTTTCTAATTTTCACAAAATTACTGAAATTTCCCTTTCAAGTTTTTCCATTTCAACCAACTTAACTTTAGATGATGTTAAGCTTTTGAAAAACAAACTTAATTCTGTTATAAATTCCCAAACCTTATTCGGTAGCAACTCCCAAAATGCAATTGGAATTACCCTTTGCATAAACACATGACAATCATGACTTTTCATCCCAAATAATTTGTACTTCCTCATGTCCACACACCTTGCCATTTTGAAACATAACCATTGGGAAATTTTAGACTTTTCAACCATTCATACAAATTTTCCTTTTTTTTATCCAAAGTGTAACATGCTTTCATATATTTACCAATGTAAAGATCTTTATATAACTTGTTCCTTCTACAAAAAAAAGTTTCAAATTAATTTGTGATTTGGTTGTCTTTTGTTCCCCCTTTAATGTTTATTAGGGTATTGAACAAATTGCCAAAAAAATTTCAATATACATCACATCTAGATTATGACCTATCAAATTAGTTTTCCGATATGGCAAATCCCAAAAGATGCTTCGTTTTTTCCAACCAAAGTTTTACTAATACTTGCATTATCTTCATCAACTTCAAATTCTGTAACTTTCAACAACCCTAATTCATCAATCTCCTGCTATATCTCTTCACACCATCCTATTCTTAATGAACTTTTGTTTATTATATCTAAATGGATGATATGGAGGAAGAAATTTCCAGTGGTTGTCAAACCAACATGTTTTGCCCTTATTTGGAAGATAAAATGCATCAGAATTATTGCTACAATAAGGAAAAGCCAATTTCCCTAGTGTGCTCCATCGAGACAATCTAGCATATGCTAGAAAATCACTAATGGTCTACATCAAAGCTACTCTCAACATAAAATTTTGTTTCAGAGACACATCATATGTCTCAATACTATATTCCCAAAGATGCTGCAACTCAGATATCAATGGTTATAAGAATACATCAAATTTATTCTTTGGATTTGTAAGCTTTGGCATAATCACTTTCAAGAACATATATGTCTCATTCATATACATCCATGGAGGCAAATTATAAGGAGTAATTATGATTGACTATGATGAATATTATTGGCCAAATTAACTAAAAAATTAGAATCCATCTATCGATAATCCCAACCTAACATTTCAACTTTCAATTGCAAACTCATAATGGGTGTTATTGAAATGTTTCCATGCCAGTGCATCTGATGTATGAATCATTATTCCATCTTCCTGGTCGTGTTCATTATGCCATCTCATGTGAGATGTAGTAACATCAGAAGCATATAGTCTTTGAAATCTTAGAGTTAGCAAAAAATAATGCATCCACTTCCAGGATACTACTTTATGTTTCATAGAACGCTTTCTAGGCTTAAACTTAGATTGATCACAAAATTTGCACTCTTGTAATTCCACATCATCTCCCTAATACAATGTACATCCCAATTTTCAACAATCAATCTTTTCAACAGGCAAACCAAGACCCCTAATAAGTTTCTTCATATTGTAAAAACTATCAACCATTGT
>JANZLX010000212.1:33313918-33334300 GCA_025531955.1 Erythroxylum orinocense
GGAACATAAAGACACTTTTCTAGATCTAGGTAACACCCAGTGTCCAAGATCAATCTGTACGTCCCAATGCCCTCTATCCTTGCCTTCATTATGTTCCCCACATACAAGAACTTTTCAATTCTGTTTATGGTCTAGATTGAAAAAAATTCCTGTTTAAAATGTGACACATGAGTAGTTATACTAGCATCTAACCACCAGGTATTCTTAGGCACTTCAATAAGATTTGATTCAAAACATATTGAAACATAGTATGTACCTTTCGTTTCGAACCAAACCTTTCTTTTAGGACAATCTTTCTTGAAGTGACCAGGCTTCTTGCAAAAATAACACCTCTTATCTTTATTGATTCGACCCTCATTAACTTTACCGAGAGCTTTGTCCTTATCTTTGCTTTTCTTTCCTGGTTTATTTTTGCTGCTACTAGCTCCTTGATGAAATGTGAGACGAATGGAGTGTTCCTTTATTTTCTTCAATTGCCCTTCCTCTTGAACCAACATGGCCTTAATTTCTTAAAGGTTTCATTTTTCCTTAATGGTGTTATAATTCACTTGGAACTGGCCAAACTTTAGAGGAAGGGAGTTGATAATGAACTGTACCAAAAAGGACTCACTCACATCCATACCCATGGATTTCAGCTTTGCCATATGAGTTACATGATCGTGAATGGCCTGTGACCAGGTGAACTTTTTGGTCGTTAGCTCACTCATTAAAGTCCCTAATATGGACTTGTCAGCTATATCAGATTGGGAGTATTCCTTAAGCTTTAACATGAACTCCTTTGCATTATTCGTTTTAGGTATTAACGGCTTTACATTTTTTGTGATCATCGTTTGCATAAAATTCAATCTCAGCCTGTAGACTGTTCCCAGGCCTCATAATAAGACTTGTTAACTTTAGAATTAGTTTCAGTTATGGCCACACGCCTTACGTCTAAAACTATGGCCAAGTCCAAGTCCATTACACCCAGTTGGAACTGGATTTGTTCGAACCAATCAGCATTGTTCAGACCATTGAACTTGATTAGCCCATTTCCTAAAGCAAACAAATTAGTAGATGCTGCAAACACAACATATCGCTCTCTCATTAATGCTTTGAGTAAACCTAAATGGATTCAAACTAACTAATACACTTTGATTGTGCATTTAAATTCTCCTTTGGGTGAAATTTAAATGCGTAGTTGTAACCTATTATGATGCATATATATAGTTTACTATAAGGGACAATCAATCATATTCTAGTCAACATGCATGTTATCTTTGGATATACAATCATATTAACCAAATATGTTGATAAAGTCCCTTTAATGTCATTAATTATAAGCAATGGTCCACTTTTAGGTAACCTCCTAGCGTTGTAATTAATAATCGTAATTGTTCAGTTCAACCTTTATGTCATTATAACATCATATCATAATGAACAATTTAAACATTAATAATTAAATGATTAATATTTTCAAGTTAGGCCACTTTGGTGACTAACAAGCTTTCCATGTAATAAGCATTTAATTGGACAATTATTATACATGAAAAATTTAATTTAATTGGTTTAGTCACTTTGGTGACTAACAAACTATTCTAAAGTACCATAATGTCATGTAGTACACTTAACATATAATAAGAAAATGTAATTCCAAGCATTGCATAATATAAGTGGTCAAAGTACCAATTAAAACATAATATGACACAAAAATTATATTATGCATAGCAAATATATGCGTATAAACCTACATTAATGAATCGACAAGTGTGTGTCTGGCATGTGAGGCGCGTGGAACTTCCTCACTGCACACTAGTTTCACAAAAATATAAAACATAAATCTAGAAGTTATTTTGGATTAACGACTTTACATAAAAAAAATCTCACACTTTAGCAAAAACCAAATTCATACTGCAGATACCACTTCAAAAGCGTTTTACGCTAAAAGGATTGATATCCAAAACATGGCTTTTACAAGAGAGAGGTTGTTGCTTTTGCTTCATACTTTTATCCGTATATTGATACAAGATAAAAACAACACATAATAAATGCCAGAAGAGTGCATCTGGGAATCATGTGAGAGAAACACCAAAGGACAACGACAACATACATTAAATGCATATGAGACAAAAATTCACATATTAAATGCATAAAAGAGTACATATGGAATCATAAACACAGTTTCTACGTCCTGATATAAGTGCGAACATTTCAACCACATAAAAGTTCATAACCAAAATATAGGCGGCAGTAGATAAATTCTTCAACACTCATTATCTACGATTTATGATGAAAAAATTATAGATTTCTAAACCATGCTCTGATACTAATTGTAAGACAAGTTATTGGATCGATTGATTTTGTCATACTTGAATCCATGTTAAATTTTGTGCATTAATTTTATTCCCTCTCTTCTTCTATTCTTCTTTGATGTGTTTCTCCAAATGGTACAGATAATCCTTTGATAAGTTGTTAAAACTTATATAGTTTTTCACCAACTATCATATTGGTTTATTTTGGAAGGGAGAGGGAAAGGGCCTTTGACTCGTTTGAGATCCATTATTTAATACCCAATAATTATTATCTTGGGTTCTTTTTTATGGGACTTAAATCTATAAGTTACATGGGTCATTAAATAATCTAATATGTAGTTGTATTTTTGTGGGATTTTTAGGTGATCTTATCCATTTTGGGTAGTTGCCTTTTCTCCATTGCGTGTGTGAATTTTCTGTGCAACTAATTATAGTTTTTGAGTGGGAAACAAGTTTACTACATGTGAGGGTGTAGCTGTGTTTTCTATACTGCGAGTGAATTTTTGGATAGCTTAGTTATTGTTTTTGTGGGGGAAAAATTAACAGAAAATTAACCAATTTGTGCAGTTGTGTTTCATTATTTTTATATGAGCAATTACATGCTCTATTGAGCTATTCTTGGCAGCTAAGTTTCTACACATATGGGTGAATAATTAGACTTCTACTTCATCATTTTTGTGAGGGAAAACTTGTAGAAAAATTGTTCTATTGTGTAGCTGCATTTCTTTGTATTTTTTGTAAGAAACTATGTGCTCTATTGATCTATAGTTGTAGTTGCATTTTTTTTGACTGGGCATGAATTTTCTGACCTGTTGAGTTATTGTATTGATGTGGTAAAAACATCCAGCAGGTTGGAGTTTTTGTAGTTCTATTATTTGTGACTTGTTAGCTGAAAATTTTGGGGTATCTTAGATTATATTTTGTAGTTAATTTCACGAGGATATCATCCATATCTGGCAGCTAAGTTTTTTCCCTTGGATTACGCAATTTTCTAGGTGGTCTTCGTTATTGTTTTGTGGCGAAAATCTGTAGTAGTTTTCGTGTGTTTTGCAGCTCCATTGGTTGTAACATTTCGGTGAAGAAACATTTGTTTTGTTGGTGATTTTTTTGCTGCTGTTCGTGGGATGTTCTAATGATAATATCGAAGATTTACAACAACTTTCTTAGTGGACAACTTCCTAATCTTTCGTTGACAAAGCCCCTTTGTTATTAGGGGAGTTGTTTTCTTATCTTAAGTATTTTCCTTGTTTATGCCTTTATTAATTTAATCACTTGAGTTATTTTATTACCATAATTATTATCAATCATTGTTGCTAAAATACTTTGTTGAGGTTAGAACGAAGTGGTCGTGCTATTTGGTGTGAATTACTTTCACGGGATGTAAGGAAGAGGGATAATGTTAAGAGTTGAGTGAGTCAGGTCAGTAAAGCCTTGTATAAAACTATTGTTGTTCTTTGATGGAAGTGATTAAGCTAGATGAGGGCTCTGCAGATATAAGCAAGATGTGCTGAATTGCGTTAACAAATTTCGAATGTTAATTTAATTATTTCGTATTTTTTTTGTTTTCGCATTTGTTAGAAAGCTTATAACTGCTGCAGCTGATTCATAATTTGTGAGAAACTATATCATTAAGAATTTTAAGTCTCCTTAAACGAATATAACTTTTTATGTTTCGTGGGTTGTTGTCTAGATTTATATTGTTTCTGAAAAACCAAAGGGGGGTTAATTATTTCACAACCTTTTCGCAAACTTATTTGGCACCAACAAAATAAAAACAAGCAAAACCGAAATAATAAAAAGCACCAGAAATTTGGTAACACAGTTCGGCACACCTTGCCTACATCTGCGGGGCCCTCACCCAGCTTAATCACTTTCACAAAAGTACAATAGATTTACCCAAGGCTTTACTGAGCTGACACCACTCAACCCTTGACACTATCACTCAACCTCACTTCCCGCGAAAGAATTTCACACCCAATAGTACGACCGCCTTGTACTAACCTCAACAGAGGATTTTCTCAATCAACCCAATAATACGACCGCCTCGTACTAACCTCGTCAGAGGATTTGTCTAACTACTTTCACTCAAAACAATAATAAATAAAAATAACTCAAGTATTTAGTCAACTGAAAATTAAATAAAAATATACTTGAGACAAAGAAAACTTCCCTATGAATTTGTCTTCTCAAATAACTCAGCTGAAAGCTTTCGCCATTGTTAATTCTTCCATAGAACAAATCACGTTGCTGCCCAAAACAAGAACAAAGTGCAAAATCTCTCAAGGATGGTTTTTCTCAAAACACATAAATCAGCTCACGCAAGATGTATCGAGTGCAGTATCACCAAAAAATTCAAGGACAAAAATTCAGCACAAATGAAAGTTGCGCAGCCCCTCAATCTTGACACGTAACCACCACAACTTAAATAATATCCATTGCAGAATTTTTTGCCGCAAACAGTTATCTTCAATAACGCATATCACCAGCAACTTCAATAGCCATGCGTGGACTGCTTTTCATGTGTTAATTGTGAGACAAAGTGTAGCCCAACCACCATGTGCAGCAAGCAATAAACATTCCTTATTTCATACGTAGCAAAAACCCCATCAACAGTACACCCCCAAAAGGACACTTAAATCAATAATCTATTGACATAAAACTTGGCTCCTCCAAGACTAACCTGCGCAGTTGGAAATCAATTCATTTTTTACACCTGACCCACACCTTAAACAAAGCCACACTATTTTTGTTTTTGCCGCAACCCTCTAGGTTTTTTGTAACTTGCATAAACATTTGGATGTTTACCAAAACCAGGAGATCTACTCACATGTATTGGATAAACTTGAATATTACATTGAAAATAGGATGCATATATTGGATATAATTGTAGCAGCGCATATCTTCTCAATTTCCATCATAGATGCAATCTTCAATTCATATAATAATTTCAATGATCTAATATGTCCAATTTAAAATGCCAAAATAAAATAAGATATATATAAAATATATCCTAACAATCTCTCCCTTTTTGGCATTTTTGTCACAACTCTAAAACTCCAAATAAATAATAATAATTGGACATATAAAGATGAAATTCACAATGCTCCCCCTTAATCAAACATCAAGTTCTAAAGAACATAACAATTATCCAATCATCTAAATTTCTCCCCCTTTGGACTTAAGATGCCAAAAAGCAAGATAAACAGTCACACATATACCTTGAAATCTCCCCCTGAATGAAATATTCACCATAAACAATTTGATGTCTCCTCTTTGGGACAAAAAACATAATCATAATAATCACCAATAGATGCAGCGGAAGAATCATATACACGTCAAGAAGAAAAATTACCACCATTCAAAACACTTAGAGATATGCCCGAAAGATAGAGAGATACCCATGAGAGATCCATACTGATGAAAGAGTTGAGGAGTCTTCGGTAGAGCCAAATAGAAGTCACTAAGCAAACTACTAAAAAGATGAGGTGACAATAGGAACAAAAAACTAAAGAACTAAAAAAAATCTTTTCTTTTCTTTTCTTTTCCCCTTTTTTTGTTTTTGTTTTTTCAACAACACAAAAATAATACTTCAAAAATGTAAAGCACATTGTCCCTGTCCCCTCAAAGGCTCTCAAACCTGGTGTTTTTCTTTGGCTTGAATGAAGATATGCAACACAAATAGCTTGTAAGTTCTTGATAATCAAACCTTTTTCTTTCTCTTGTTTTTCTTCTTTCACTCACATCTCCAAAAAAAATTTCTGCTGGATGATTTCTTTGGATTCGAGATGAAGAACCTTGGTTTAAATCAACTTTTATTGTTTTAGTTGGTTCATCATCCGAAGTAACTGAAAGTTTTTCAGTTTCTGCAGTTATTTTCTCAGCAGTAACTAATTGTAAACCACCTTTTGCAGCTACTCCATCTGCAGTAACTAGCTATGTCACTTTCTGCAGTTACTTCATCTACAGTAACTAATTGCAAATCTGGGCATTCTCTTATTTTTCCTTCACTACGTTTTTGTGCTTGTACTTGACCCTTTCTAATCCAAGCTTGCTCGATACCATGGGATGCTGCTGGAAATTTAATGGTCGGATTTGACCTCTTTGAAATATAATTTGTAATATCTTATAGCATCTTGGCCTTATGTGCCCGATAACTCCACAAAAATGACAGGTGGGTATAAATCTTCGACTCTTTTTCGATGCTTCTACCTTTTGAGCTGATATAGACATTTCAAACTTTTCTTCATTCACTTTCAAACACTCACCTTTATAGTCTATGCCTTGAAGATCTCCTTTAACTTTACCAATTTTCAACAACTTATCTAGTTTTTTTGTGCCTCCATTCAACATCCTTAATCCCTTTTCAGTACTTATCAATTTCATTTTAGTTTCACCAAGCTCATTCGATGTCAACATCAACTTCTTTTCTAACTCTTGTATGGTGTTCTTCATTGAAAGATTCTCTTCCTTCAATCTTTCATTCTTTCTATATGTTTTCACCCACTTTCCATATATAGCCTTGTAATCCTCGTAACTATTCCCTTTTTTATCATCTAGGCCATTACTGTCGCTATCATAATCTGAAACCAAGCTTTGAGCTGAATTATTTGCATTTTTCCCGAAATTTCCAGATTTACTCACTTTTTCATCTTCAGTTATTTCCTTCTCAGTTACTGTTAAACAAGTAACTGGGCTTTTGCTGTACAAAGTAACTAACACATCCTTATTCACAACTTCTTCTTCACTTCCGGGTTCGTTATGACTCCAGTGCTCGTATAGGATTTTCCTTTTCTCTTCTTCATAGCATTAGCACACTCCACTTGAACATATCCAAAGCCTTGAAACTCATGACATTGCATTCTCTTTACCTTTCTTTCTTCCTTTTGATTTTTGGCTTGTTGATTAAAGTTGTTATTCAACGAGCGTCCGCCATAATGTTTAAAGTCGGATCTGTCATTCTTCACTATTTTCAGCCATTTACCAAAATTTCGTGTGAGTAGTACCAAGTCTTCGTTTTCATCTTATTCATCTTCCACATCATTCACACTTTTTCCGGTTTTCACCTGTAGTGCCTCTATTGTAGCCATATTCGTGAAACCAAGATCTGCACCAACTTGCTACCAAGTTCTGAATCGGTGACCTTGCTTTGATACCAATTGAAAAACCAAAGGGGGGTTAATTATTTCACAACCTTTTCGTAAACTTATTTGGCACCAACAAAATAAAAACAAGCAAAACCGAAATAATATAAAACACCAGAAATTTTGTAACGCAGTTCGACACACCTTGCCTACATCTGCGGGGACTTCACTCAGCTTAATCACTTTCACGAAAGTACAATAGATTTATCCAAGGCTTTACTGAGCCGACATCACTCAACTTTTGACACTATCACTAAACCTCATTTCCCGTGAAAGAATTTCACACCCAATAGTATGACCGCCTCGTACTAGCGTCAACAGAGGATTTTCTCAATCAACCCAATAGTACGACCTCCTCGTACTAACCTCGTCAGAGAATTTGTCTAACTACTTTCACTCAAAACAATAATAAATAAAAATAACTCAAGTATTTAATCAACTGAAAATTAAATAAAAAATATACTTAAGACAAAGATGACTTCCCTATATACTTAAGACAAAGATGACTTCCCTATGAATTTTTCTTCTCAAAATAACTCAGCTGAAAACTTTCGTCATTGTTAATTTTTCCGTAGAACAAATCACGTTGCTGCCCATAACAAGAACAAAGTGCAAAATCTCTCAAAGATGGTTTTTCCCAAAACACATAAATCAGCTCACGCAAGATGTATTGAGTGCAGTATCACCAGAAAATTCAAGGACAAAAATTCAGCACAAATGAAAGTTGTGCAGCCCCTCAATCTTGACACGTAACCACCATAATTCAAACAATATCCATTGCAGAATTTTTTGCCGCAAACAGTTATCTTCAATAGCACATATCACCAGCAACTTCAATAGCCATGCGTGGACTGCTTTTCATGCATTAATTGTCAGACAAAGTGCAGCCCAACCACCATGTGCAGCAAGCAACAAAAATTCCTTATTTCATACGTAGCAAAAACCCCATCAACAGTACACCCTCAAAAGAACACTTAAATCAACAATCTATTGACATAAAACTTGGCTCCTCCAAGACTAACCTGCGCAACTGGAAATCAATTCACTTTTTACACCTGACCCACACCTTAAACAAAGCCACACTATTTTTGTTCTTGCTACAACCCTCTAGGTTTTTTGTGACTTGCGTAAACTCTTGGATGTTTACCAAAACCAGGAGATCTACTTACATGTATTGGATAAACTTGAATATTACATTGAAAATAGGATGCATATATTGGATAGAATTGTAGCAGTACATATCTTCTCAATTTTTATCATAGATGCAATCTTTAATTCATATAATGATTCTAATGATCTAATATGTCTAATTTAAAATGCCAAAATAAAATAGGATATATATAAAATATATCCTAACAGTTTCATTATGATTATGTGTCTCCATCAACCTTCAAATATCAGCGAATCCATCACAACTTTACATAAAACAAGTGAGATGAGGATATCTTTGTAGCTTCAAGATAAGCTCCCTCACCTGTGTTTATGGTATCCTGATGCCTAAGTTTATAAATGAAAATTTTTATCAAGCTTTTGCTCCATTGATTGCGCTGTAACATGTGAATTCCTCAAACATTTTGAGAGAAATCTTCTCGAGCTTCAGTGACAACGAACGTGCATGCACCAGTAAAAAACTTGAAACAATTGGATCCTAGGTAACAATCAATGGATTCGGGCTTTGAATTGTCTCCTTGTTCAAGTGAAGGCAATGCCATTCGTTTTCTTTTCTGATTCCTGATTATGCGGTGATCAGTCTATGCTGCGAAAATCATGCAGTGATACCTATAAAAAAGGTTTATTTTTTTATTATAGTGGTTACTTTCTTTTCAAAATTGACTTCCATCTTTTCAAGGCGCATTAGTAAGGCCATGTGAAAAAAGGAAAAGAAAAGAAGCCGGCGTGTCACGGGGGTTAAAGCTATACTGGGATTCAGGTCTCAAAAAAGCCGTGACTTCAGTAGACTTCTGGGAAGCCACTTCTGATCGCAATTTCGCATGACTTTGTGAAGTATGCATTGAATTATGCACTATTGGCCAGTGATTTCCGCAATATCATGTTCTGGTTTTAAACTTTTGTAAGGTCACTTTGTCAAACCATTTAATTTCAATTTAGAAGCATTGAAATTCACTTAAAATAAAGATGGTTGATCTTGTCAGCAGTGACGGATGCACCCCACTGTTTGTCAGGGTTCTTGGCTCCTACAAGTTTTGAGGTTAAACATATTATTCATATGTTCTACTTCATAAATGAAAACTTAATGCCTGGTTGATCCTCCCAAAATTTCCTATACATAGCCATTGTCTCTTAAATTTCAAAACCAACCGAAAGAGAACATCAAGTTAGAGTTATAATTTGAGAAGGAAGATTAATTGGTTTAATTAATTATCAAAATTGTATTTTAGGGTTTGAGAGTGGACATACAAGGTTTTTGGGTTCGAGGAATATAAAAGGTTATTCTTCCAAAAGAAAAGTAATGCCTTTCCTTGAAATAGACAGCTTTATTAAACTGCGTAGATTTTTTTTATGTGTATAAGTACTTGTTTTTTTTTTCAATTTCACCATATTGGTGTTTCTAATCACTCTATTCTAACATGAGTATTGAATCAGGGTTAACAGAGGATACAAAACTTTACATAACACATGACTTGAATATACAAAAAATCTCACCAAGCAGAAGAACTATGTAAATTTCAATTGTTCTGACTTTAAAATGATTAGGAACTCCATATCTGAATTGACTATTGAGAATTCTGACCTTGTGATTGATAACTTGAATAAGGTATTGAAGGCTTATAAGAATACGACAATGGTCTCTTTTAGTTAACTACAATATAGTGTCGTTAAAATATAATTAATTGCATAATAATGATAAAATATTGCATGAAATATTTAGACTTAACATAATGGTAAACGTAATATATATCATATCAACCATTTAGAGCCTTACAAATGCTACTTGAACAAATTATATCATGACAGTGTGATGATGAGTTATTATTTTAAATCAATTTATTAATAATAAACATTACACGTACCACTGTGAAACTCAAAAATTCTATTAATAAATGCTTTCATTTTAATATAAGGTACTTAATTAAAAAATTATCAATACTAGAAGGACTCAATTGAGAAATTGTCAAAATCATTATAGTTCAATTACTACAAATGTACCTAAAATAATAATAAACATTAATTAATCATACAATAGAAAATTATTAGTATGTTAATGGGTACAAATTATAAATATAGACCAATTCTAGATCTATAGATAAATTTCTTTTATATCATGTTATCAAATTATGTAAGTACCTAATATTCTTTGTACATCATTTCTGTTTATGCTAAATACATAAGAACTATGAGATTTCTGTTATGAGGTCTTTTTATTCTTTTGTTAATTTGCATTTATATCATAAATTAATATCAAAACCTCATATATATATATATATTAGACAATAGGACCAGTTAAAATTTTTTTCTCAATTATATCTTTTTATCATTAATGATTTTATAATTAAGAGGAGTAATTAAAAGAGCTACATGGGAAGTTAGTAAAAATATTAATGCGCTGATTTAAAATGATAATGCAATGTTAGACGAACCAGTATCGTAAAGATATAGCATATTGATATGACATTTGTGAATTATAAAATGCTATATGTATCACGATGCATTGACGTGTCATACTAAAATCATAATTAGTGTCATGGTTTAGTTAATTTTAACTGTCAGCCAAAAGTATCGAACAGGACATGTGAATCACATCGATCTGTTTAGCTAAGATGCAATGTTACTGTTCAGTGGTCCGAAAGTTTTGAACTTCTAGACTTGTTGGGAAATCTGTGGGGCACACGTACTAATCTACAGTCATTTCACTTAACTTGTCACAATTTTACGCCTCTATATACCTATAAAACTCCTCTTGAACTCCCGTCCATCTTCAAGACATTGCTCATTGTAGTGCATGCATGTTAGTGTGTAAAAACCAAAAAATGGTGATGTTGAAGATTGCTTTAACTCTTCTCTGCCTAATGAGCCTGTCCTTAGTAAGTATGATCCACGCTCAAGATGCACCCGACGATTATGTCCAAGCACATAATGCCGCTCGTGCAGCAGTAGGTGTCGGACCGGTGACTTGGGACGACAAGGTAGCGGCCTTTGCCCAAAACTACGCCAGTCAACGTGCAGACGATTGCAATCTTGTGCATTCTACAAATCGGCAGTACGGCGAATGCCTAGCAATGAGTACAGGTGACCTCTCCGGAGCGGAAGCCGTGAAACTGTGGGTTGACGAGAAACCCTTCTACGACTACGGCTCCAACTCTTGCGCAGAAGGCAAGGTTTGTGGGCACTACACTCAGGTGGTGTGGAGAAACACCGTTCGCATAGGTTGTGCTAAGGTGAGATGCGGTAATGGAGGCACTTTCATTGGCTGCAACTATGATCCTCCAGGAAACTACGTTGGCCAGCAACCTTATTGAAGAATCAGCGCCTAAATATTATGTTTTAGAAGGTGTTGCACTTATATATAATGCTTATGATCACACTTTGTGACGCTCTAAATACACCAATATATATGAATAAAGTTTCGAAGTATAATTATTAGAAAAATCATGTGTTCTTATAAGTCTTCAATCACTTGACTAAAGCTAACTAATCAGTGCAATTAACCTTTCTGAATTATCCAATTTGCTTGAACTTAATTTCGCCCTTAATAGATACATATTGAACATCAATTCAAATTCAGAGTCAAGTCATGGCTGTGAAAGATAAAAGAACAATCATAGCATTGCACCTATAGAAGATTCTTTGCCGCTATGTCCTCATTGCCTTCAACAGTTCTAAAGTCTTCACAGACAAAACTTGTATGCTGCTTTTCAAAGCAAATTTTCAAAAGTTGCTTGAAGAAAATTGGTCTTTGAAGGAAAATATGATTAAAGTTTTATTTACTTTATGGCTAGCGATTAAACAAAGAGTAACACAATAGATAGGCTTAAAGACAACTTCATTATCAACAACATATGGAAGTTATGCAACCCAATCTTTGAACCATTGATTCTTAAACTGTTGTTTTTGTAAAAGTTATTAGAATCAAGCACTAACCTTTTTTTTTTTACAAATCAAGTGTACAGAAAATAATTAAGAGAAGATAGTGTTAAGTGACAATTTTACCACAATAGCTTAAGCTGTTGTGTGAGGCCAACTTAATTAGTTTTATATATTCACTAACACATCTCCTCAAGTGAACGCCTTTTAGGCTTGAAATTTGCACAGGCTCACTCTACTTTGTGCTGAATAATAGGTGGATGGTAGGATTTGAACTCACGACCACTTGGTCACAAAGGCTCTAATACCATGTTAAGTGACCATTTCACCACAATAGCTTAAGCTGTTATATAAGGTCAACTTAATTGGTTTTATATATTCACTAACAGATAGTAGAATGAGTAAAGCCGATCAAATATACTCGTATAAAAGATCTAAATTTATCTAAAATAGTTTAGAGCTGTGATATCTGAGCAATATGAAAAAAAGAAAACAAATTTTCAAATACGGGGCATAGAAAGCTCACACTTTTCAAGCTTTTCGTGTTAGTGATGAAATTTTTACTAGTTGTTGATGTTGTTTTATTAAGTTAAAATTGAATTTTCTTATTCTTCTTATAGATTTTCTTACACCGAAGCAAAAATCCTGTAAAACCTCTTCTTTGATAGTTTTCGACTTTCCTTCTCCTTCGGTTTTTTTATGATAAAGATTTGACCTTTCTTTTCTCTAACCTTTGTTCAAGTCAGTCAAAAACACATGTAATTAAAACCGTTCTTCTAAAACCGGGTTTTGCTCCTCTACTCTGTGCACTGATACGTATAACCTCTATTCTAGTTCTTAGTTCTGGTATATTAGAATTCCAATTTTTTAGTTAACCCACTGAAGCAATGAGTTTAATTTGTTTCTTAACCTGTGATCTTCTGCTAATATAATATTGTACTATTCTTCTTAGTAAATGAATGGATGGACGAGAAGCTATCATATTGTCCAGTGGGTCGTATTACAATCATAGGGGAGGTGAGATTGATGGTCCTGGTCTGCATACGTCACTTTATTTTAGCGTAAGTCAATTCTAAGGAGTTTTTCTGTACAACTTCAAATTATAAAAGATTTTTTTTTCCCGAGAGCTCCGGCATTTTTTAAAAATGTTTTCTAATTATAAGGGGTATTTTTGTTTTTTTATCCTATCAATAATATAAATGTTGTATTTATAGTTAAGATAATATCGATTTAGATGATTTATTTATTGTTTTATTAAAAATTTTAAAGCATATTAATAATAAGTAAGAATATGAATAAAATGTTAAAACAAAGTTGAAATATAAAGAAGTATAAATAAAACAATAAATTAAAGCATATCTTTAAAATGTAACGAATATGAATCTTCAATTAAATAATTTTTAGTTCAAATTCGTATTCTCATATATATAATTTATTATTTATATTTTTAATTAGTGATCTTTTTTGGTAATGGGAGATGATTGATATTCAATATTTCGTGTGCTTTTATAGATTGGTTGTGGGATTTTTTTACTACGGTCTACCCTTTGAAAGAAAAAATAAGGCATATCAATAATTGAATGTATTAGTAAATCTTTATGTAGAATAGTTATGATAAATGAGATTTTTTATACTCTACTTAAATTCAATTATATCTGTATAAGCATGATCAAATTGAGAACATATTATTTTTTATTAAAAATAGTTTTATTTTATCATCTTAAAGAATAATATATTGGGACTCAAAATTACTCATAATTTAATCTTTTAGTTACTTATTCATCACAGTTGATTATTATTTTTCCATTGGATAGATCTTAAAATTATACCATTAGATTTTGTTAAATCAACGTATAAGAATAATATTTCATCTTTTTTATTATTGAGAAGATCTCATCTAGATATTTTATTTGATATTATCTCCTTTGTTTTAGATTTATTTTGATGTTTAAAAATGGAAATTAATGATTGTTTTGTTTTAGAAGATGAATGGAGAGATTGCATTAAATTGAGATTCTATTGATGATAATCACAAGTTTTGGATAAAGTAAAGAGATTGTTATAGTCGATAAGGTTGATTACTTGAAGAGTTGAATTTTAACTGAGACTTCTTCTTATCCCTATCATGTAGGAATTTTAAATTGAATTTGTTTTAAATAGACATCTTTACAAGTTAGAATTAGATTATGATTAGATTAAAAGAGGTGAACCTTACAATAGAAAGAGGTTCTCTCCTCACGACAAGAAAACAACCCTTCTGCGACGTTTTAAAAACATCGCAGAAGGTCAAAAAACGTTGTAGAATACCATTTGCAACATTTTAAAAAACGTCACAGAAGATGGTGTAGGCAAAAGGTTTCCACGATGTTGCATAAAACTTTGCAAAAAACTTTGACATTTAGCGACGTTTCAGAAAACTTCACCAAAAGATAGGATATTCGGCGACGTTTTATGGAAACGTCGCAGAAACAAGCTAATCCGCGACGTTTAAAAAACGTCACAAAATAGGTTACAATTCGCGACATTTAGAAAGTAATTTATTTTTTAATTTTCCAAAAATAAGTTTATTTTAATAATTTTTCAATTTTTATAATTATTTTTCATTTATCCTAAAACAATTATAATTTAATAATTATTCAATATTAATTTTAATTTTTTCTTTGTTTTCATTTATCTGAAAATAATTTTAATTTAATAATTATTCAATTTTAATAATTATTCAACTTTAATAATTATTTTTCTTTTATTTTGTTTCAATTTTGGAAAATAATTTTAATTAAGTTATTTTGAATTTAATAATTAGTTTTAACAAAATTTTTAAAATAACAAAAAAATTTTAAATCTTATTTATTTAACAACTATTCAATATTATTTATGAAAATTTTTTATTTAATAATTCTTCAATTTTTTGAGTATATCATTAATTTTAATACTTATTCATGTATAACAAGAATTTTACACATGCAGACAATATATTATTTAATTGCAATTCCTAAATATGTCATAATACAGTAATTAATATAAGCAATACGTCATAAGTGTTTAATATATCAATATGAGTACATATCTAATCTAAACGAATATTATGTGTAGCACATAAAAGTTTCAAGACTTTTTTTTGTTGTTCGACTTCGGTAGTTAATCAATCCTGCATTTCTTCAAAATTTTTAGTCAATTCATCAGCTTGAGACTGTAACCCTTGATTAGTCTTCTTTGACTCCTCTAATTCATCTCGGAGTTTCTTTCTGACTGAAGTCTTCCCTTGTGGTCGAGGTACAATTCTCATGCCAACAACGTAATATGATCTAGTGCCCAAGACTTTGTCGCACACTTCATCCACTATCATCGGATGATCTTGTTCTATTGAATGTGTCAATTTATAACACATTAATTCCTAAAAAAGTAAGAATTAATTACATACACAGTCTCATTTAAGAAATATTTGTAAATGAACTATGTACTCACCCATTTTTCTTTACATTCGATAGTTATCTATTGACCTTTACTTTTATCATAATGAGTGTGATACCATAGCTTCATCCGGTCACACTCTTCTCCTTCTCTGTCACTTTATTATATAGAAATATATTACTAGTAATATTTATTATAAATTTTGAAATGTCAATCAAAGTAAAATATAATTAAAAAGATACTAACTCACAATCTCATGTCGTATCGCTACAAAAGCCTTAGAGCTGGAGTTTGGTCGACATTTGACCTGACTTCTAGCCAATTTTGGCTTTTTGACTTTTTTCCTAATCGTACACATAACAAAATTTATTATAACATTTATAAATCACAATTCATAAATACTAATATATAATCAATTGTCAAAAAAGTTGTGAAATTAAGTTTTTTTTATCAAATAAACTAACCTTTGTAGTTGATTGCCCCCAATATTCGCATAAATCCATCCACTTCGCCATTGTGACATTATGCGACTTAACATCCTTTTCGTGCTTGGTAAAATGCTTCTTTAAATGAAATATTTGATCTTTAGACCTTAAAGCAAGAAACTTCTTCATAGTAGTATGTACTTCGTTGTCAGTCCTCATTCGCTTGACTTCCAACTTTCGCTACAAAAAATTATAAATAATTGGTCAAAGTTTTTGGTATATGGAAAACATGTACAAATTAGATAGTTTTATAATACTTACGTCTAACTTATCAAATGCAATGTCCAACTCCTCATTAGTAATTTTTTCCCATTTTGTTCTTACAGGTAAGGAAATTTGGGATACTACACCAATCTCACTCGATAATTTGGCAGATTGTACGGAGTTGGTTGGTTATCCTTCAGCAGGGGAGACCTCTTTCCCCAATCTCTTACCTATCGCCTTATTAATCTTTGCTAATCCATGTCCTTTTGTGACACCCTTTTTTTGGGATTAGTCGTGAATCCTAAAATAGCAAAGGAATAATTTATAATTAGCGTATAACATACTATTAATTGGTTAGATAAACAAAATAATTAAACTTAATAAATTTCACCAATGTGATGTGCAAGATCATACTTGCAGTGCTTGCAGAAGAAGAGCCCACAGTGAGAAGAATAGTGTGATTTACTGGTGTCTGATAATTAGAAGCTGGAGGCATCTCTTGAGAAGTTGACGGAGAACTAATATTGCGACACATATTCAAAAGTTGTTCATACTTGTCTCTAGGTTGAGTAATAGGCATAGATGTGACTTCTTTTGGTGTTGGAGTAGGCTCATAAGGTGCAGGTGTGTGATCTTGTGGCTGTGTACGAGCAGATGGCTCATTACCTTCATTGCCAAGAAGCTGACGGTACTGCGACTGCAGTTGCGTCAATACTAAGCTGCTTGGTGTAGCCTTATTCCTCTTCTTAGGTTGACCAGGTCCTATGTGAATCACCTGCATGTTTAAATGAATTTTACTATAATTTATAATATTTTAGCATAGTAGTAACCAAAAAACACAACCAGAAAGGCAACAGAAGTGGATTAGTTAGAGCTGAAGCAAAGAATGATGAAGCAAAGGAAAAAGTAGGTTCGGAGAGAAACTAGTAGATTAAGTACTCAATCAATTAAGAAAACTAGTAGTCCAAGTATTTATAGTATAATAAAGCAATATGATACGACAAATGCATAAATTTGTAAAGGAAACAACTCATTGACTGTAATAAATTTATTTACTTAGAATTTTCACATTATGTTACGATGCATGCATGAAGTTATACTAGAAGTGACGACTGTAATGACAAGTCCAAGCAATGCAGCTCATTGACTATAATACGACCGCTGATTCTTATTTATATGCAATAGTTTGATCTAGTAAAATTTTCCTACAAAGCAATAATCCAAAGTCCAAGCAACACAACTCACAGGGGCCTTTCTTCCTGTTCATATAGGGCATTCCTTACGTGAACAGGAAGAAAGGCCCCTATGCAGCATATGCCTTATCCACCTTAATGTTGATTCTTTAGCCAGAAGTATGAAAAATGGAAATTAGAAATGTCAACCAATCAGCCCAGGATTCACTATCCTTATAGAATATGGAAAATTTCTATTCAAATATGTTTCAAAGAATATCTTACCAAATCCAATTCTTTTGAGTTTGGTTGTATTTTCATCAAGACTTATTAGCCTACCTAATGAGCTTGTTATATGATTAAGTTCCTTTAATACATAGTACTTAAAGTGGACTTTCAGAAAGTTAACTGATATCAAAATAATACTCGTCCGTTGGATCTTTGATTTTAATTACTACTTAACTAAAACAAACACAAATGCCAACAATATGACCCATTCCTAAATAAACATTCTTAAGCGAAACTAAATCAAAAGGAATGGATTTAGACCAAACGCAAAAGTTTAAGCACTAAAAAGGTTCAATTGTATAATAAGAATTTATTTATCAATGAAGATAAAACAACAAAGGCTCAATTGCATAATAAGAATTTATTCATCATCGTCTTCAGTGGACTCTTCCAACACAATATCACATTCATTTTCACTATTGCTTGTCTCTATGTCAATCCAAATCATCATTCAAACATTGCTTGGAATTCAATACAACATTATTTATTAGATCAAATGCAATATCATTTCGATCTAAAAACTCTAAGGAACATTCCTCGACTTCCACTAGAACTTCATAAGACTCTTCAACTTCATTTGAATCTTCTTTATTACCATGCACAGGGATATCATACGCACGTCTAACTTAACATTCTTACACAATCCACAAATTTGAACGGAGTAACAAATCTTCCACACAAAAAACTTGCTTCGCTTGGTTACTAAAATAAATAGGTTATCGTTGAACCAAAACTTAGTTACATTAATGCTTTTTAGAATACCGTTGACACTAATATTCAAATTTTCAAGATCGTACCATTTGCATTTAAAAACCATAACACTTTTAACGCTAACATATTTACTCCTGATAATATCTGCCAGCATCCCATAAAATGAAATATTATCTTCCCTATAATTTCCTAACACTGCAACACCACTATTTTGTGTAATCCTACACAGATCACGGGCTTCAGTGCGAAATCGCATTTTGTTTGTATTGCATACAGTATACTTCTGCACCAAACTACGAGGTCCATATACTAATGCATACAAAGACTCAAAGATATTTCCTTCACAGGAGCTAGTTAATGTCGTCATCTATAACAAAAAATGAAAATAGTTAATAATATATAATTATTAGTGTACACCACGTACAAAACTTCTTTTCATCTGATGCTTTAACCATGAAGAAAATTGTTCGCTAAGTCTCCTATCAACATACAATAGATGTTATTGCCTCAACTCATCCATATTCTCACTATGGATCATCAAAAATTCAATCAAAATTATATGCAGTATCTCTACCTATTACATATCTTAATTTCACAATAGGTTAGAAAAACTTACTCAATAAAGGGCATAATCTCATTACAATTCATAAGCACATACCAATTTGTAATCTCTAGCTCATTTGTAGGAAGAGCAATTGTTTTGCCAAGCACTAATTAGCTTACGTTGTTGGAAGAACGCTGATATGTCACTACCATCAACCATATCATTGATTCGCTCTAGCACGTTGAAGTTGGTTTCAATTCCTTTTAGATACATTGAACATAATGTCATGCACTCTTTAATAACATATGTTTCAGCAACCCTTCTGGACGTGCTTTACTTTTAACAAATCCCTTTAGTGTACCTAGGAATGTTAACAAATGATTAACCATAATTAGATAGGCCACTGTTTAGTTAACTTTTAAGAGCAATAGGATCAATTTAAATAATACCTCTCAATTGGATACATCCACTTATATGCAACTGGCCCACCAAGTAAGGCTTCATTTGGCAAATTAATAGCTAAATGCACCATGACATCAAAGAATGCTGGTGGGTATATTATTTCAAGTTTACATAAGATTAAAGTAATCTCATGACACATCTTCTGTATGTCATCCTTATTCAAACTTCGTCTACAAATTCGGCAAAAGAAGTCCCCCAACTCCATTAAAACACCTGTCACATCTTTATTCAAGATGGCACGCGTGCCTAATGGAAGAATGCTTTGTAATAGTATATGACAGTTATGAGACTTAAGTCCAGTAATCTTCCTTTCATCAACAATAATACATCTAGATATATTCGATGCGTAACCATCTGGAAACTTCGCCTACTTACAAACTCACAAAACTTCTTTTTCTCATCGGAAGACATTGTACAACATGCTGGAGGTTTTACCACAATAGTTCCATCAGTTGCTCTTATCAAGTGTAATTCTTTTCGAATATTGATATCTTCCAAATCAAGTTGAGCCTTGATTGTATCTTTGGTTTCACCTTCAACATTCATCAAAGTACCTAGGATATTGTCACAAATATTCTTTTCTATATGCATGACATCAAGGTTATGCCTTAATCTTAACTTATGCCAATATGG
>JANZLX010000212.1:33396629-33408019 GCA_025531955.1 Erythroxylum orinocense
GTTTTTGGTATTTCAAATTTAAAATGAGTGATATGAAATGGTAGTGAGTGAATGTAAAAAGAAGAAAAACACAAGTAATTAACAATGATAAAAGCAACCCTCCAGTTCAATAGCACAGGCAATCATCACTTAAACAGATATTAGACTTAAACAAATGAACTAGGAGTTAAAATAACGCTTTTAATCCAACAACTGAGCCACCTCAAATTGTTATAAAAATATTATCCAAAATTTCAATTTACTAACCATTAGAATAGTAAAATCGAACCAAGGATACTAAAACCCAATGCTCAATTTTTACTCAACAATTAGGAAAATAAAATTAATACCAGCAATTGATATGACAATCCAATCATTCAACCCATCTTGAATAATCACCAAAGATTTAATAAAATCTCAATACAAAATCTTGACCCAAAATAAATTAATGAAATTGAACCAGATTCAACACAATATCAGTTGCTAAATAATAACCAAGTCAAAGAAATCTTCCAATTCAAGATATATTCCATACATAAATCCAAATAATTAAATAATTATCTTAAGACCTAGGAATCACTAAATAATCATAGAAGATAAATGCAACTTAAACTCCCCTATGAAAACTTAAGCTCCTGCCATTGCCATTGAATCAGAAGATTAGGATGAACTAGCTTCGAAAATTCATGAAGGACGTTGTAAATAGTGAGCTCCGACGGTCAGCCATAGAAGGTGAAAGATGATGGTTTTGGATTTTGTGGGAGATGAGGACCAAAAAAGAAAACCTCTATCGACACCACCTGCTTTCGCTGGCTTTTTTTTCTCTCCTCCTTTCAAACGACACACACACCCAGACCATGCACGCACCCAGTTTTACCGCGCTTCCAACCCACGCTAGCCCGCAGACCCGCAAGCCTTCAGACTAGCACTACGCATGCCACCTTCGTTCCAGACCAGGCACACACGCCTCCACATTGTAGCTGGATATGACAAATTAATGTTATGGTTGCTTTTTTCCAAATAAAACCCTCACAGACACCACTTCTGCCCAAGACCATGCTATCATTTTCCTCTCTTCTACTTTTCCTTCACACGTTGTCGTTTCTTCTCACTTTTCATTCCCACTATTGCTATCAACGTTGTCGTTTTTGGTGTGATGCTTGCACTTATCCTTCACATCTCCAGCTATTTTAATGCCTTGATCACTACTTTTTAATCTTTTTGAACTCCAATTTCTCCAAGTACCCTACAATAAAAATTACAAATAAAGTAGCATCAATTGTCCAAAATCAATTTATCACAATAATTCGAATAATAATCAAATAATTCCATAAAGATCAATTATAGTGACAAAAAACTCATCCAATTGATATGAAAATATATGTAAATAAATAAGTTTGTCAAAGGAGGAGAGTTAATTTCTAAGGAATTTTAAGAGTTTTGTGAATAGAATAGAAAATGTCAACATTTGACATTCACAAAGTCTCATTAATAAAATGGAGTTGTTAAAAGAAAGAATAAAACAACACTGTACATGGCTCAAAGCATGCCCAAAAGCAAGAAATTGCTAAAGGAGTGCTAGGAAAAAGTTATTGCATATGCAGTCTACTTATTTAACTAGAGTCTAGTAAGAAGCATATAGGGAACGACACCACAAGAAGCATAAAGGAGATGAAAAGTAAACATCTTTTATCTTAGAGTTTTAGAAACATTGCACATACATATATACCAGATGAAAGAAGAATCAGGTTTGATGATAAAAGTTAACGAAGCATCTCCATTGGCACATACATATATACCATATGAAAGAAGAATCAGGTTTGATGATAAAAGTTAACGAAGCATCTCCATTGGCTATAATGCAAGTTCCAGAGGCTATAAGTTATACAATCCAAATAATAACAAGATTGTGATAAAAGTAACATAACATCTTTGATGAAGGAGGAGAATTAGATTTCATCTCTTAAGGGAAAAAATCAATTTCTTTCCTCGGGAAGCACAAACATTGAAGGATTAACTAAAAGAACCTTAACAAGAGACTCCACCAACTTCACCAATATAAACCACTCATGAAAATAACTATCATCTTTCTTAAAAGAAAGGATAGAGGGACATATAAGAAGTCTTAAAGATCTTTATGAGGTGATAGCAAAATTTGGAAAACTTAAATTTTTCTATCTCTTTGCTAATTGTGAATCAATGAATTTCAAAGAAGTTACACAATATAAAAAATAGAAGAAAGAAATCAAGTCAATAAGAAGAATAAAACTTAAGAATTCCCTACTATTCATAAAGGTCACTAAGCAAATGATTTCAAATAGGTATAAAAAATAAAAAGAAATGCTAAGAAGAACATTGAAAGATATAAGGCGAGATTATTCACAAAGGATATAGTCAAAGATCTAGTCTTAAATATAATGAAGTATTTGATCTTGTTATACACGTAGAGACTATAAGACTAATCATCTCTTTAGCAACTTAGAACAAGTGGAAGATACATCAAATGGATAAGAAATTAGTATTTCTTAATGGAGATCTCGAGAAAAAAGTCTACATTTAGTAACCATTAGGATATGAATTAGCAAGATATGAAGACAAAGTTTTAAAGTAGAAAAAGGCTCTCTATAGATAAAAATAAGTACCTGGACTGTAAAATTGTTTAATTGATAAGTACTTTTAAGAGGATGGCTTTACCAAATGTCATTAGGAGCATGCCCTCTATACCAAGTTCAAAGAAGGAATTGTTTTGAATGTGTACTTGTACGTGAATGATCTGATCATTATTGGAAGGAGTCTAGTTTGTTTGATGAGTTCAAGAAAGCTAAAGCTAAAGAATCAAGATGATTGATATAGGTCATGATATACTATATTGGAATTGAAGTCAAGTAACCAAAAAAAAGAATTTTTATCCTATAAGAGGGTTACGCAAGACAAATTCCTGCAAACTAATAAACACACCAATAGAAGTTGGAGACAAATTTTCCAAGCATAAAGAAGGTGAAGGCATAAATCCAACATTTTTTAAAAGTCTCATTGGAAGTTTATACTATCTAACTTATTCGAGGCCTAACGTTCACAAAGTAGTTGAATTGGTTAGTCGTTATATAGAAACTCCAACAACACACTTCAAAATTGCAAAGAACAATTTTTGCTACTTAAAAGGTAAAATTAATCTTGGTTTGTTTTACACATATAATAATGATTACAAGTGCGTTGGATACATGATAGTGATTGTGAGTGGAAACATAGATGATCAAATAAATACTTACTAAATGTGTGTTCTTCATATATAGGAGATATTGGCTTTACGTGAGTGTTAAAGAAACAAATTTATTGTTACTTTATCTACTTATGAATTGAAATACGTAGCAACTAGCTCATATGTTTGTCATGCAAATTGGTTGAGAAATTTATTAAAGGAGCTCATTCTTATACAAGAAGAGCCAATGACGATTTATTTTTACAATACATTAGCAATATATCTAGTAAAGAATTCAATATTTTATGTTCGAACCAAGTATACTGACACTTACTGTCACTATATATAAGGGAATGTATTGTAAGAAATATGTGAAATTGGAGATTTAATTTTATTTTGGTCCAAAATAAAATTAAATCTTGTGTAACTTGATCATTAAACAATAAATTTAAAAATAAGATGCCCATTTTTTAGAAAATTAGCAGACCAAAATAAAATTAAATCTTGTGTAACTTGATCATTAAACAATAAAGTTAAAAATAAGATGCCCATTTTTAAGAAAATTAACCTACCTAATTAATTATGTAAGATGTTTTAACAAGCTTTTCTAGAAATAGGCAAGATGATATTAAATGTATGGTTAAGCAAATTGTGAAAAGAATTTTAAAAGAGATTAGGAGATATTATGAACAAATGTGTGGTGTAAGATGACTTAAATTTGTAATAAATACCCATAAGTTCATTTGGGTAGAGTATGAGAAAAATAAATAAGAATTATTAGAGGAAAAGAGTTTCATAACCAAGTGTGAGAGAGTTGTAATAAAGAGATTAAATAAAAATTATTTTTATTAAATTTGTATTAAATGAGTTGAAGTGTAAAACCTTTGTTGTAGTCTTCCTTTGGTGTTAGCAGAGCTAAAATGCGATATAATTGTAATGGTACATGTGGTTTATGGATTTCTCTCGGAGAATAATAAGACAAGTCTAAAGTCCAAATAAGACTTGAACTTCTGGACTTGTTAGGAAATAAATGGCACACGTACCAAATAAAGGTCTTGAAATTAGGTAAACCATGGTATAATTCGGCCAGTATCATTCCATGGCATCTTCTGGTTACTCATAAACTCACTCTTTTGAACATTTGCATGTGGGCATAGTACTTTGTAGTTGTTAATTTGACTTGCAATAAAAAAAAAAAGACACAGTAATAGTTTTCATTATCTTTTTCTATTGAAATATTTATGTCTAAGAAGTTTGGCTTAATAATTAAGTGGGTAAATTCCTCAATTCAACTTTTCAAAAGGTTTCCCTGGCGTAGATCAATTGATCTACTTGCTCAAGCCTTTAATTAAGAAATCTAACCCCAGTGCAGAAGTTGGCATGAAAATATTATGAATGTCACAAAAAAGTTAAAGAAGAAGATGCCTTAGGTTTAAGATTTAGGACTCAAGATTTTAGGATGTAGGATATAGGATTTAGGACCTAGAATCTAAGAGTTTTAGACTTCAGACTTTAGGATTTAGAATCTAGAGTCTAAGATTTTTTAGAATTTAAACTTTAGGATTTAGTGTATAGGGTTTAGGTTCTAATTTTAAGATTTAGTGTATAGAGTTTAGGGTCTAATTTTAAGATTTAAGTTCTAGTCATTTCACTTAACTTGTCACAATTTTACGCCTATATAAACCTATCAAACGCCTCTTGAACTCCCATCCATCGTCAAGACATTGCCTATTGTAGTGTGTGAAAGCCAAAATGGTGATGTTTAAGATTTATTTAACTCTTCTCTGCATAATGAGCCTGTCCTTAATAACTATGATCCATGCTCAAGACGCACCCAACGATTATGTCCAAGCACATAATGCCGCTCGTGCAGCAGTAGGTGTCGGACCGGTGACTTGGGACGACAAGGTAGCTGCCTTTGCCCAAAATTACGCCAGACAACGTGCAGGCGACTGCAATCTAGTACATTCTACTAATCGGCCGTACGGCGAAAACCTAGCAATGAGTACAGGCGACCTCTCCGGAGCGCAAGCGGTGAAACTGTGGGTTGACGAGAAACCCTTCTACGACTACGGCTCCAATTCTTGCACGAGGGGCAAGGTTTGTGGGCACTACACTCAGGTGGTGTGGAGAAACTCCGTTCGCATAGGTTGTGCTAAGGTGAGATGCAGTAATGGAGGCACTTTCATTGTCTGCAACTACGATCCTGCAGGAAACATCATTGGCCAGCGACCTTATTGAAGAATCAGCGTCTAAATATTATGTTATAAAAGGTGTTGCACTTAATATTTATCGTCACACTATGTGGTGCTGTAAGTACACCCATATATATGAATAAAGGTTCAAAGCATAATTATTAGAAAGTAATTAGATAGAATATTCTATTGTTCTTTATTAGCAGTAACTTAAAAAATTATCTGACCATAGTAAATTGGGATTTGAAAAGGTGTTTTAAATATGAAATATAAATCATTTACTAATTAGCAAGAATGAATATGGTTGGATTTAAAGGATTAGACACCAAATTCATACTATATATGCAACGGTTAAATTATACATCATAATCATACATAGACAGGTTGAGTCAAACCACTTTGGTATGCATAATATTTGGGTGGTTATGATATATTGTTATGTTAATATTGATCTATGATTACTAATTATTTAATTAAAGAATTAAAGATAAATTAAAATAAGTTTTAAATATATTGAATTCTAATTATGAAGTATAATTATAATTTATAGTTATTGTCAACATATTAAGAACCTAATAAGTTACATACAAAGAGTAGTAAAAATAGATAAATCAATTTAAGTTAAGTTGGACTTAATTATAAAGTTTAAGAAACTTCACGAATCAAATATGAGATATTTGTTTTTATTAAAATTAAATTAAATTATAACTAGAGTTTGTCTTTAATTGTAATTAGGTAATTGAATTTTAATAAGAAATAAACTGGTGATGATGTGGTCTACACCTAAATTAAATCCTAAAATCTTGCAGTAAAAGAATTATAGTATAGGAAAGTAGGAATGAGTCCCTCAAGAAATTCCAGTTTTATGATAGATTTTAATGAAATAAGGATTGTAATGATACGAAATTTCGTAACAAAGAAAATAAATTAAAATTTGCAAATAAAAAACTATTAATAAAACAAATTTCGATTTTTGGTTGCTTTCATCATTAACACTATGATTGATCACTTATACAAAAAAATAATTATTTCATCAATCATATATTTAATGTGATATTAAACATATGTCTTTACTTAAGATTTGTTAATAAAAATATGCAATTCAACTAACCCTTATTGTTTAACAACTTTAGATACGATATCTTTCTAAATTAAGATATAGAAAAATATAGCTTTAAGAAGAAAAAAAAGACCACCAAAACAAGATAACACAACATCTGTAGTTACATTTAATCTAATTGGACCCTTTTCCTAATAGTTAATAATTTCTGATGCAACAAATTAGAAACTCCTAGCTACTACAAAGATTAAAAGAATTGAACTTTTACATACTTAATATTTAATCAAGCAAATGAATATTTTAATCAGTAAACTAATTGTGCACATTAAATTCAATCATAAATAATCATAAATACAAAAGCACTAAAAAAAATTAATCCACAAATGAATGAAACTCTTAGCAATAAGACCCATTTATCTCCCAATCGACAAAGTTCTAAAGGCTGCAACTCCCTTCAATCAAGATAAAGAAGATTAGCCAACAATGGTTATAACCACTACTAACTTCTAATGAAGAAAAGCTACTCTATCGTCTACTAAAGAGAGGAAGAAAACTTTGTGATAAAAAGGAATGTGCAAATGAAAAACTTGGAATAAATTTTCTCCTTCACATCGGTCCTCTTTATAGCTACTTTAATCCCATGTGTTGTTGATGTTTTGGCTCCCATAAATAATAACTTCTTTTATTGCTAACTGTTAAGTGAAAGTTTTATCACAATAGCTTAAGCTGTTATGTGAGGCCAACTTAATTAGTTTTATATATTTACTAACACACCCCTCAAGTGAAAGCCCTTTGAGCTTGAAACTTGCATAAGCTCACTCTACCTTATGTTGAATAATAGGTAGGTGGTAGGATTTGAACTCACGACCACTTGGTCACAAAGGCTCTGATACTATGTTAAATGACCGTTTCACCACAATAGATTAAGCTGTTGTATGAGGCTAACTTAATTGATTTTATATATTCATTGACATCAGACTCGGTCAATTTTCATGTCCATACGTGAATGGTTCCCTTATTCTGGTTCAATCATGGACATGTTGATAACAAACTGTTCTGATTATAATTAAAAAAACCTTCATCTATTTTATAGTTTTATTTAAAAGGATTTTTCTCGAAATTAAAAGATCTAACTAAAAATTTATTGGTCTCGAGAATCCTCAAACATCAAAGTCCTAGGGCAGTAGAACTCAACATTTCGCAATGGAAAGCTATAATACTATCTAATATGTCGAGTTTGAATTTGACTGAAGATAGAATAACAATGAAGAAAAGAAAGAAGCTTAATAATCTAATTGAGGAGTTTGACTTGATAATTAAGTAAACGCATTCCTCATATCAACCTCACAAATTTTGGATGGAGAGTAAAAATGGATTCACTAACCAGAACTTGAGGTCAATATACTCTCTTTAGGGTAACAAATTTGGGAATTTGATCCAAAATACACAAGCTGGCCAGGAATAGTACTCTTAAATGACGCTAAAAAAACATTCGAGAAAACGGCTCCTAGATAAGGAGTAGAAATTATAGGGCCCTAAATCTGGCATAACTTCCCACATCGTTGCCTATATATACCAATCAAATTTCTCTCAAATTCCCATCTCCATCACCAAGTTACCATTGTTTAATACATGCTCATTAGAGTCAAAAGCCAAAATGGTGATGTTCAAGACTTCTTTGGCTCTTTTGTCTCTAATGAGCATGTCCCTAATAACTATATTTTCAATGGTCCATGCCCAAGACACGCCCGAAGATTATGTCCAAGCACATAATGCTGCTCGTGCACAAGTAGGCGTCGGACCGGTGATTTGGGATGACACGGTGGCTGCATATGCCCAAGACTACGCTAACAAACGTGCCGGAGACTGCGCTCTTGTTCATTCCGGTGGACCATACGGTGAAAACATCGCAATGAGCAGCGGCGACTTATCTGGTACAGAAGCAGTGAAACTGTGGGTTGACGAGAAACCCTACTACGATTATGACTCCAACTCTTGCACCAACGGCCAGCAATGTTTACATTACACTCAGGTGGTATGGACGAACACGTTTAGCGTAGGATGTGCTAAGGTGAGATGCAGTAATGGAGGCACTTTTATTACCTGCAATTATGACCCCTACGGCAACATCGTTGGCGAGAGACCTTACTAAAGATCAGATTCTAAAAATGTTGCACTTGTAGTTGTCATCAAACTGTTTTCTGGTATAAGCATAACAAATATATGAATAAAGTTCCAAATAATATTAGAAAAAATGATGTGGTTTCTTATCTCTTCAATTTGTTAATTATCTGTAATTAGTGAAAATATTTTATGAAACTACATACTCAAAACCTATCTATATTATCATATTTTCGCTATACACTTTGATTACATAAAATCAAATAATATAACATTAACTAACTAAAAGATATAACAAAGTAAATGTATGGTTAAAATTATTTTATTATGTATGTCTTAAATATAGTGCTTATATAGAATAACATATTTCTTCAAAACACCTGTTAAGAAAAGTTATAATCTCTATTTTAAAACCTGGATCGGACTGGCCAGTTTGACCGGTTTGATCGATGATCGACCGGCTATCCGATCTGAGTGACCCCTAAAAACTAATCTTCAATTGAACCAATGCGAACTGGTAAGAACCGGTCAATTGACCGATTAAACCAGGACTGGTCAAAACAGTTGGCCGCTGGTTCAATGAATTTTTTTATTTTTTATTTTGTTTTTTCTTTCATGTGTTTTTTAATTATATTAAAAGTAAAACCTACTTTTTCTCCAGAAATCTAACAAAAGTATAGAAATTTATATTATTTGGTATATTTTTCTATTTTTAATATTACTAATATTATATATAATTATTGTGTAATTATGACGTCGCACTGATTCAATCGGTGGTTGAACTGGTCAAACCGGTAACTAGTGGCAGATCTACAATGAGGGCAAGTCCACTGCCCCCAATAAATATCCTATAAAATTATTATTTTAATTTTTGCCCCCATAAAAAAATAAAATTTTACTCCTAATAAAATTTTGTCCCCGTTAAAAATAAAATTTTATACCTATTAAAATTTTACCCCCACTTTAAAAAATTTTTGGATCTGCCCTTATCGATGACCAATAAGGCCTCCGATTCAATGTCCGGTCTGAGTTTCAAAATCTTGGTCATAAGGGAAGTACCTTCAAATTTCAAAAAATCATAATCGTAATCTAATGGTAAACCAACACGCGAAGCCTTGTACTTGCTTAAGTAAGGCATCAGCTAATTCAGCTTGGCCATCAAAACTTATATCATTCTTTCTTCAACTAAGTCATCTGACCGATAAAATGGAGCCTCCCTCATTCTAGTGTCGACTAATTCATTTCAGTCAACATATTTTGTAATTGTCTCAATCTAAATGTTAGTTAATTCGCCCAACCAATAGAACAAGTACATGCGCCATTAGACTTTGAGAATCATACTTTTCATCATAAATTAATCTATTCCATATGTTGCTAACAAATTTATTCAATATGATTTTGTTGTTAAATCAGAAGAATAAATTAATAAACTAGAATATGTACATAACGTTCAATACAAGTGCCGCATAAGGCATAAAGGTGAGACTAAGCAAAAGTCACAGAGCCATCCAATAACCAAGGTGGACATAATCTCAAAGAAGACCTCATCATAGGCAATCGAGCGGAAAAATCCTAAGCATTATAACAACTCAAATAAGCCAGCCAATGGATGTGGAAAAGAGCCCTACAGAAGAACCATAGCAAGTGAAGGGCCAAGGAAAGCTACTGCCGAGATGTGAAAGTGCTGAACCACCAAAGGAGGCAAGGCGAACATCGCATTGCCCAAAGGTCATCGCATGCAATAACCTGTAAGAGGACTAAACAAAATCTGCAAAGGAATGAAGATAGACACTGTAAAAATTACCTCCTCTCGATGTGTTGGCTGAGAAGTTCCCTAACGTGAGAGATGACTCCGAGATACACTCGCTCCTCCGCCATAGCTTCACTCTTAAAGGTACAAGCATTGCGCTCAGTCCAGATATGGTAAAATGTAGTGAATAGGAGAAGGGGGAAGTAGGTGAGGTCTGGTACACTGGTACAGGATGCAGTTCTATACCAGTAGGGGAGAGTTACAAGGGTTGAATGGGTGGAGGCAGTGAGTCCAAATTGCGCGGGAGAAGGGACATTCAAAGAACAAGTGGTCAAGTGATTCATTGGCTGAAAGGCACAGGAAGCAATGGTTAGGTGTATAAAGGTATGACAATTTATCCCTGGTCTGAAGCTTTTGCTGGTAAGCAAGCCATAAAATAAAGGAGCAACAAGGAGTATTATATTTGGACCATACCAAGTTGTACCATGGTACTACCGGTAATAGAAGTCGCAAGATATGATAGGCTGACGTATTGGTATAGCGCTTAGTGGGGCTTGCTAGCCATTCCAAGTTTTCTGGTAAGGACCTATTGGGTAAGTACACTGGTGGCTCTAGGTGTCTGAGCAGGTCCAAGGAAACCTCCCTCTAGTGCCAAGCATCCTCAATATAACTTCAGAGACACGTGTTGTGAGTGGAAGCTCCGATCCATTGATGTCTCTTGGGGTGGACAAGGTCTGCAAAATATCTCGTGGATGCCATGGATCCTACCAGAAAAGAGTTGACAAACAGTTCCCAATCCTAAATTTGAATTGATGGCACAACCGGTCCTTCACTAGTAATATCTTTCTCTGACTCCACGAACAATTATAGGAAGGTTGAGCCCTCCAAAAATTTGTCCTAGCAAGATAATAGTATGGACCCATTTAACCTAAAGGGCCTCCCTATCTACAAATAAGATCCAAATCTATTTCCCTAACAACACTTGGTTCCAAGTAGTCAAATGTTTGATACCTAAACCCCTTCCTTCTTAGGACGACCAATGTCATTCCATTTCACCTTAGCCGGAGTATTGGTAACTACTCTACC
>JANZLX010000212.1:33419768-33431175 GCA_025531955.1 Erythroxylum orinocense
CAAAGAAGATCTCATCATAGGCAATCGAGCGGAAAAATCCTAAGCATTATAACAGCTCAAATAAGCCAGCCAATGGATGTGGAAAGGAGCCCTACATAAGAACGTGAAGGACCTAGGAAAGCTACTGTTGAGATGTGAAAGTGCTGAACCTCCTGAGGAGGCAAGGCAAACATCGCATTGCCCAAAGGTCGTCGCATGCAATAACCTGCAAGAGGATTAAACAAAATCTGCAAGGAAAGAAGATTGACACTGTAAATATTACCTCCTCTCGATGTGTTGGTTGAGAAGTTCCCTAACGTGGGAGATGACTCCGAGATACACTCGCTCCTCTGCCATAGCTTCACTCTTAAAGGTGCGAGCATTGCGCTCAGTCCAGAGATGGTAAACTGTAGTGGATAGGAGAAGAGGGAAGTAGGTAAGGTCTGGTACAGTGGTACAGGAAGAAATTCTATACCAGGAGCGGAGAGTTGGAATGCTGGAATGGGGGAAGGAGGGTAAGTTGAAACGGTGGTGGCAGTTAGCCCAAATTGCGCAGGAGAAGGGACATTCGAAGAACAAGTGGTCTATTGATTCATTGGCTGAAAGGCATAGGGATCAATGGTTAGGTGTATAAAGGTATGACAATTTATCCCTGGTCTGAAGCTTTTGCCAGTAAGCAAGCCATAAAATAAAGGAGCAACGAGGAGTATTATATTTGGGCCATACCAAGTTGTACCATGGTACTATCGGTAATGGAGGTCACAAGATATGTTAGGCTGATGTATTTGTATAGCGTTTAGTGGGGCTTGCCAGCCATTCCAAGCTGTCAGGTAAGGACCTATTGGGTAAGTATACGGGTGGCTCCAGGTGTCTGAGCAGGTCCAAGGAAACCTCCCTCCAGTGCCAAGCATCATTCAATATAACTTCAGAGACACGTGCTGTAAGTGGTAGCTCCGATCTAATAATGTCTCTCAGGGTGGACAAGGTCCGCAAAATACCTCGTAGATGCCATGGGTCCTGCCAGAAGAGAGTTGACAAACCATTCCTAATCCTAAATCTGAATTGACGGCACAACCGGTCCCTCACTAGTAATATCTTTCTCCAACTCCACGAACAATTATAGGAAGGTTGAGCCCTCCAAAAATTTGTCCTACGCAAGATAATAGTATGGACCCATTTAACCCAAAGAGCCTCCCTATCTACAAACAAGATCCATATCCGTTTCCCTAACAAAACTTGGTTCCAAGTAGTCAAATGTTTGATACCTAAACCCCCTTCCCTCTTAGGACGACAAATGTCATTCCATTTCACCTTAGCAGGAGTATTAGTAACTGCACTACCTGCCCACAAAAAGTTCCTAAGTTTTGCCTCTATTTCCTTAAGAATGGAAGAAGGGAGGAGAAAAAGGGAGGACCAGTAGACATGGAAGGAAGATACAACGGAAATGACCAATTGGAGTCTGCCCGCATAAGAGAGATATTTATGGGTCCACCAATTGATCCTAGTGTCAATCCCATCAAGAAGAATAGCACAATCCCATCTGGAAATCCGGCCAGTGATGAGGGGAACGCTTAGGTACCTAAAGGGGAGGGAACCTTGGTGGAGACTCGAGACTAGTTGCATCCTACGACTTAAAGTTTGAATATCCGTGGATAAGTAAAAGTAACTTTTGGAGGGGTTCATTTCCAGGCCAGAAAACATAGAAAAGGTACAGAAGGAATCAAGCAAAAGCTGGGCTGAGAGCAAATTCCCATGACAGAACATTAAAAGGTCATCCGCAAAAAAAAGGTGATTAATCCTAAGACCCTGACATCTCCAGTGATATTTGAACTGAGGATTGTTATCGATAGTATCTTGCAAATTCCTAGAGAAAACCTCTATACAAAGGATGAAGAGGAAGGGTGACAAAGGATCACCCTGTCTAAGCCCAGATTTGCCTTTGAAAAAGGTAGTAGGGGAGCCATTAACAAGAATGGAGTATGAGGGGGATGTGATACATTCACGGATCCACCCAATGAATCGCATCGGAAGACCTACAGCTTCTAGGGTATCAAGGAGAAACTCCGAATGGATAGAATCATAGGCTTTGCGGAGATCCACTTTAAAAGCACATCTTTTGTGAGAATTAGAAATGTGATAGTTTTTAAAAATTTCCTAGGCTAGAAAAATATTATCCCCTATTCTGCGATTCTTGATAAAGGCACTTTGAGTGGGGCTAACTATGAAAGGGAGGATAGATCTGAGTCGATTTGCTAAGATTTTAGCAATGATCTTGTAGATCAGGTTGCAACAGGAGATGGATCTAAAGTCTTGGACCGTGGAGGGATGAGCTGTTTTAGGAATAAGGGTTACGAATGTGGAATTGAGCTCTTTCAGAAGCTTACCATGAATAAAAAAGTCTTGAATAGCAACTATAATGTCAACCCCTATAATAGGCCAAGCCTTTCAGAAGAAGTGCCCATTAAAACCATTAAGACCAGGCGCCTTATTTGGATTTAGAGAATGGAAAGCCTCGAGAATTTCTGGCAGGGAGACCTCAGCAAAGATAGCTTAAGCATGGATGTCCTCAAGAGGGTGAGGGAAAAGATGAGCCACAAGCTCCTTTGAGGATTGAAGATTCTTGGTGGCCCCGATAGAGCCTTGAAAGAAATCTAGGAATTGAGATTGGATAGCATGAAGCCCCACTACTCTACGGCCTGATCCCATATTTAGAGAATGAATGGCATTACGATTCCTATGGACGATGAGGGAATTATGAAAAATTTTTGTATTTCGATCACCTTCCTTGAGTCACTTGATCCTAGAGACTTGTCTGTAAAACAATTCCTGATCCGCGAAAGATCGATAAAGTTCACTTATGGCCTCAGTCTCCCTTTCTAAAAGAATGGCAGATCTAGGTGATGATGACAGTTGGTCCTGGATGTGATTCAAATGGGTTTGACAGTTCTCAACTCTGATATTGATGTCTCCAATTTGACCCGAATGCATGAGTTTGAGAGCTTGCTTGACTTGTTTAAGTTTTGCCACAACCCTAAACATGGAAGTACCTATGACAGGGATGGCCCAAGCTTCCTCAACAATTCTTAGGAAGTTTGGTTGATCTGCTAGAAGATTAAAGAACCTAAAAGGTGTAGAGTGCTTCTGATGGGACCCTATTGACTTAACCACCAAAGGGGAATGATCTGAAATGTGAGGATTGTGGATGACACAATAAGAGGAAGGGAACCGGAGATGCCAGCTAGAGTTGACAAGGGGCCTATCGAGTTTGCGAGTTGTGAAGGCAATCACCTAACTGTTTATTAGACCAAGTAAAAAGAGGACCACTAGAGTTTAATTTGAATAACTAAGTAGCTCCTACAAACTGCCAAAAGTCATGAAAACTACTCAAAGAAGAGACACTTGGGGGGTCGGATTCCATAGGATGGAGGATAGCATTGAAGTCCCCAGCAAGCATCCAAGGAATTTGGCCTACAGACAAGGATATTGTGGAAAGATCATGCCACAGGAGCTTCCTATGGGTCGGGTTATTAGCTCTATAAACACAAGAAACTTGGAAGGCAATTGAGCTGTGACGAGAGAGGAGTTCCACATGAACTTACTGATCTGAAAACTGAAGAATAGAACACTGAAGAATGGCCGAATTCCAAGCAAGCAAAATCCTAGCATTGGAAGAAGAGGCTAAATTGCTAAAACAGTCCCGTCCATGAAACAAAACTTTACAGACCGAACCCAAAAAGACAGGAGAACGAATTCTGGTTTCAACTAACCAAACAAAAGAAGCTGAGATTTTCCTAAGCCACGCACTAATAGCATGTTGTTTATTGGGATGATTAAGACCTCTAACGTTCCAAAACACTAACTCGATAATCACTAATCCAGCTATGCCACAAACCTACTGCTACTTCTGTTTTTTCCTCTTAGTCCGTCTAACCGAGAAGTCCCCCTTTGCCCCTCCCTCATGCCTAGGACCCACAAACCTTAATTCAGAAGTAGGGGAGGAGGAATACCTGGAAGATGTTCTGGCTGAACTTGTGACTCCCCAGTATCACCACTGGAAGCTTCTGGAGAATGGATCTATAGGGCATCCTGACGAGGGTTTGCGGTTCCACTAACCCCATGGTCATCGATGGCCTGTACATGATCTGCTACATCCTACAGGGGAGGGCCGGCCATGTCTCGTTCCCGATAAGGATCATCGTTTGTGAGTTGCTCAGGGCGCTTTAGAGAAGGCTCTGTGGTCTCGGGTGGCCCAGGCTCCTTGTGCTGTTCCAACTCCTGGGATAAACCGGTAGCAAACTTGCGCCTAGTTGGTGTCCACTTCTTCTTCTGTTCACTCACCGGAGGTCGCCATTCATACTCGATTAAGATTTCCTTGAAAGTAAGTTGCCCTTCCTCCTCGTAAGTGGCTAATTGGAATGTGGTCGGCCATTGCATTTTCAGTTCCAATTCCACGCAAAGTCGAGCATAATGAAGTCTGGATATTCTGGCAATAGGGGTATCCATGAGCAAGGGCGTACCTACAGCACTGGCGATTCTCCCTAAGCCCTTGGTATTCCAGTATTCAACTGGAATGTTGTGAAAACGAGCCCACACCGGAGCTGACTTAATGTCGGCCAAGTCACCCCCATTCAAGCTCCACTGCTTAAGAAACAATGGCTTTCCTTGAATATGCCATGGGGGCACGCTCCACCACGGACTTCATGCCCTGCTCTGATTCAAATCGGAAGAGAAAATTGTTGGAGCTTGTAATTAAAACCTCCTGGAGTCCGAAATCTACCCAAGATTTCACCAAGGATTTCTGAACCACGAGGTAGGCCGACCGCTTCCCCAGAAAGAAACAAACCAGAGCCATGCGAAATTTCGAGGCTCCACGCTACGCAAGTTCTCTCGAAGGAATCACAAAGATTTGATTCTCTCTAACTTCAGGAGGGAAATAGGAGAGCTTCGGGGATGCAGTAGGGGCTACATTGCCTACTTCGACGACACTCTTCCAAGAGCGAATTGAGACCGAGGGGGAAGGATTTAGGGGTAGGAGAGGGTTTGGGGTGGTAGGGGAAGGGGAAATAAGGATCAGGGTTGCCAATTTCAGAGATGGAGAAGATGGCAGGGAAGGAATCAGGGGGTTAGGGTTCATGTTTTGATCTAGGAGGAGGTTACGATTTGGGGATTTCGGTGGAGGGATGTGGGGAGCTAGAGAAGAGGATAAGGGGGAGAGGGGAGATCGAGAAGAAGAAGAGGGAGAAGGAGCTGAAGCCATAGCGGAAGAAGGAGATCTCCACCGTTAGACAGCTTCAATCGCCAGTAAAGCTCTCATCGCTCATCGCTCAATATGATTACTAATCACTATAACAAAGTTGACCTTTCAAAGATTTTGAAATTGTCGCCAAATAAAACGTACGTCACCAAAGACTTACTGTTTCACGACATTTTACAAAATTGTCGCTAAATGCAAGTCTTTGGCCACGCTTTCTAGACTTTAGAAATCGTCATCAAAAGTTTAAATAATAAATTAACTTTCTTATTTATAATTATGAATTCACTAACTTTGACTTAGATTATTTTGTGACTGAATATCACATTGAGAAAATTCAAATTTAATATTATTGATAATGATTCTAAGTGTAAAAATAAATTTAATTTATGAAACTATAAACTCAAAATTATTTAATATTATATAGATTTATACTTTTTATTTTTTTCTTATAAATTATATGATTTGATAATTTTATATGGTGTCACAAAATTTTCAAATAATTTTAACGTGAAGTTTGTAATATAATGGTATATGATTCTTACAAAAAAAAAACAAATAAATATTGATATATGGTAAGTAATATAATATAACAATATATATAGTAAGTAATATAAGATTTTAATTAGAAGTTTAACAATTCTTACGGATAAAACAATAAATAATTTTATTTTGTGTATTTTTTTACTTAAATTTTATTAAAATATGGGGATCTTACAACATAGTGAAGAGAATTAACAATATTTATTGAAACAACTCTTCTTTAAATGATTTCATCTTTTAAAGCCTTTTGAGCTAATGAGAAGCTTAGAGAAGCTTAGAGAAGCATAAAAATTCAATACTGTAATTGATATTTTTGTAAATTAAATAAGTTAATCTTTTGGAACGTTGAAGTGGTAAATAATTAGTTACGTCAGACACATTACCAGTGCCTTGGACAGATCTAATTCTTTTGCACCTTTTGGAATTCTACTTTGATCCACTTCAGTGAACTTTATTAGTGTCTGCCTCTCCAAATCTTTGGCACTGAAGTTCAACTGTTACTTAAAAAAATGACATGCTCTTGTGTCTTCGTGCCCGGTGGCACAATAGTCAGTCATTACAATAAGGGGGAAATAACACAATAAGATTGGAAAACCGAGTAATCTTGAATATTGACACTGTAGCCTCCGAGGAATTACAACCACAAAGCAAGCAGCTCAAGAGGTACGTCACCAACCCAACTATACTAACCCATGCTTGAGAGTTGAGACCCTGGACTCTCAACTGATCATTTACACAAGCTACTCTTGACAAAAATTTAGCTTCAGGACATAACTACAATTTTTGGCCGCTTATTTGACCTCTTCTTTTCAACAACGTCCCTTAATTCATCTTTTCCAAATTTCAGCTGATTGCATTCTGTGGGAGAATGTGTTCCCTTATCATAGCCTCCATCACAAAGTTCATTATTATTGTCCTCATCACCGCTTTCATTATCAACATCATCATTTGTGTCTTCTGAATCTGTTTCACTGCTGCTCGCAGGCCCAGATATCACAAACTGATTGCCAGCAATAGCAGATTCAGCAGCAACCACAGCTTCAGGGGTGTGGAGATCTGCTACACCTAGCATCAAATCCTGCAAATAAGAAATATTAAAAATAAATTTAAAAAATCCCTTTTTAAGCCAATAGTCACACAAGAGAACAGGAATTCTCCTTTACCATTTCAATGACTTGAGCTTCATTCCCACTGAGTGCCTCAATATCATAGTCGTGAGAATTATCCTACATTTGAACAAGAAAAGTAGCAGAAATTTGAAGGAAACAAGTTATTGTTAACAGGAAGATGAATTCCAAGTAACATGCAGGCATACCTTAGCATCTTGCTGCAGCCGTTTATTAGCTTCAGCCATCACTCCAAGGAAGTCTTTCACTTTCCCCAAAACTGTGACCAAGGTGAAGATATCAGAACCAAATTACAAGCAAGAGCAGAGCATAAGTCAGTAACTCAATAATATTACTGAAAGAAAAACACCGGAAGTGCCATGAAACATTTTTCCTACAAACGGAACTACTCTTAGCACACAAGTTATTTTTCTAACAAACATCATTGAAACTTAGCCAACTATTATACAGGAAAAGTTATTTGTAATGCAGATTTGCCTGTCTGACAAAACCACGGTTGTTTGTGAACATGAAACAGAAAAGCAGAAATAATTGAACTAAACCAGCGAATATAGTTCCACTCTACACCAATGTTTCTCTCTTTCTTATAAACACCAAGTCACCAAAAGAGTTGTTGCCTTTCAACACAAGATGTCATTAGTTATGGAAAGGAACAAAAACGTAACCAAAGAAACACGAAGTTACAAATACAAAACGTAAAGAACTTCAAAAACACAATTGTGCCGTAACTAACATAATTTAAGCAATCTGCAACCTACCATCTCTAAAATAAATTAGAACTCTGTGTTTAAGCAATTGCAAAATTGATTGCTCAAAACCAAAATTAAATTTGACTCGTTCCAACAATTATATTCAACAAAACCCTTCCCCTCCAAATAGAATCATTATTAAAAACCTCAACTTTCAAAATTGACATCAATCAAAACTTGAGCAAACAAAGTAAACAGTCTGTGAATCAGATTAACCAAAATCCTTAAACGGGTTACCTTGACTTTGGGGAACTGAACTGGTGATGGGCTTTCCAGCTGATGGGTGTATCTTGGTTTGACACTGGAAGTCTTTGTTCGATAAAAGAAGCGCAGTCTCTACACATACATATTAGCAGACCAAAAAGAAAATTAAGGAATAAACTCCAGGCGCATAAGCAAAAAGAAAAACAGGAATCACCTACCGAGAGATGAGTTGGTAGTGGAAAGCTTGTTCTCTAAGTGCAAAAGTTCTTTGCTTGAACGCTCCATTTCTCTCAGCACTCTTGGTTAGTCGAAGCAAAGAGAGACGGCGAAGCGCGGACGACAGAAAACGGAAGTATACACAGAGATTACAAAGGAACGGATTACGCGAAGTCGTTTCACTCTTAAGGATTTTATTATCATATTGATTATTAATTATTTTTAATATACTTTATTTTATTATCATATTAATTAATAATAAAATAAAAATATATTTATTAATTAATAAAAATTAATTACCTTTACATATTTAAAAATTAGTATACTTCTATTAAAAATAATTATATGTAAATTAATACATCAATTAATAACTTTTATTTTGATGCATTCAGTCTCAATACATGACTTCTTGGATATAGTTGAACATGCTTAGATTAATCGGAAGGGTTAAAAATTAATTTTGCAGAGACAAGATAATTGGTTTTCTTTATAAGTTTTTTAAGTCATATCCTCGTAAGTCATTTTACATATAAACGATTAATATTAAACAACTAATTTTACCAAATATTTTTAACAAACAGGTAATTCAATTCGCTGGTTAAATCAGCTAATAACTAATATAATCAACTGATTGTCAAACAGGACAATTAACTTATCATTACCCTATTACAAAATGGACCCATATTTTAATTCATACCACTAAAGTAAAACACACAGGCGCCCTTTCTGTGATTAATAAAACTAAAAACAAATAATATTTAAGCTTTCTAATATCAATAGTTTTCACAGTTCTAGTACTAAAAAAGAACACACATATAAATAATCATTAAGTGAATAAACTTGATAATGACAACCAAATTGAAAAATTACAAATAGATATTAAATCATATCCTCCTTTAGGTCAATACTTAGGGAGAGAACACTCTGTTGGAAGGTTGTTATTGAATCTCTGGTTATCTTGGCAATAGTCATAAATCATATGGTGTAGCCTAACCCACTTGTACCACCTTCTTTGCATAGATGTTAGGGTACTATATTGATCCTTGTTCCACCAATTTGTGGGACTATCTGCCCTGCAAAATCTTGGATTTCCATTCCAAACACAAGCATCAATTATGTAGTCCTTGAAGGAAGCAACGAAAGGGCCTTTTGACCAATTAATTTTATCTTTTCCGCCACGTGTCGCCCAGCTGTCGCCATTCCATAGGCTGATTTTGATTCCCATCGGCTGCCACCTAGGATATGCCACCCCTTTGTCTGCGTGATTTTTGTATACTCTAATAGGAATCCAGTCCACCATGAAACTGTAAAAGAAGCAAATTATATTAAAAATTCCAGCTTCCTTTTGGGGTTGGAAAAAGATCAATTCTTTGAGTTCCTATGTCTTACACAACTTGGTGAAGGTTCCATAAGATGGAATAATTATGGAAGTCTCTTGTTGGATCAAACCACAGATAGATTCTCTCTTCACGGTTGTCAATCCCGTCTGCGTAGACATTTGTTTGAAGGATATAAGGCTGGCCACTCACATTGCCAAGGAATTCCAAATCTAACTCATCACGCTTAGGCTGATCCGAAGATAACTGCATCATCTCCAGAGCATTATAATCATCAATATGAACATCAAACAAGAAACAACAAATTCTCATTAACTGCCTCATCTTCACTCACATAGAATGCCAGAACTGTGCCCGCAGAATGACCTGGTACTAGTTTTATTTTCATGTCAATCCGACCAAACAGGAACATCTGGTTTGACGCAAACGCAGATCCTGCGAAAGAAGTTCCATGAGACCAAAATTTTAGCTTACAATGTAAGTTGATATCATAAACTTCGTGTCATACCCGATTCTTGGTCGAGCGTCAAGCTTCGTGTCGTGCCATCAGCAGAAGTGTTCACATGGCTAGGACCCCATGTCACAAAGAAGTCCTTGTTGAAATCACCGCTAGAAACAACAGCAGATAAAGAAACTTGTAACAAGTTCGCTAAAAATATCACGACAAATATCACGAGTCTGACATTAATCTGGGACATGGTTCTTGTTGGATAGGATAGTTCTAAGGGAATGTCAGGAAAATGGTTGCTGATACACTATATATACATATATATATTATATCATGCAAGTATTGCATGGGAAGGTTAGTCAAGAAAATGTTCGACGAAGCAAGGTTTTCGATTACGTAAGAATAGCTTTGGAAGGAAGCAAAGGAACATATTTATATTAGGCTGTCATAGCATCTTAGAGAATGAGCAAAGTTTCTTTACAAATATTTCCTAACATAAATTCTTGATATTATACCATCATTCTGCAACAGTCTGTAGGTCTGTCCGTGAATATCAATTCAAAATTCAAAAACCGGCTTGATGTCCCAGTTCATTTTATGGGTATCATATGCAAAAGCCAGTATTAGGCTGTTCCTTCACATTTGACACTACTAAGTATTAATGGCTCGTGACTAGACTAGTATATGACAAGCTTGGCTCCAAATATTATTCTTCATGGTGACTACCGAACCCATTCTGATGCATTTCATAATTCGTAGGTAAGTGGGTATGACCTTTTTAATGATATCAAGCTTTGAACATACCCCAAGCTCTCTTTATTTAAAGGCACCAAATCACCTTTTGTCGTTACTATGATCCAATTCTATTTTATAAAAATCTATCATTCAATAAATGGAACCTATAAGACGACTGAGACCCTCATCACTCCGTTACCTTTGTTAGACCTCCAGCTACCGTTTTCGAATTTCGCATATCAGAAACTTGAGAAAAGAAAGGAACTGACAGGAGATCAGGTGCTTTTGTCCTGTGCTTTCTTTTGCATAATAACTTGGCCATCTAGCCCTAAGTTCGAATGCTCTATTTAATATTATGGTATTTTATTCTGTCTTATAAATTTTAATTATTTATTTATGTAAATCTTGCATGGATCCTACATAAATAAATAAGAGATTCGCATAAATAAATAGCTAAGATTTATAGAATAAAACAAGACACTATAATATTGGACAAAAAATCTCGTCCCTTCAATCTTCTCCTATTAAGGCGTACATATATAAAATACTAAATTAATAGGGGAGCGGTAAATTAATTCAAATATTATCTATTATTTATCAAAATTTTATTTTTTGTCAAAAATTTTGTAATAACTATAAACTTAAAAACTTAAGAATGTTGGTTTTTAAGATTAATTTGAAAAATAGAATTAATCACTTAATTGAACCCATTTTGGATCTTGAAGTGCGTACGATATACTTGTCACAATTTATTTATATGCATTTCATATGTGAAGAGTGATCTAATTAACTTTTCAATAGTAATGGGTTCAACAAAA
>JANZLX010000212.1:33440253-33456390 GCA_025531955.1 Erythroxylum orinocense
TTATAAATATTTGATGATGGTTAAATCCAACTATATTGTAAGTAATTTCTTAATCTAATTAAATAAATTGCAAAAAAAATCTCCATATGACGATGTTAATCAATTAATGTGATTAAACTGGTAAAGAACAAGCAAACATAATTAATCAAATTAGTTCTTGGATCTGCAATTAGAGATGAAAAACAATTTGTTTCTTGTGAATATTATATCGATTCACTTTCACTAGAAGAAGTTAGTCAATGTCCTAATGTAATATATTTAAACTGTATTGCACAAACTTCATTCAATTTACGTTGCTACAATTGAATCAAACTAAAAGGTGAATCTTACTAATGCATATTGTGTAATTGTGTATGTTAAATACTTGAATTGTTGGTTTTTAACTTATTAGTGAATTGTGTTGGATAAAATTGAATTGTGTATGATGTAATCATACAAAATGAGTTATATTATATAAGATAAACATGCGTATTGTGTGTGTATGTTGAATACTTGAATTATTGGTTTTTGACTTATTGGTGAATTATGTTGGATAAGATTGAGTTATGTATGATGTAATCATACGAAATGAGGTATATTATATAAGATGGACATGAGTATTGCGTAATTATGTTAGTTTAGACTTTTAAGTTAAATAATACATATTTTGTGCTAGTAGTTGATAATGAAATTTTGTGTTCTTTAAATATATGTCTTCATTTATTTTATAGATAAATGGAAGGAAGTTCAAGTACTCCTAATCATTTAATCACTTCAAGAAGATACAATGATCTAGCTTGGGCCCATGATGTAACGGTCCCTAGTATGAAGAACCATAATATTTTCTTGTTTTATAACAAGCATTTGAAAGGTGGAGGAATTACCCGATTAAAGAAGCATTTAGTTGAGGTTAAAGGATATGTGAAATCCTATAAAAAAAAGTAAGTCATAATGTGAATTAACAAATGAAAACTTTGCTTGAAGAATAGCAATATGAGAAAGATAGAAGGGAAAGATTGAATTATGAAGTTGGTAGTGGAAGTTCGTTTGTTGGTATTCATGATGATAGTGGAAATGTTAAAGGTGGTAGTGGTAGTGGTAGTGGTAGTGGTAGTGTTCCTTCCCAGCAAGAAATGAATGTTACATCTAAACCTGATGTTAGGAAAAGAAGAAAGCAGATGTCAAATTTTTTTTCCCCACGAATAACTCCTGGAACTCAGCCTTCAATTCTTAGTGTCATGTAATCAAGAGAAGCGACTCACAATGTATATATGGCAATGACTAGATGGTGGTATGATACATGTGTAGTATTCAATGCTTCCTAATTTTATTATTATCAGCCTATGGTGGATGTTATAGCTTCTTACATTCTAGTATACAAGGCTCCTTTTATTGATGACTACAAAGGTAAATTTTTGAGTTACTTAGTTTATGAAATTAAAAGTTATTTAGAAGAAAGAAGAATAGATTAGGCTACTTACGGTGTTCAATTTTGTGTAATGGTTGGAAAATAAGAGACATGAGTCTATTATTAATTTTTTGGTTTATTCTGCAAAGGGCTTAATGTTTTTAAGTTTATTAATGCCTTGTTAGAATGACTAACACTTTATTTGAAATATTCGACGAAGTTGTGAATAGGGCCAGAAAATACTATTCAGATTATTACTGACAATGATTCTGTTTATAAAGCGGTGGGAAGAAGGTTATAAAACAAGTATAATTTTTTTGAACTCTTTGTGCTGCACATTGTATTGATTTAATACTGAAAAATATAAAGGATGCTAGATATTTTTCTATGAGACTGTGTAGAAAGCCAAAAAAGTGACCAAGTTCATCTATAATTATACATGAGTCTTGAATTTAATAAGAAAGGATTTTACCAATGGTAGGAATTTGTGTCATCATACTGTTACAAGATTTGCAACGTATTTTTTATCACTTTAGTATTTTGTTATGATGAAGAAAAAGTTGAGATGGATGTTTCCAAGTGATAATTGAGTTGCATCTCAGCATGTTAGGTCTAATGTTGGATTAGAAGTTTCTAGAATTATTCTTGAAAATACTAAATTTTGGTCCCAATTATAATTTGTCATATGAGTTTGTGAGCTTTTGGTGAGGGTACTTCATTTAGTTGATAATGATGAAAATGTAACAATAAGTTATTTTTTTAATGTTATGGAGAGAGCAAAAAAAGTAATTAAGGCTAATATGAAAATAGACATTCTTTATAAATACCTTATCATGCAGTCATCAATAATAGATGGGAAAACAACTTTACTCTTTGTTGTTTGCTGTTTGGGCATTTTTGAATTCTATTATCTATTTCAAACCAAGTTTTACAAAGAAAACTGAAGTTAATAGGGGAATGCTATTAACTATTATAATAGTTGTTGCCCATGAGATGATGCAAGATCTCTTGAGCTCACAAGTGGAGCTTTATAAGTAGTCTTCTGGGGATATTTGGATGTCAATTATTATTCGATAAAGAGCAAAACTTAATCTTGGTATATGTATTTTCACTTTTGTTACTTGTTAAAAATTATTTATCACTTTATTTTATTTATAACACTACTTTTATTGTCTTCCAACTTACAGTTTCTTTGTGAAACCAATTTGAAACTGGTGTTCCAGAATTGAAAAAGTTTGCAATTCGAATTATAAGTCAATGTGTGAGTGCAACAGGTTGTGAAAGTAATTAGAACACATTTGAATTCATCCATTACAAGAAAATGAATAAATTGGAGTATAAGAGATTGAATGACTTGGTCTTCATTCGTTACAATTTAAAGCTTCAAAAAAGGTATGTTATTATCATTATTAATTTATATATAATTTTTTAATAATTAAATTTTATTGTTTACTAGGGCTCTTAATATAACAAGTAATTTAGTAAATCCAATTTGGATTGATAATATCGATCTTTTGACGGATTGAGTTTTTTAAGGAATTGAGCTTGGTTGATGTGAGTGGCTTGGAAGATAATCTTGGATAGGAAAGCATTGACATGTCATTTGGTGCAATGAATTTGAATGATGATGATGATGAGGCTCCTCTTAATGATAAAGATTTTGTACCAAATGATAATTGGCATCAATGCAGTTATAGTGGGTATCCCTACGTAAACGATTGAATGAAGTTTTAGGTTTTTGTTTTTGTTTCTCTTTTTCTTTTAATTTTACTTATATTTGATGTATATGTTAGATTCTATATATACAATGTAATTGGAAATATTTTTATTTTAGGTTTCACTTTTACTTGATTGTTTTCTCATCACGAACTCTTGTTATAAATTATAATAGTTAGAGAGTTAAGAATATTTATTATTCTTTTTATTTGATGTTTTCATGTAATTATTATTTATTATAAGATGAAATTGTAATATTTTAAATACTTTGTATTATTCTTAATTTTATATTTTTATGATGATTATTTTCTTTCATATTAATTGTGATTATTATTTATATGTTAAATATCTGAAAATTAATGTTAATAAAAATAAATAAATTGTTGTTATTAATTTTTGGAGACATGGTTGATGTAAAGTTATAAAATATAAAGTACAATATACCAATTGACTATTTTGTAATTTTAAAAAAAATTAAAGACTATTTCATAAATTTAAAAAATTGCCCATAGTAGTATATAGTATTAACTAGTATCGGTACAATATCGCATTAGGGTTAGAACGATATTCATAACATTGATCACGGGTGAAGAATAACCCTAAAATATTTAATTGCCCTCTCAATTAATATCTTAATTATACTTAGTAACTCCTTTCTTGATCCCACGATGCAATAAAGGTTTATATCATGCTCACATATACATGAATATAATGAAAATCTCTCAAAACCTTCCCAACATTCCCTTTTTTTAACCAAAGATCCTTCATATAACTCATATTTATACTCAAAATAATTTAAAATGATAGTTAGAAACAAAAATTAGCCTTAATAAGAACTAGTTCTAATGGAATTAATCAATCAATATGTGAGAGTGGTCGATTAGTGTATCAATTAGTGTTCTTTAAGCAAACTCTTGCATACGTGCTCTATTTTGTTAATTTTCTCCTTCTTTTGATTGCTCTGTTCATTCAACTGACTCTTTTACTCACTTCGTCATTTTATTAAATTTGATTTTTCACATATTACCAAAAATAAATTTATTAATAATATATTTTATTTTTAAAACAATAAGTTAAGGCCTCACTAGATTCATTACATATATTTAAATGACTAAAAAATATATTTTATCAATAGAATATTGTTGGAAAACTAGGTTGAGATCCGATCCTGACCGCAGTGGAATAATCACGAAACTTTTTCGTGACTTTTGATTTCTCGAAAATCAAGATCTATTTAATTTTATAAAATGATTAACACAAATCATAATAAAGCGGAAATTTAATTCGTACTTTATTCCGAAGCTTGATTTTTATCTTGTTGTATCCCTCGAACTGTTTCCAAAATTGATCCGTCTCAACCCCTATAGCCACACAAGTGTCCGACCTCTAACGATATCCACAAAACAAGTTGAGAGAACTCTGTAACTCTTATAAAGAGGGTTAAGCATGAAATGCTAGCTCCATAGAGCTTAAGCCTATTTATAATAAGCTTTGGATATTTTAGTAATTTAATTGAAATTAAATTCTAAGTTCAATTAAACATTAATTAGAAGTACAAATAATTCTAATTAAATATCAATTATGCCCATATAAGATTCACTCATATTGATCCTTATTTATTAAATATCTCATATTTAATCATAAGGTTTCTCAAACTTTGCAATCAAGTTTAACTTGATTAAATTAATTTTGCTCTCTTCAACCCATTCTATATGTGAGACCTGTTAGGTTCTTAAATATGTTTGACAATGATTATAAAATCTAATTTTAATTCATAATTAAAATTAGATAAATTAAAACTTCTTTTAATTTATCTTTAATTCTCCAATTAAACAATTTATAACCATAGATCAAGATTAGTGTCTATCAACGCATCATGACTACCAAAATATTTAGGAATGTCAAAGTGATTTTGACTAACCTTTTCGTGCATAATTTTTCCGTATAATTTAATCATTTCATCATACAATGTTTCGATTAGACATAGAGTATAAAATTAATGTCTACTCTATTTTGAGTCTAATCATATTAATTCTCTACCATTAGCTATCGATTTAATTAATGACATTTGTAAATTATTTACAAAGCATCATTTCACCTTAGCCAAGGATTTCTTAAATTAATACTAATCGAGAATAACGAAACATTCTCCCTAATTATTTTCAACGAACTTGTTCACGCATTAATCGGCTTCTTGCTTATAAAGTTAAGGTTGATTAAGCTATTTTCCTTTTCTTCTCAAGACAATGCACTCCATTAGCTTCAATAATAATAATAATAATAATAATAATATTGATAATAACAATATAAAAAGAAGAAGTAGTAGTAGAAGGAGAAGCTTTTTCTGATCCGTTTCTTAATTTTGTTTGTTGAGATTCACGTGTTCTTCACGTATTTTGCTTCAGTCTTAGAACTTAAAAATTAATAAAGCTCCCTTGGATGACTGATGATTATGATCAATGGCTAAATTTAAACAGTTAAGTTATGATATTCCCTAAAATAAGGAGAGAGTAATGATGCTAGAGATAGAATAACATTCATTAGGAACTTTTTTCTTTTTTGGACTTACGATCCAAAAAAGATATTTAACATTCTGGAGATTAGATTTGTTGTACCACTTATCTAATTTTTTATCAGTAAGTGACAGCAGATTTTATTTAAATGTGTAAGTGAGATAACAAATATAAAAATTCAAAATTCAAAATTCAAAATAATTTTTTAAAAGTCGGCGAATGTTGGTTATTATAAAAAAATAAAACCCATTAATTCTGTTTACTTTAACCTAATTTAGTTAGGAACAAGATCCTTTGTCTAGTTTTATGATATTTTATTTTATTTAATGAATCTCAACTATTTATTTATGCGAGTTTCACATAAGCTCCACATTAATAAACGTAAAGTTCACATAAATAAATAGTTAAGATTTACTGGACACAATAAAACACTATAAAAACTAAACAGAAAGATTGTGCACAAAAAAATACCCAACTTAGCCGTGTCCGTCCGTTCAGGGACATTGACGAATGACGTCCCTTTGACGGAGACTCCTATCTAGTGTTTTAGCGGTTTACTTTGGATCTCTCGGCTCATGCTCATCACTGTCCTCCATTCCATTGTTTCGGTCTAGTGGAGTCCATCAAAAGTGAGAGAAGTTGTGAGAGAAGAAATTAGATATGTCACGCTTATAAGGCATCTCTGTTTCACCAGAAAGGCAATAACTGCTTCTGCTTTTTAACTGTAGGGATTGTTTTTCTGCTGTTCTGTCTCTGTCTCTATCTCCAGGTACTTTCGCTTCTTCTTTGTACGTTTCTTTAATAGCGATCCGACATCAGTGTTACTTTATAGTCTTTCTTTCCTTCATTTCTTCTGTAGGTTATAGGCGATTCTGGGTTGTTTCGAGTTGTTATTCTGTTATTTAAGATTTAGTGGTTGAAGCCGACCGTTTTGCTTGATGGGTTTGAAATATTAATGCTAAAGGTTAAATTTTGGGTATGGATTAACGGTGTGTGATGTGGTTTGTAGGATGTAGCGTTAGTGTATTTCCCTTTGGTGTTTAGGGTTTTATGGTGATTTTGACTTCACCTTCGTTGTTTTCTTCTGGGATTCTGCTTTCGAGCTCTGTTTTCTTTTTTCAGGAAATTTCTGTTTAAATGTGATAAAATTTCTCGGTAGTGATATGCATCCTTTCTTGTACTAATTCATATCTTTACTGAAATCAGGTATGAGTCCTGCGGGTGTTAGTCTTATTTGGATGTGTGATTAGGCAAATAGAATAAACTTCGATGTCTGTTGTCTTATTCGGATGAGTGATTAGGAAAGTAGAATAAACTTGAATTTCTGATCTGTTTTAAGTGATTACTTTAAGTTTAAACTAGACTGTTGCTACGATTGAGCAGTAGTGCACAAAGTTGTTCCTGAAAATGGCCAGACAATTGCAAATTTTCGTACGGGTGATGTGGAAGCATAATATATCCAAAAAAATACGCCCAGTTGGTAGAGAAATTAACTTTCTTTGCCTTCTATATTTGAAGGATAGCCAAGCCCAAAACAAATCTTGAAGAATTTTAAACAACATGAAGCCGTAACCAATTGTTCTATAGCTGTACTAACTGGAAAACAAAATGAAGATTAAGCCGAATTGATATCAAATTCTTTCACTTCTTTCTGTGGCAGTGTGTAGAAAGTGAAAAATTATATGAAAGACATGAACATTTGTGTTCCTTAAGATTTGGTTAATATTTGTTTTCAAAGTAGATGTTTATGGATTGTTTTGTCAATTGAACTCCTTTCATTTTGCAAATATTATAATATATTGGACTCTTGGACAGTTAACTTGCTGTACGGAGGGACAATATTGGACTCGTATAGTGGGCATCATGACCAAGCGGGTGCCAAGTAGAAATGCTCGATCCAAAGGAATTAAGTTCAAGCATATTTTGCAGATTTGTGTGTTGCTAGGTGTCAGTTTTTGGTTAATCTACCAAGTCAAGCATTCTCATGATAAGAAGAAGGAGCTTGATGAGAAAGATGTGAAAATCTCTACCAGAGCTCAAAGTGGTGATGAGATTCTAAAATTTGGAAGGAAAGACCTCCATCCTCATGTGCCAGAGTTGACTAAGGATGACAGAAATGAGGAAGATGAGGCAGAGGAAAATGAAGGGCAAGAAGAAATGAATAAGAAAGAAAAATTTAACCGTGAACAAAATCAAGAAGAAGAAGAAGATGAAGAAGAGATTAAGCAAGGAGAAGGGTCTAAGCACACGGAGGAACCTAAGCACGATGAAGAAGTCAAAGAAGATGAAAACAAGCATGAAGAAGAAGAGCAGGAAGATGAAAGCAAGGATGAAGAGACAGAAGATGAGGGCAGAGAAGGAGGTGATGATGGAATAGATGAAGATTATAAAGGGAAAATAGAAGGAGATACTGAGCATGAAGTAGATTTTGTTGAAGAAGAGAAAGAAATTGAGGAAGAAGGTGATGAAAAGGAAATTGAGAATAATGAAGGTGAAGACAAGGAGCTTCAAGTAGATCATGACACTTCTTTAGAGGATCATGAGGACGATGCTCATGAGGCTAGAGAGGAACATTACAAGGCAGATGATGCTTCCAGTGCTGTGGCCCATGATAGTACAATTACAAGCACTGAACCTGGGAAATCGGATGCTGATGCCTCGACCGGGAACTTGGAAAGAAGTGATCTACATGAGGAGAATAAATCTGATAAACAGAGTGATGCTCGAGAGGAACATTACAAGGCAGATGATGCTTCAAATGCTGTGACCCATGATAATCGAGTTTCAGACCTTGACGGGGCAAGTTCAGATAACTCAGGTGAGAATTTGGTGACTAAAAAATTGGATGGAAACATTATCAAGGATGTTATAAGGAATCAGAACAACTCAGCATCACAGTTGAAACAAGGTGTAACAGCTGACCCTGTTCCTTCAGATGAAACTAAAGATGGCAAGATAAGCCTTCCCAACCCTCATGGCAAGTCGCTTGAAAATACTTCTGTATCCAGCGATCAACAGCTAAATAGCAATAAGTTGATGGAAGTGACTGCCAGAACTGGTAATAACTCAATAAATGGGAGGACAGATGCTTCTGGTTCATTCCAGACGAGTGAAACACTAAACAATACATCAAAATCAACTGAAGCTCAAAAGGCAACTGTTGATGGTGCAACCAATGAAGCGATATCTAGCCAAAAATTAACTGAGTTGGAGAATGTTAATAGGAACACTGTCTCAGACAGCAGACAATTGCAATTTGATTTGACGGTCTCCCATGAAACAGGTATTGTAGAAGCAAATGGAAAAGGCTCCTCAAATTCATCTATTAATTTAGATTCCAATGGTCCTGATCAGACCACCAAGCCTGATGTAGCTGCTGATACAGAGGTCAACTCTGAATCTTCCAGGCAAATAAAGGGGATTTCACATTCTGCCATTCATGTGAATTCTGGAAACGATAATGAGTATGGTGGAAAAGATGATAATTCAAGCTCTTCTACCAAAGATATAATTAGAGCAGCAGATAAACATGAACACGTTGATTCTTCTGATAATCGAATCGAGCAAGATGCCAGTAATGCTCGCATTGATCTAGATACCCTCCCAAAGGATGATACGGAAGGTTTCAACAGTAAAGATACAGCAACAGAATGAGAACTGTAACAAAATACTCATATCTGCTTATGATATGCTTTTACACTGCTCTGTTGTACAAACATGGAGGGCCTTTGTTGCTCAAGTGCAATGAAGTATTTTTTCCCTGGCAAGAAAATGCGTTTCTAACTTACAGACTTTTTGTAGGCAGTTTTACAATCATGTATAATTTATGTCTACCCCCTTGAGATACTTGTTTCCTCCTGTTTTTTTAGCCTTTCTACTTAAGCTTCTTTGTAATGTATGTTACAGTTGCTTGTCTGTTTTCCTTTCTATTGTTGATGAAAGCCTCCGACATGGAATGCTTCTTTAGCGACATTAAGAAAGCTGATTTGATGTTAAGCTTTTTAAATGGTATTTAGACTAATTCTGATAATTTTATTAAAATCTTTCACATCCATTTATTTTATCTTGTTCTTTTTGTAAATATGTCTCATCAAATTTAATTTAAATACATTTTTATTTAATTGTATCTAATTAATTTCAATATGTAAATTTAAATATATTCTTATTTAATTGGTCTGATAAATCAGGACACGGAAGACCAATCTATACAGGGAGGTTTTTCACTTTTTATATGCTTTTTGAACATTTTCCTTCGAATTTGTCTTATATTTAGTCTAAATATTTTTGTTTATAGTATGTCTCTTTAGTTATTTTATTTATTTCGTATTTTTCTTTTAATTACTTATTTGTTTTATGTACCTATTTATTTTCTTTCTTGTCTAGTTATTTATTTACTTACTTTTATCTTTATTTTTGAATTTCTTTATATTATTTTTTGTTTCTATTTCTACTTTTACTTTTATTCATGTAGCTATTTATTAATGTATTTGGCTATTGTTTTGTTGAAATTGTTTTTAAATTTGTTTTCCCATCAGTTTATCGGAAATAATTTCTCTATTAGTTAGGAGTAAGACTATGTACTTCTAGACTTCCCTAGACCCCTATCTCATTAGGATTTCTAGTAAGACATTGTTGTTTTTGTTGTCTTATTTAAGTGTATCTAATTCTTTTCAATTTGTATTTAGTTGTATTTTATCATGTTTGTTGCGTTGAATTTTATCATATTAAGTTTATTGTCATTTTAAATATATTTAATTTTATTCATTTAAATTTTAATTAATCTTAGTTAGATTTTAATTATAAAATAATTATCTATAATATAATTTAAATAGTTTTTAATAATGAATAACCTACTACAAATTCCAACTAGATCTCATTTGGATGTTGAAACATTCTTATGCTTTACGAGCTATTAAAATTTCCCTGATCTAGTATATGGTCTTATCTATTAGTTTACGCTTACCCATGGAGACATTGTGATAAAGCTTAGAGTTTCTTTGCCTCCAAATTGCATATATACAGTAGTTAAAAGTTGTCTTGAAGAAGCAAGCATCTTTTTCATGATCTTACAAGTAACACTGGCCTATTTGAATATGTTCATCCGTTCCCTTTCCTCAGAGAGCTTATAAAGTAGATGTTGAATCTTGGCCCACACAAACCAAGAACAGGAGCATTGAAAAATAAATGAGTTACAGATTCAGGTGAGGACTATAGAGGAGACATATTCAATGCTGGCTTCCAACATATATATCCTTAGTTTTCAACCTTAGTTTAGCTACTAATCAGCTAATGAAAAAAGCTTTAGGTATTAGGGTTTTATCCCAGATCAAATCAAACCAAAAAAATTTCAAGGAATGTCTTCCAAGTATCTTGCAGCAGCTATGGTTGGAGAATTTCAAAGACTGATCCCTTATCTAAATTATTCTAACTTCCTCTAAAGGATTCAGATTATAAGGATAAAGGTTGTTGGCAATACAAAATGATCCCCTAAAACTAATTGCTTCCTGAAATGATCACTTTCACTTTTACATTTTGAGGAATCCTTATAATTAGATGGTTTAGGTCTCCCTTTTTATATAGTGGTCCCAAATTTATCCAGTTGTCGAACCAGAACTAGTATTGTCACCATTGCCAATATGGCACTTAATGTGAGGATGTAGCTAGTCTCTCACCCATAACATATGTATCAAACTCCATGACTGATCCCTGTTGGTCTTAACTTGCCAAAAACTTATGTTTGAGAGATAGTATGTACGCAACCATTTTGACCATAAGGTTTCTTTATCGTTGAACAATCTTCAAATCATGTTGGTTAATTTACTGATTATTGTACCTATAAAGAGATCAAACCAATTTCCCCCTCTTATTTGGGTAAGCACAACTCCTCCCAAATGATTTATATAAAACTTAGCTTCTTGGTTGATATAGGCACTTCAAGATACGACCAACTCAGTAATTGGACTGAGGTTTTATAGTTCCTAACATTAGTAGAGATGTATAACTTTCTCTTTTGTGCATTAGCATTCAACCCAGATATATCAAGAAATACATTCAAAGTCTTCATCAAAAGTTGCAGGGAATATTTGTGCCTTATCTAATACCCTAAGATATTAATCAAGTCAAAGTAATTGTGAGCCAGTATTTAGTCCAAGATGAGTGTTTTATCTCTAAACTTTCTCTAACTCCAACTTTTGTAATTGGGCCATACATGCAATCTTCCTATATTTTAGCTAGTTATACTCATATCATCCCCTATTTTTCAAGAGAATTTTTCTAAATCAATAGCTACGTCAAAAGGAAAATAAGCTTCTTTCATAGGTTAGTTGTTATAAAGTATACTATATCACTTTCTTTTTTTTGTACCTTCTCATCTTCTTTTTTTCATTCTCTTTTTTAATCTCAATTGGTCATTATAATCAACACCAACTTGTTCACCTTGATCTTCCCAAATTCATCAATCCATTAAAGCTTATATGACTTTGGATTTTTCATAATAGACAAACCCAACTTCTCGATAAAGGTAGTGTTAGAGATATTAGTCCAACTTCCTCTATTAACAATCATGCTACATACTTTACTTAGAATGTGGTTTCTATTATGGTAAATGTTTTCTCCCTAGTACTCCAACTCTTCCTCCTCGATTTAAAAACCTAATGCCCTCCTATTTACAAGCTTCATATCCTTAACATCATACTTAACACCCTCTTCGCTATAATCTATGAGTGATGGTCTAACTTCCTTTTCATCCAATTAAACCCCACCCTTCACTTCTCCATCATCTCTCATGATCAATGTTCCATGTTTTTAAATATTGAAAACATTTAATTTATTTATTTCAAGATGTTTAAAAGTTAATTTTACTTTTGCCCTAATTGTAGATATCCTTTTTAGTTTTGGATGGCTCAATCTTTGCTTTAAAGGAACCCTTATCATCCTTTTCCTAATTAGGCCTCTAATAATCACTACGATTGATTATGTGTTGTGATGCTCCTTTATGTTTTCACTGTCTCTTTATATTCATAATTATATGTGCCATGTCTTCCAATTTTTGTTTAATGTTGTAACTCTACTACATTGGCTATTTTGTTATTCAACCTATCCAATCTTGTCATAGTGTCTTTTATATCATCCTTTAAATCGGCTTAGATTATGATTACTTCAATCTCCTTATAATAATCTTCCACATATTTTGATGATTAGGTAATTTTTTTTTACCTCTAATATATATCTTTATACTAATGGCTTGACAAAAATCTCTTTCTTATAAGAGCCTTAGTGCCTGTTTGAATGGACTTATTTAAGTAGAACTTTTGTCAATAGAGCTTTTTTTAGAAGTCTTTTTAAGAAGCTAGTTGATTGTTTGGCTGTCAATTAAAAAAGCTTTTTAAAAAGAGCTTCATACAGTAGATTGTTTAGCAACATAAAAATAAAAAGTACTTTTATTAATTTAACTATATTTTATTTTGTAATAAAAATTATTTATGCATATAAATAATATTTAAAGTATATTAAAGAATATGCAAAGCACAATATATTATGTTTAAATTTAATTTGAAAGAATTCAACTACTATTTGGTCTTTCATAAATAGAATGTGTTTACATTTACTTTACAATGTTTTAACAAATTCACTTCCATTTAAATCGTGACATCAATAATTTCAAGCTTTGAATGACTTCAAATTGATACATGTATCATGCAGACACACCACTATAAGAGATGTCTCATTTATACCTTACGGTTACTTATTTCTTAAATAATCATCTTGTAGGAAATTTTAGATAACCATCTTGTAGAAAATTATTTAAAGAAATGTCTATTTTTTTATAGAAAATAAAACTAATATCAAACTCCAAAATTTGACCAGATAAAACCAAAACTAGTAAATGAACTAGCAAACTACTACCAAGTTGCCCAACAAAACTTGAAAGTAAAGATAAAGGCTTTCATTGATAGACTATTTCCAACAGAAAATGAAGGTAATGATGAAGGCTTTTACTGAAGGACCATCTTCTTTGACCACTGTATACAGTAAATATGGGGACCCAACCATGTACATCAAAATTGATTTATAGTCGCATTCTGGCTGACAACTATGAGTAATAATTTGATCCTATAGATCATTTTCTTAACCTAGAATACATTCTTGGCATTCGGTACTCTCTAACTATGTTGGCGTGTATGAATTCAGAGAGTATATCAGGCGGAAGATTACATTTGCAATCATTTGACTTAACGTGCATTCCATCTTTAACTAACCCAAAAAACTATATAAACTCATGCCTAAGATCTTTGCAGTGATTATTGATCATCTCAAGAAAATCTTACACAAACCTGACTTTCCAACAAGAACCAATAGATGCTAGCTTCCCTTTCTTCAAGTATTCACTAAAGCATCATAAAGAACCTTGAAGCTCAAGTAATGACTACAAATATAGAGATGTTGCAAACATAATGTCTCTCTTGATTTTTGAAACAGCCTCTTTAAATTTTGCCTCCAGTTCTGTCTCATCAATAAACTTTCCTGCTTGTATAAGCTGCTGAAGAACTTCCTCCAATCTCCTAATCACCCTGATTAAGCTTCCCTCAAATACTTGCGTTATTTCCATTATCTTATAAAATTTAGATCCTTTTGCCCATGTATACACAGCCTCCATGATATCAGACGGAAATGAACTCACAAAATTCTCTACATCTTTTTTGACCTGTTAATTATCAACAAAAAAAAAAGATTTAAGTACCAGATCAAATGATTGCTTAAGAAAAAACTGGCCCCAATAGATGCTTAAATTTGAGAAAAAAGAAAAAGGACCAACATAAGGCACGATGCACACACTGCTCATTTGTCATAAACCATCCAAAAAAATTAGCAAAAGTAAAGCCTTCCCGCAATCTATTACTACTAAAGCAACAAGAAATCACTACTATTCAAATTAAAGATTACACACAACAAAAAGACAATAGAAAAGGGTATCCAAATTCAAGATTCTCAACAACTGCATCTCCCTTTCCCGCTCCAGTAATCTTGACACAACTAAAGATAACTTCAGTGCATAACTAAAAACAAACTTGGTAATCTCTTAATAAAAAAAAGAAACAATCTTTCTTTCGAGTTGCTGCTTAGCTCCTGGCAGTGTTCCAGCAACCAGATGGAGACGGTTGAAGGAAAAGTTATCTCGAGATAATGACAAAGAAAAGAAAAAAAGTCACAACTTTGTGCATAGAGATGGATGTTGATGGTTCAGCTTGAGATGAGAAAGGCTTCAACAGAATATGAGCTACAAGTCAGCTCCAAATTGCTAGCTTCAATTTTTGGAAAAACAGAACCTGATGTGTGAAGAACAGAATTCTTAGAGCTTCAATGCTTTAGCTGGATGAGTTAGGTTCAACAGTCCCTTCCAATCTACTTAAGGCTAAGCTTGATGACAAATCAGAAAATTCCAGCAACAAGCACTTCAACAAAAAGACCTGCACTTTAAGAACTCCACCAAAACAGAACTCCAATGTCTCAAGTCTGCACTCCTTTGGCAGTAGCAACAACTTCTTATATATAATGTTTTGTCTTCAAGGAATGATGATTTTGATGATGAACATCATTTGCAATATATAAACTTGATGTATTCTTTATGTAAAAGTCAATCAATAGCAACAAAGTATGCATCTTTCTGATATTGTAAGGTATCTTTCTTATATTGTAAGGATTCTGTATCAGAAATTTGAACAAAACAGAAACTAAGCTTAAAAAGGTGAAGATTTTTGCACTTTCAAATATGCTTCTTTTCCACTCTCAAAAGCCCTTTTCCATTCCACTCAACATCCACACATTTGTAACAATACCAACTGAATAGTAAGAGGAAGTGAAAAGTGCAAAATTTGATGAAGAGAAGAAAATGAGTTTTTCCACAAAATGACACTTCTACTATTCCATTGCCGATTCTAATGGTTTGAGCATTTCAACTTAGCTCTCTTTCCATTCACACACTTGCAGTAACTCTCAATCAATGGTAATAACAAGAAGGGAAAATGAAATCAGATGAAGAGGAGAAGATGACAATTTCAGAAAATTTGCAACCATTGTACTGTTTTCATTGATCTGAAAAAATGATGGTTTTCAGCTTTTTCAACTTAGCCCTTCACACCACTCAGCATTCTCACATATGCATCAATACCAAATCAATAGTAAGAACAAGAGAAAATTGCAAAAACTGATGAAATGAGGAAGATGAGATTTTTTTTCACAAAATGGTTCTGCTACTATTCATTGATTTTCGAATGTGTTGGTTTTGAGCTTTTTTAATTGCTCTTCACACCTTTCTTGCTTGTTTTACATCAATGGTCTAGAATGAAAAGGAAAAACAGCTAATGAGTAAGATTTTGACAAGTTTCATCCTCTCATTGGTTTAGCTGTAACAAAAGTAAATTGTTGGACAAAACAATAACAAAAACTGATACAAGGATTTCCTAATTAGTGAAAGCTGAAAAAGTAGATCAAAAAAGGACAAAAGTTGCTTGAAAACAATGG
>JANZLX010000212.1:33477602-33497339 GCA_025531955.1 Erythroxylum orinocense
AACTTTAAAATCTCCACTTTACTTCTCAGTACTCACATTTTTCATCATATTTTATTTTCTTATAAGATGATAATAATACAAATGATATGGAGATGGAGTTTTGAATGTTGTGAAGTTCACGTAAAAACAATTTGAAGCTTTAGTTATTTCAATCTTTGTTCCGGTTCTAAATTGTGAAAAATGTATGTTGCCTTTGTACTAGACATTATAATTTTTATTATTCCAATTTTATGATTTTTTAATACATACAAATTAAAATATTGACTTATTATTATTAAAGTAATTTTCATTTGAAGCGTTCGCAAAAATCTACTCTTTATATTTTCTATTTAGAAGTTATATTTTTATGTACTATACAATCCGATGGATATTCAAAAACCCGAACAATCCAATGGATTTAGATATGGGTAGTAAATCGTAAAAATCGATGGATATGGATATGGATATGGGTTGAGTTATAAAAAATGGATATGGATATGGATAGTTAAAAACTCGAACCGAACCCTACCCATTGCCATCCTTAGTCTTGACTCATCGCATAACAATGGGCCCCTCTACAAAAGGCCTAACTTTTAATTACTCGGGAATTCTATACCTCCCAATACTAAAGTCCACACACTCTTTAGAAACAAATCTTAGTTCTGGCCTTCTCAATCTACTAGAAGAAGACAAGAGTTTTATATATTAATACAAGGAGTTACTCCTAACTCCTATCTCAAATACACAAGATACAATCATCTGGTCCCTAGACACATCCTCAAGATTCACATCACAATTTTGCAGAAAAAACTCCTACAAAAGCCACTTCCTGTATTGTCAACACATAAACTAATATGTGATTATGCAATAACCCCCTCCCACTCATATATCCTATGGCTAGGGGCACATAACAGGCTGAGTATTAGAGATATCCTAAAATTTTCAATATCAATTATGAACTGCCTATTGTGCAATGCGGAACCTGAAAGTATGAATCATCTATTTTTTGACTGCAGTTACTCAAGCCAGATTTGGAGGCCTATCCTAGACAAATTTAGCACCTCCTGCCTCTACCTTAACATATCATATATCCGGGATTGGGCATCTACTCACCATTTCAGAATAAAAGGGGACTACAAATTATTCAAAATTTCTTTAGGAGCCTCTATTTACTACATCTGGTTGGGTTAAAGGAACAAAAGACTATTTGGATCAACTCCTACAAAGGTGAATTTGTGTCTAGGATAGCTCAACATCTTCATAAGATCAAAGATAATTGCCCATCAACTAGAAGAACAACTTGGCCCTATTACCTTTGGAAACTGAAGGCTAGGATTCTAAGATACTAACGTGTAATACATTAAAAAACAAATTAGTAGGCACATGCAACACAAACACCACAACATGCCTTCTAGGAAAGGCACAAGAACGAGAGATAGAAGGAATACAGGGGAAAATGAAAGACTAACCTGGTTCTAACTCCCACCAGCAACCATTAAAATAGCAGCTAAATTGTGAACCTTGTAGATCAGAAGCAAGAAAATAAAAGGGAGTGAACTTGGAGCACAAAGTAGAACGAAAATATGCTTTTGGATTGTCTTTATTTGTCAATAAGCTTATCTTTAGCTTTCTTCAAATTACGATTTTGTCCTACTAGGTTTATTAATGTTGCATTAGCAATGAATTATTTAACTTTCAAAAAAACTTTTTAAATATATGGATATGGTCTTAAATTAAAACACCAAGAATGGAAGCCCTCTCTCTAGAAAGCTAGTCTTACCCTTGTTAGTATCCATTTCAACTGAGGATTCCATAACCTTATACTACACTTGAAACACATCCTTCATTCACAAACAAGCTTTCCTTTTATTACCCCTAACGATGCTTTGCTCCATTATTTTCCTTTCCTAATTATCTTCAGTATCCTTCTTCTTTTCCCCTCTCTCTCTCTCTTCCTCACTTTACTCCTCCTCATCAACAAACTAATCTACCAATCAGGGCCCTCTTTATCCTTGAAACATTCTTTCCTTCCTTATTTTCCCTAAATAGTAACTAACTTTTAAAATTATTCTCTTTCAAAGCTACTTTGGACTCATGAAAAAAGCCATTACAAAAAATAACTCAGGTTTTAAGAAAATAAATAAGAGCAAGGCATTTATTATAAAGGAAAGCAAGGAAAGCAAGGTAGCTAGCTCCTCCAATCTCTCCAAGTTGTCATAAAGAAGAACTTGGATTTTGAGAAAATAGTTGTTATAAAGGTGAGCAAACTATCTACCTCATCCAATCCTTCCAATCCTGAGCCAAAACCCTTGCAAAAGAACTAGAAATCTATGGTTGGAGAAACTCTTGGTTCCACCCTACAATACACCCTAATTACCCTTTTAGATGGACAAAGCATAGTGGCTCCAGATGTTGAGATTTTAAGAGAAGACACCTTGGTTTGGAATTATACAGTTATTGGTTTTTTCTTGGAACACAAACCTACATTTCAAACAATTCAAAATTGGGTAGTTAAAGCTTCAAAAGGAAAGGGAATGCAAGACATTTTAAGCTCAAAAGATAATCATGTTCTATTTAAGTTTCAGAGTGAGAATGAAGCCAAGAAAATAGTGGCAGAAAGACCTTGGCATATGTTCAACATTCCAATGTTTCTTCAACTATAAAGACTTAGACTAAGAATGGATAGAATTAAACATGAAAATATGCCATTATGGGTAAATTTTCATAACATACTGCTTGAATATTGGTCCATCAAGGCATTAAGCTCCTTGGCGAGCTTCATTAGCAAACTTTTGTATGGATGAGACAACAACTATGAGGAAAAGAATATGATTCCTCATAATATACCTAAGTGTTGAGATCAATAAATAACACATAGAAAACTATTCCTATATTAAAGCTGGGAGGAGGAGAGTTAGTTGAAGACATAGTCCATGTAACCTACACCTGAAAATTTACTCTAAAATAAACAAAGAAAAAAGTGAGTACCAACAAGTAAAAGGCTTGAAAGAGGGGACTATGATGAATTGATGAGTATAAAGTGCAGAAGCCAAGACAAAAGTAGAATATGAAGGTAAACAAGTCAAGGGATAAAGGGAAAAAGTTACTAGAACCAAAAGCCACCAATATTATGATCATTTAGAAGTACAACAACAAGGAGATAGACTTGGGGAAGCTAAGCCATAAAGGATAATCTTAATATAATGAAGAAGCAGGTGATCAGGCAACTACAAATGAGGCAGTAGAGTCCGAAGTCCCAATTAGTAAAGAAACAAGTCTTGATTTCAAAGAGTTTCAAAGTAGCAAAAAAAGGAAATCAGGTAGGAAAACTAAACCAAAATGTCATAAACCTTTAAATTCTGAACCATGCCCGTAATAGTTTGGAATCTCAGTGGTATAAATAGCCCTAATAAACAAGAGGCTATTTATGATTTTGTCTAAGAAACAAAGCCCTTCTTCCTAGATTTGCTTGAAACTAAATTAAAAAAAGAGAATATGAAGAAGCTCTGTATATTAGGTAGTCATTGATCATTCATGTCAATCCATAACCATTATCATTATAGATATATTATTGCAAACTACGGTATACGGAGAGTAAAAGTTAAAATGGAAGAATTAAGCAATCAAATGCTGCACCTAACCGTGAATGTCTTCCAAGGTAAATACGTTTGTTCGCCAACTTTAGTGTATGGTGCAAGCCTAAATTTCTGAAGGAAATCTTTATGGTCAAGGATAAATCTATCAACATAAAAATACGGGGACCTTGGATCATTTTAAGGGACTTCAACAATATATTACACTGGAATGAGGTGGATGGAAATGTTAGGCTACACTTCTACATAAGTGACCTGAAAGAGTGTATCCAAAATATAGGTGTTACAGATATAAAGATTGAAAGCAAGTTCTTTACATAGTGCAACAAACAAAATTCCAACTTTATGTTAAAGAAGAAGCTTGATTAAACCTTGATCAATAAACATTGGATTGATAGATTCCTAGGAAGCAAAACATGTTTTGTTGGCCCAAGTATATCTAACCGTACTCCAATAATAAGATAGGATATAAAGACTAAGTTGAGAAGGAAATGTCCGTTTTGATTCAATAATTTTCTTATCAAAGATAAGGGTTCCCAAAAGTGATGAACAATTGTCTTTACATGGATCTTGAAGGAAGTGAACAATTTCAATGTGATATGAAACTAGAATTTATCAAAATGGAAATAAAGAAGTTCAATGAGAAGAGTTAATGCACACTAAAGAAATGGATGAAATGATCAAATTAAAGTTGATACAGATTCACAACTCCCATTATCATCATCTAAATAAACCTCATCAAAAAGAGGATGAAAGGAAAGCATTACTAGAATACACAAGGGTTGTATATATTCATCAATCCTTACAAAAGGAAAGGTTAAAATGGAGTGAAGATGGAGACCAAAATACTAAATTCTTTCATAACATAATCAAGCCTAAAAGCATTATAAACAGAACAACATCCTTAAGGAAACCAAATTTGGACTACATCTTCACTCAAGAAGATCTTAAAGAAGAAGCATTCATATACAATAATGAATTCATTGAAACCCAAGCTCTCACTGGTTCATCACTCACTACTCTTAAAACATTCATTAAAACTGGTTACCAAATAAGCTTAAGGAAGCAATATGCAGACCAGTATCTTCCCAAGAGATTGAATAAATGATATTTGAGTTAAATCCTATGAAGGCACCAAGGCCTAATGGAATCAATGGTTACTTCTTTCATAAGATATTGAGATTAACTAGGTAGCTACTAGTAGAATTTGTGTAATAATTCTTTAAGAATGGCTAGTTGTTAAGGTACTTGAACAAAACCCACATCTATTTGATTCCCAAAACTCATAACCTTAGATCTATGAAAAGCTATAGGCCGATTTCTTACTATAACTTTGTTTATAAAGTCATGTTTAAAGTTCTTACAGCTAGGTTGAAATAGCAACTGCCAATAATAATTATACACTTAAAGAGCATGGAAGGGTGAAATATTAGTGATAACATCTTATTAGCTCGAGAACTATGTAAGAAAGGACATTCCAAAAAATTGTGCTTTAAAGATGGATTTCAACAAAACTTTTAAGAGTGCGAGCTGGAGATTCATTATAAAACTATTCTAGGCTTATGATTTTCCTGATAAGTTCATTAACGAGGTGACATAATACATTACATCAACCTCTTTAGTATACTGATTAATGGAGAGCCAAAAAAGCTCCTCAGAGGAGGAAAAGGATTAAGACAGGGAATCCCCTATCCCCCTATGTATCCATTATATGCATGGAAGCATTAGTCATTCTAATTAAGCACAACATTTCTCTCAATCCAAAATTTGGATACCACATCAAGTGTAGTTGAGTTGGCCTGGTGGATTTGTCATTTGTAGATGATCTTTTAATTTTTTGCAAGGCTAATGACCATTTAGCCTATACAATATTTAGTACTCTAAAAATCTTCAAGGAGTATTCTAGGTTGAGTGTGAACTATGGAAAAAGCCAAGTAATACTCTCTAAGAGTGTAATGAATGAAATCAGTTGTCTAGAGTTTCAGGGTTCAAAATAACTTAAACCCCTTTCAACTACCTTGGGCTGCCTATTTCCACAGAGAGATTAAGGTTTAGAGAATGTACTCCTTTGATTGAAAAGATCCAAAAGAGACTTAATCAATAGTGTAACAAGGAGTTATTTTACGGGGGTAGATTAGAGTTAAAATCAGTGCTTAGTTCACTCTATATATACTAGGTTCTACACATGCTACTGTCGAAAAAACATAACCAAATCTCTAGAGCAAATTATGAGAGCATTCTTGTAGGGAGGGAGAGGAAAAAAGAACTCATTGGCAAAGGTCAAGTGACAAAATATTTGCATACCATGTAAGGAGGGAGGACTGGGGATAAGGACTATCAAGCTGAGTAATCAAACCCTGATAGCCAAATGAGTCTGGGAATTAATCATAAAGGAAAAGTCACTGTGATCCAGATGGATGCACAACTACATATTAAGAGGAAGAAGCTTATGGGAAATAAAAAAGGATACAAACTACTAAGAGGAAGAAGCTTATGGGAAATAAAAAAGGATACAAACTACTCAAATTTCATGTCGTAACTAATCAAAGCAAGCATAATTCATTGAATGCAGGATAGGGGATGGGAAGAAAGCTTCATTATAGTATGATAACTAATTAAAAGAAGACCCTTTATTCCTCTCCAACCTTAGAGAAAACTGCCAAGATAGATTTCAGCTTGATGTTAAGGTTCAATTTCGGATAACAAGGAACCAATGGGCAAATTACCCCTAAAGAACCTGCAATTGCTTTCTCACCAAATCATAATGATTCCTTATTTATATCTCTTTGTGCATATAGTAATACAGTTAATGATAACATAAAAATTGTGACGTTGCATTTCACTTTTTAGAATGCATATTAGATTTAAAACTTTTATATTATATGTTAATGTTTACATTAAAGTTTAAAGTTTGATCACTTTCCATATGTGAAATAGTTATAATAATTTTTTTAATAAGTATAAATACACATTGTACATGTACTAAGCATCAAAAAATAATATAAATTGAGAATAATTGTTAAATATTATATTATTGAGATAAATATACAAATTTAAATTTTGTTCATAAAATATAAATATTTAATAATAAATAAATTCTGAATTAAAAAAGTAAACAAAAATCATGCCACTAAATGCAATATTGAAAAAGGTAATGCAACTATTAGTTATATATCATCATTAAAATTAAATAAATTGTTTCATTAATTTTTGTAGCTTATTAATTAAAATTAAAACTGCTTTTAAAAATTTTTACTTGTCAAACTAAAAAAAGTAATTCTTCTTCATATATAGCTAGATTATGACAAATTACCTTAGGTTATGTTTCATTGGACATAAAGTTTTTAATAAAATGGAATTGAATAGAATGGAATAGAATGTAAATGAATATAATATTAGAAATAGTTATTTGGGAGGGATGAAATAGTTCATAACGTAATATAGTGAAATATTGTTTGGATAAAGGATTTATAATATAATATAGTGTAAAATTGTTTATCATTTTACATTCCATCCTAAACCCTTTAAATCAAAAGTTTTTTTATTTCTACTGTTTAGGATAGAATGGAATATAATATGAAACTCTCTTCTTCCATTCTAAACACTCCTCGCAAACGATGGAATAATATTACGTTACATTCTATTCTATGTAATATAATATTATTACATTCTATTCTATGTAGTGGAATATAATATGTGCTTATCATTTTCTAACGAGGTTGTTTCGAAGCAACTTTTACTCGCTCCTTTCGGTATCATCCTCTCCAAAATTTGGTCAGAGAGTGCCAAGCTTCTGCGTATTTGCATAGAATGGATTGGTTAAAACATTTTATCAATGAGCCTGGTCTCGACTTTTCTAAGCGGCCTTCATATCACATCAAATAGTGGATGTAACAGCTAGCAAAATCCAACCACTTCCCTCAGTTTATTGGCCCCAACTCTTATAACAGAACCACACAGGTTCATGATTAAACAGAAGAAAAGATTCCGCTCTAATTTACATTTATTTGGGAAAAACTCGAATCTTGTCCATACTTCCTATAATGCTCTTTCGTTTTATTGTCAGAAATATAAGAATCACGATTCGCCTATTCTTTTTTTGGTACAACAGAAACCAGAAGTTACTCTGATTGCACATTTGATCAGAGGCTGAGAATGGCAAAAACATAAATAATTTAGAGTCCTATTGGGTCTGGAAAGATAGCTCTTTAAGCTGTTGAGGATCCACTTCTGATGGTGCCCGAGTAAGGGCACATTGAGCAGTTGTTGTCTTTGGAAAAGCTATTACATCTCTTATAGAATTGGCTCCACTCAACAACATAACCAATCTATCCAACCCATACGCTATCCCACCTGTTGCAACTAAATGTTAAACCAAGACAAATGATTTGCATTTTAAAAAACTCAACACAGAAAAGGCAGGGTAAAGAGTTCGTACCGTGCGGAGGAGCACCCATGTCAAAAGCCTCCAGAAGATAGCCAAACTTTGCTTCTGCCTGCAGACAACATAGAATGTGTTCCACTTTATGCTGGATGGTCAATCGTACAATAACCAATTACTAGGATTCTCATATCGAATTTTGAGTAGTTAAAGCTATCAAGAACCTAATTACAAGAAGAATCTGCATGTGTTGAGTTCAAAAACGAATTATTCCACAAGAAATTTGCATATATTTGCATCAGTGAAATTGATCCCAATTTGAGTTGGGCTGTAAGTGTTGGGGAAACCAATTCCAAATTCTAGTTACCATGTTCTCTCAAGTATTTAAGAAGATACAACGGCCACCTGTCTTTTCATCTTGGCAATCACACAATATGGATCACAAGCAACATCTTGGCATTTTGCAAAATATAGGATGCATGCAATACATGCAAGTAACTTGAGTCCTTTACTCACCTGCTCAGGTGAAATGCCAACAATTTCCAAAACCTTCTGTTGGACCTCACGCTTATAAATTCTCAAGCTTCCTCCACCAATCTGTTAGCAAAAGTATAAAAGCAAAAGGTACCCACTCTTATATATTGTAACAGAAGTTCCAGTAGATCAAAAGGAAATTGATAATTACCTCAACCCCATTATAGACCATGTCATATGCAAGTGCTCGAGCTGTGCGAAGATCCTCTATGTCCTCAGGATTGGGTGCAGTAAAGGGGTGATGTAATGCCTGCCATAGGAAATAAATAGACACAGAAAACGTTAGTTACCATAAGACAAGATAGACACCAGCACATCCTGTGAATATAACATTTTTTGTCAAAATGCAGAGCACTTATGTCATAGAAAGGGCAAAACACAGGTATAATTCCAATGCAGACCTCAAGCCTCTGCTCCGTATCATTCCACTCGAACATTGGGAAATCAATAATCCAGAGTATTGAATGCCTGGACTAAAATTATAGATGATGAAAGAATAAACTTATTGTCAAAGTACAACACAGAAAATAAAGAAGTACATACAAAATACAAAATCCAGGGAGGTCAAGGTACATACATTGTCAATTAAACCCAATCCATTAGCTACAAATAACCTTAATCTGTCCAAAGTTTTATTAACCAGTGCATGATGACCCACAGCAAACAAAATAAGGTCCCCAGGTCCTGCGGAGCATCGTCTCAACAGTTGGGTTTTAGATGTTGGATCCAAACTTGAAACCAAAGCAGGAATCCCCTCAACATCACCTAAAAATTTTAAACAAATAGTGAAATTTTGAAACAACTTATACCACTGGTCTTCAAGGTTGACACAAAAATTTCAGGAAATAAAAAAACATTTTTTACCATTATCCAAGACCTTTAGGAAAGGTAACCCCTTGGCTCCAGATTTGGTTGCTTCATTGTGCAAATCTCCTTTCTTAAGAGCTGTGTTCGAATAAGTTTTGGCACCTGAAGGCACACATAATACTTTTATAATTCCACCATTTTGCAAGCTATCAGAAAATACCCTGAAAGTGGAGTCTGCAAAAATATCAGACACCTGCACATATTTGAACAAACCTTCAACAGCTGAATGGAAGCATGTAACTTATGGCTAGAAGATGTCCGGTACATCAGATATTCCGAAGGTACCTCATATGTAACAACAAATATATGCTAACGTGACAAGTTTTTAAAGACCTTAAGGTAAGATGGATATAATATTAAATGCCAAGTTGGACATACATGGTATCTGGATAAAGTGCAGCCCAAAATCTAATTAACATCAAGAATTCAGAATTTTTCAAGTAGATCATCCACTCCTTCACAGAAAAAGATGATAATCATTCATTTGTTCTTCAAATGCAATGCTAAACTTCAAGTAGGTCTGGAGAAAACTTAGTTTTTCAGAAAGGCAAGTGGAAACTTATAAAATTTAGAAACTAATTCACTGCCTAAACTAAAAAGATGTTAACTAATCGCGGAGTGCAAGGGCAAAAAAGAAGGTAATAGCTCGTAATCATAAAGAAGTTTGAAAGCATAAAAATTTGTTCATAAAGACATTTTGATATCAAAATAGCATAATTTAAGGCTGCAGAAAATAAAATTAAAATTTATAAAATTTAAAATAGCAACATTTAGAATCAGCCAAGTGGTTCTTCACCAATAGGGTGATGTGTACAACTTAGCAAGTAGAGCTCACCAGATATATGATGACATTTTAACAGCATTCAAATTCCCCACCTTCACACACACCATGGGATAGAACATTACCTCTTGCAACTCAAGATCAAATCTAGTATCTGGCCTGTCTGAACCATATTTACTTAATGCTTCAGTGTATGTAAGCCTTGGGAATGGGTTTGGCAGCTGGATACCTATAATCTCTGCAAAAACCTGCAACAACAAGAAATTTTGTCACATAAACATTTACCAAGACAAATTCTGTACGATGTTATTGCAGCATGTAGTGACATCTAGAATTAGACATATTTGATCCAACTGCAATACTAATAGTTTGATGAGAGCTATCAACGAGTTCACCTGACCTGAAATCTCTAAGATATAAATATGCAAAAATGAATGGTCCACAGCAACTACAAGTAAATAGTAAGCTATTTTATCTAAAAAGAAAAGAAGTAACCACTGATAGAAATATTTTAACATTAAGCTGTGCTTGTTTTATGTATCTCTAACCTTTGCTCTAAATCATAAGATGGGGGAAACTATCCTAAGAATAATTTACGGTTAGCAATGGGAAAATCAGATGACACCCCTTATCACTTTAAAACGTATTTACATTTTTTCCAATAGTCAAAAACAAATGTTTTAACCTTGCGTATCATATCCTCATTGAGCCTTAGCATGTCCTCTAAGGGAGTAAATGCCAGCTCCATATCTAACTGAGTGAACTCGGGTTGTCTATCAGCCCTAAGATCTTCGTCTCTAAAGCACCTGCACGCAAAGAAAAGTATTTGTAACTGTAGCATCAGCATGATCAAGATAAGTTTGCCATTGCTGCCAACTGTTGCCAAAAAAAATTGTTATCATCCACCACAGACATATCACAGAAAAAAAGAAGTTGAAAAAGAAAACTGCAGCTCGATTATAAATGCAAACAAGGACCAAGCTAGAAGCATATTGAAAAGAAAAACAATCATAATGAAAGGATATCGAGCTCAAACAGGCAAGAAGAAAAAGTTACCTTGCTATTTGATAATATCTGTCAAAACCAGAAACCATCAACATTTGCTTGAAGAGTTGTGGACTTTGGGGCAAAGCATAGAATGTTCCTGGCTTCAAAACACACAATGAAGTGAATCAGAGCAGACAGCCATGAAAAGATATCCCAAGCAATAAACTAACTATAAGGACCTGTGCTTTTAGCAATGTATAGTTCTCAACAGGACTTGAGATATAACAGTTTCTGGGTTGAAAGGCATCACATCTCAGCAGTTTTTAACATTAGATATACACGTCGCTAACTTACATAAGATGTGTACTGATATTATAAAAGAATGGAAAACCATTAAGGCCAGTTGAAAAAATGTCTAGTACCTGAATTCTTGAGGGTACCAAATAATCCCGAGCACCTTCTGGAGTAGATCTAGAAAGTACTGGAGTCTCAATCTACCTTATGAACACAAAAATGTTGCATCAAAATATAATACAAACATGAATATATAAAAGAGGAAGACTAATTACTACGGCCGTGCTCAAATTTACTTGTTAAATTGCCATCTCTTTTCTTCCTTGTTTTTGAATAACAATGATTATTGAAATAAAATTCTCAAAAAGCAACTTTTCCCTATTACAAGCAAAACTAATAGTTTCCATAGAAGAAAATCATAAGGTATTGCATTAAGATCATCATCTTAGTAAATCTTTCTAAAGCATATCTGATTGCTCTGAATACTTATTTGTTAATGTGTGTGTCTGTTGATTGACAAAGAAAAAGTGAAAAAGTTAAATCAAATGGGAATTATGTGAAAAAGGGAGCTATGTTAAAAGATCAACCTCCACAAAACCATGTACATCTTCCAGATATCTTCGAATGAGTTTCACCACCTTGTGCCGCAACACTATATTATTATTCATTTGCTGCCGCCGTAAATCGAGACATCGATATCTACAAGATGTATAAAACTTGCATTTAGATTACTACTAATAAGGTAATAACTGAATCAACGGTGAAAGTACCACGGTATGAAGAAACTTTCAATTCTAGCAAGCAGGAGATGAGATACTACAAAGATTTTAGGAAACAAGGAATGATAATGAATACTAAAAGTAAATAGAAATAGCTGATAAGATAAAAACACATAATTGGTGATACAGTAGAGCCTGCTTTTTCTGGATTCTAATTAGAAATACATTACACTATGTGTGGACCTGTATCAAATGTCCCTATATCTATGCTAGAGTAACTTATTGTCCACTTTTGCAATTGCAAGTAACATCGCTCTTACCTCAAACGAATCTCTTCTTTGACAGAATCTTTGGCGTCATCTCCAGAGGTGACTAAAAACGGCAACTTTGTCCTCACTTCATTCAATACCTGAACATGCTCTGCAGCAATCTAGCATAGAAAAACAACTATCACATTACATGATTACAAACAAGGAATAACAAAAAAAGAGAGAGAAAGAACCAAAATATAACTTACCTCTATAAAGCCAGTTTTCATTTTCTTATTCACAGACTCGGTTGGGCGAGATCGAACCACACCTTCCACAGCAACTACATACTCCAGTCTCAAGTCATTTATAATGGAATGAGCCTCGGGAAACTCATCAGGAAGCGTTGTAACCTACAATTGCAATAAACAACAAAATTCAAGACCAAAACAACGCATATTACCTAAATGGGTCAACTTTCTCAGTAACTCTAAACCAAGTTCACAATTTTCCTGAACCTTGCAATAATAGGAATTATACAACACCGAAATTCAGTATAAATAAAATGAATTGTGTCTATGTTATGTATACCTGGACAATGCCCGTGTGGTCTCTGAGGTTGAGAAAGGTCAGACCACCATGGACGCGGTGGAGAGCGACCCACCCACAAAGGCGAACACGCTTACCGACGTCTGCAGAGGACAAGTCGCCGCAATATTCGGTACGAGGGACCCACTGGAGAGTGTCCTTGAAAGGGGGAGGCGACAACCTGCGAACGGTCTCAGTGGAAGCAGAAACAGAGGAAAAGATTATTCTGTTTCTGGGATTTGGTCTTGGGACGTGTCCGTAGATGATGGTGCGTAGAAGAGGCAGAGAGGGCATTCGTCGGAGAGTTAGCAGAGGAAAAGATCTAAGGATAAGAGCCATGGTGGCGCGTGTTGTGCCACGGACAAAACAGGGGTTTTGAGTTTTAGAGGGTTGCGTTTGGAAGACCAAAAGGGTGGGCACGTGCGATGTCACTTGATCTCAAGCTTGGTACTTTACTGTCTGAAGATCTATTCTTTCAACCTTTTCCTCGTTTTTTTTTTCATTCATTCATTCATTTTTAATTCTTTCTTTCTTTGTTTTGTTATTTAAACAATATGTTCATATTTTATTATATATTTATTTAAATAATTATAACATTATAGTAATTTTAAGGTTTAGTCCCAGGATTATAAATATTTTCATTATATATGTATAGCTTTATAATTTATATATTTATTTTTAATTTATATATAGTTTGTCTTTGTCTTTGTTTTTAATTTATAAATATAAATTTTAAGGTTTAGTCTCATCTTCCAATTAGATTTCATCATTATCTCAATTGTTGGATGGATTACATCCTTAATCATTTGAGAACTTTTCATCAACCTTATCCACATTAGAAAAAATTGATGGATTGTATCCATATCACAACTGTCCAATTGGATTTCATCATCAAATTAACCATTGGATAGATTTTATCAAAATCTCAACCATAGCAAGAACTTATATAAATTTCATTCTTTACTAAATCAAATATGCATCAATTTATTGTAATGGCTTATCATATTGGAGGTCCTTCTAATATCAAATTCCAAAACATGCTATCATCTTCATCTTCATCGACTCATCATCAAGTGAAGATAAATTTGAGTTGATGATGCATAGTACAGTAGAAGATGAAATATTCATATATAATTTGATACAGAAAAATAGCTTAGCAATTGAGCTTTTTGCAATCAATAAAACAACCAAGGTGGGCTCGTGGCTCCATCTAGGGCATATAGTGATCAACCGTGATCGTGAAGTTGCAGTTCATAATTTGTTTTTGGATTATTTTTATGAAAATTTGCGATATAATGATAATATGTTTCAGCGACGATATCAAATGTCCCGAAGTTTGTTCCTTCTTATTGTTGATGTTGTAAAAGACCATGATAGTTATTTCCAACAATGAAGAGATGAACTTGGTAGAGTTGGATTATCAACTTTACTAAAAAATAACAACCACATGATGAATGTTAGCATATGGCATACCTACGGATGCTACGGATGAGTACACTAAAATTTATAAGTCAACGGCAATTGAAGGCTTTAAGAGATTCTATCGTGTCATTGTCGAGATTTTTCCAAAACGGTATCTTAAATCACCAGATGCTAACGATATTGCAAGGCTTCTTCATATTGGTGAGCAACGTGGTTTTCCAAGAATGTTAGGTAGTCTTGATTGTAAGCATTGGAAGTGGAAAAATTGTCCAACGGCTTGGTCAGGACAATGTGCTAGACATTCGGGATCACCAACTATTATTCTTGAAGCTATCGCTGATTATAATCAATGGATATGGCATGCTTATTTTGGTATGCCAAGTACAAATAATGACATTAATGTGTTGGACTCATCGCATTTACTTTTTAATCTTGCTCAAGGTATTGCTCCTCCTACTTATTATGTTATTCAAGGAAAAGAATATAATATGGGATATTATTTAGTTGAGGGGATTTATTTGAAATGGTCCACCATTGTGCAAACAATTCATAAGCCACTTTTCGTAAAGAAAAAATATTTTGCAATGAGACAAGAGTCATATAGGAAGGATGTAGAGAGTGCATTTGGAGTTATACAATTGCTATTTGCGATTATTGCAAGACTGACACGTTTTTGGGAAAAAAAAAAGTGTTGCAAGATATCATAACTACATGCATTATTATGCACAATATGATTGTTGAGGATGAATGTGATCTCAATGGACCAGTCACAAGTGTAATGGAAGCTCCAGAATCGACTGTAAAAAGGGTAACAGATGAAAATCTCCAATTTCGACAATTTTTTGCCTGATATAAGCAAGTCAAGGACAGATATGCGCATATCGAATTAAGGAATGCATTAATAGAACATTTATGGGAACAATATACTAATTTAGAGGATTAGTGGATTATGTTATGTCTATTTTCAGTGGCGACATTATCTTTTAATTTTTTATGTGTAATGAATGTTTTATGCCTTTTTTTTATGTCAAGATGTTTTTTGATTTATGAAATTCAATAAAATTTAATGTTTAATATTACATAATTATATTGTCATTTAATATATTTAAATAATATGAAATATTGCAATAGATCATATATATTATTTTATTTAGTATTATCAAAGAGCAAATTACAGTTTAATTGAAATTTTATTATTTATTAACATAAAATATAACAACAATAGTATTGTGAATAAAAATGTACACGAAAAAAAAAGTTGGGTTAATTTCATAAAATAATTCTAATACTAAAAAATCAAAGGTAAAAAAGAATATGCTAAGAATATTCCTTTTTGGGGTGAAAAATAGGTTTATGGGTTGGACTGAAAAAGTATTGTAGCATCTCTAAAATGGAGGAAACTCTACTCCATTTTGGAGAAATGGGTTGGAAATGCCCTTAGTTCGTAAACACAGGTCACAACACAAAGTGGAGAGACCACAAAATTTGTTGAATTGAATTCGATACAGTCAAATACTGCATGATTGTTTATTATAAAAAAGCAAAAATAGAGTTGCTTCAATAATGTTGAAAATAAGAGTTGCTTTAGTAAAAATGAAAAAAAGAGTTACTTCAATACATAAATAATGTATAATGGTAAAAAATAAGAATAATTGGTAATTAAAACAAATTGAATTATATGTTTGCAGTTAGATTGATAAAACTTATAAATATTTATTCATCCTCTTTTTTTTAAGTATCAAAAAAATAAATTTAGGCATTTAAGAGTATAATTTGTGAATATCTAATCTAATAAATTTAAGTAAAAGTTAATATTTATAACTTACAGCTAATCAATAAGTGCTTATATTGTAATTCTTATTTTTAATCATAATAATATTTTGTATGTTCTATTTTTTTAGTATTAATTATACTACGATTTTGTATCATATACCTAATTATTCCAATAAGTGGTATCAAACCTTAATTCGAGTATGTATATCTAGTTATTATACATTCTATGGTTATCATTAGAAGTTGATTATCCGCATAAAAAAATTAGATATTGTTCACTCATTAAAATATCATGTATTATTCATGTATACAATTATTATTTATGTAAAATAGTAAAAGTTATTTCTTTTAACTTAAAGTAGTCTTTGATAGAGCAATAACATAGTGGATCTTCTACCTCTTGGGTAAAAAATATAAACTATCACGATGATTATTAAGACAATTAGAGGTGTAGTTTGTACTTATAAAGGGATGGGAGATATATGCAAACTTGTACAGGCTAAAAATAGATATATTGTCAAAAATAAAGGCATTAGTCACTTCAAGTAATCTAAATGAAGGATCTTCGATGTTATTACATTAAAAAATTAGACTTATATCTATAAAAGCAATTAATTTTTTTATCGAGTAAAAGCTACTTTTTAGGCTCAAAGTGGCATCACTACCATTTTATGAGCATTGCATTATAAGCACGCAACCACATGTAAATTTGTTAAGTTATATGTCCTGTTGTTGTTTTGTTTAATGTACACGGTGTCGTTTCTTGTAAATACTCTGTAGTTTTGCTTGTACAACAATTAGTTTTATTGTTTTTATATATAGCAAAATCTAACCATTTGTAAAAGATACTTACAGTTGAATAAAAAGATGGTCAGTTCTATTTACTTTGTTTTCTCTCAAAGCTTCGGTTTCATGGTATCAGAGCAGGTTACAATACTATAGTCAATTGATTGAAGCAAAAGTTGAGAGTTAGGGTTTCGATTTCACTGTTTCTCCGAAACTAAGAATTAGGGTTTCGGGTTTTTGTTCTGGTTTCTCCTCGCGAATCTGAGTTTGATCAAAGGCTTTTGCAACGATGGAAGGTGTGTCGCCTGATTCTCCTATAGGATCGACTCTGGATCCTACATTACGAGGTATGCAAGAAGAAGGTCAGATTTATCTTCAAGGTTCAGACTATCCAGGTATGAGTTTAGTTACTGTCATATTGAATGGGAATAATTTTTTAAGCTGGAGTAGATATGTTAAAATTGCTCTAGGAGCTAAGATGAAGCTAGGGTTCATAGATGGAACATGCCAGAAATCTAGTCCAGGATTTGTTGACTATGAAAAATGGATTAGGACTGATTATATGGTTAGATCATGGATATTGAATTCAATGTCAAAAGATATTGTTGAAGCATTCATCTATACAAATTCTGCCCATGAATTATGGTCCGATTTGGTAGAGAGATTTGGGGAGAGTAATGGACCATTACTATATCATTTATAGAGACAAATTAGTGTAGGTTCACAAGGCACTATGACTGTTGCTAAGTATTTTACTAGTCTTAAGAAATTGTGGGATGAACTTTGGTGTCTCATGCTTGTCCCACAATGTACTTGTAGGGCGGTAACACAGTGCATTTGTGGAGCACCTAAAGCTTTAGCTGATTTGACATCTCTGAATCAGTTAATGCAATTTTTGATGCGTTTAAATGAGAGTTATGATAGTGTTAGAAATTAGATTCTGGTTATGGAACCATCTGTTGTTGTTTTGTTTAATATACACGGTGTCGTTTCTTGTAAATACTCTGTAGTTTTGTTTGTACAGCAGTTAGTTTTATTGTTTTTGTATATAGCAAAATCTGACCATTTGTAAAAGATACTTACAACTGAATAAAAAGATGGTCAGTTCTATTTACTCTGTTTTCTCTCGAAGCTTCGGTTTCAAAATTTTAAGACATTAAATTCAAGAATTAAGGTATCTTTGAATTGTTTCATTATGATGTACAGCAAGCACCATTTTCATGTATGGGGGGAAGAAAGTACTTCTTCATTTTTGTTGATGATTATTTCTGTAGGTGTTGGGTGTACTATATCAAGACAAAAACATAAGTGCTCTCAATTTAAAGTTTTTAAGGTGTTTGATGAACTTGATTTTGGTAAATACAATTAATATAAGAGAATATATTGGTGATGAATTTGAATCATTTTATAAGCATGAAGACATCAAAAGTAGCTCACCATTGCATATACTCCTTATCGAAGCAGAGTGAAAAGATTGGATAAACAAAACCCTATCAGAAATAATGAGAGCAATGTTGAGTGTTACAGGCTTAGATAATGTTTATAGGAAAAGCAATCAATATTGCATATTATATGGTGAATATAGTTTTATCAACTACAATTAAGTTAAAGGTGTCAATGGAGATATGAATAGGGAAGCCATGGATTATTCTAATATCTATACATTTAGAAGTCCTGTGTATATGATATATGATGCCAAAGGAATTACAAAGTTAAGTATAAAATCTAGGAAATGCTTATTCTTCGAATATATTGATAGGGTGAAGGGGTATCACTTATACATTTCATTATCTATAAGCTTATTTTCAGTAAGGATATAACCTCTATTGAAGATAAATTATAAAGGAAAGAAGAAGTTATTAAACTAAAAGAGGTTACAGTAGATATTTTGATAATAATAAAATGTAAGTAATACTAATGAGGTTGGTTTTAGTGAAAACGATATGAAAGTAAAAGTGGTCATGCACACAAATTAAGATACATCTTATAAAGACAATAGATAAAAGTTAGAGTTGAACTTATTCAAGTGAAGATCAAAATCAAGAACAAGGAAAAACAAGGTATAACAAAATTATAAATGAATATGTAATATTAATTGTACTTCCTATTTAGTTACTTTGATACTTTAAAGACTCGTCATGCATAAATACATCACTATTTTAACTCATTTCATGAGTCTTTTTAATCATCAAGATGAATTAAAGTTTTGATTTTATACAAAACATCATATTATGTTTGAGAGCTTGAAGATTTTGGGTGTATTGGTTAACTAATATTGTAAAAAGAGTTGCTTTTTAATCATGGAAAAAAAAGACTATTATAAGAAGGTTCCTTTTCTCCTTGTTGAAAGAAGAGACTTAGATGAATTCCAATAAATGTTGGACCCTGAACTTTTTTTGAAAATTTGAAGTATCAATTATCATAAAATGAGGAATTTGGGGTAAATTATTCTTGTGCAAAGAAAAAGAAAATTTACGAATGTAAAGTGTTATATGAGTTTAAGATAAGTGAAATATGCTTTTGTTATTGATGTTTATGATTAATTATGGCTTAAAATGGTGTTTTGAGTTTAAATAGAATTTATAGTGAATGAATTGCTTTAAATGGAGTTCAACAGCAAGAAATGATTAGTGAAAGTGTTAAATTTTAGAGAATTGAAAATATGAAATTTTGAGAATGAATAGTAGCAGAAAGTGGTAACTTTGATATGAAACTTTGGGAATTTTTCTGGCTTGATTTAGGCAGAATTTGATAAAATGATCTTCATGAAACTTGTAGCTTCTGT
>JANZLX010000212.1:33538914-33549766 GCA_025531955.1 Erythroxylum orinocense
TTGGCTTGAAACTTGCACAGGCTGACTCTACCTTGTGCTGAATAATAGGTGGGTGGTAGGATTTGAACTTATAACCATTTGGTCACAAAGGCTCTGATATCATGTACGAACAATAGAGAAGAAGAAGAGAATTATGTATCTTTTAGTTATAATGCTGTGGCTTTTATAGCCAAATACAACAGATATACTAAGCTAAAAGTAAGGGAAAAAGATCTCAACAAATCAAGTATACACCAAGAATCAAGGAATCAAATATACACAGCGTCAGGAAAATATCAGCTGCTGATATCATAACAGAGTCTGCACATATCCAGTTGCTGATATCTTAACACTCAACTCTATCTCTCTCATGTAGCTTTATTTTATATTTCAATTTTGGAATTCATTCCCTAAACTTCTAATTTCCTATTGGAAGGGTATAAGTTGTTTCCACATCAAATTTTTGTGGGCTTCATGAAAAAAAAAAGGTCAATTGTCAATGAATGGAATGTGAATTCCTCCACAAATGAAAATAAAAAGTTATTCTAAAAATCTACTTTATCTAGCTAGTGTTAAGAAGCGAGTTCCATCAGAGGGACACAAAATTCATCAAAGAAAAAGGTTGAAGGTGAAACATAGTCCGACCTTGCAGTGCTATGTCTTTTAAACAGGTTGATGAATCATATTGTTTAAAGAAATTTTCAAGTCAAGAGCAAGCTGGCAATAGTGTCAAGTGAGAGACATGAGTCAAACTCGACATAATTTTCGAGAACACATGAAAACAAAAGTTGATTCTTATTAGGCATATGTGGAAATAAAGTTTCAATAACCTTAGGCTTATGTGAAAATAAAGTTTCAAAAGACTATTAGGTTAATTCCAAAAAAAATCTCAAACTTTACTCAATTTAGCAATTATAGCCCGAACTTCAAAAAGTAACAATAAAATGCTCAAACTTGTAATTCTGTTCAATTATAGCCAAAAGTTATTTTTTCTGTTAAGTTTGCTAACGTAAATTGCCACGTGTCTAAAAACTCTTATTATTAATACACGTCAACAATAATTAATAGAACAAAAGTTGATCAAAAAAATAACATCGTTTAATCTTATACTAAACGGCATCGTTTATTTAAAATGAACCAAATCAATTTGTAACACCTGACTTTTAAGTCTAAAGTCTAAACCCCTTCGTTCAGCTTGTTCTCCCAACTCTCACCCCCTTCATTTTTAGTTTACGCAACCTCCTCTCTTTGTTATCTGTGCTACGAACTGAGAGTACCTTAGGGCGTCTGGAGTTTGAGGGCATCGAATGAATAAACAGATAACAAAGGAAGGAGGCTACATAAACTAATAATGAAGTGGGTAAGAGTCGGAAAACAAACTGAATGAAAGGGGTGAGACTTCAGACTTCAGAGTCCAGTGTCACAAATTGATTTAGGTCATTTTAAATAAACAACGTCATTTGGTTATGTGATTAAACAACATCATTTCATTAATTAGCATTTTTTTGTTAATTATTAAGGGTTTCTAGACATGCGGTAGGTCACGTCAGCAAACTTAACGGAGAAACTAACGTTAGACTATGATTAAAAAAATTGAAAGTTTGAGCATTTTATTACCATTTTTTGAAACTTCGGCTATAACTGCAAATGTAAGCAAAGGTTGGAATAACCCAAGAATATATTTTCCATAGGTATCTTGATAGTCAAGAGTACTATAAGTTCTCTCGTGATGATTGACAACTTAAGAGGTGTATTTATTATAAAAGGAAAATTACAGTATGGTATATATATCTTAATAGGAAATGTGATATGATTGATTGTCGTTTCTCAATCCTGAGAACACAAGAATGATAATACTGTGATATGGTACATGAGGTTAAGTCACCTTAGTTCCCAAGAAGCTGATAGAACTTCATGAAGAGAGCTTATTAGAGGATGAAAAACATGAGAGGGAAGACTTTTGTAGTTCATGCCCTTTGTAAAAAGTCTCAGGTAATCTTCAATGATATAATGTTTGGAAAGCAACATATGTTGAGGAAAACATATTGAAATGACATGTCACTGTCAATAATAAACAATATTAGTTCAAAGGTGGTACAAGTGATACTATGGAATAAATATTAAAGGTTTTGTTATCAAATTATCTTCTTATAAGTTTGACATTAAGAAATTAAAAGGATCAATTGATTCCACTTTGTAGAATGTGAAGATACACTACAACAGAAATTGCATTTGGCTACGAAAAAATCATCTCTAAAAGTCTTAAATTCTTCGTTAATAGTAATTAACAATGATTTATATTTGTCTCTACATTCCAGTAACTGAAAATTATAGATGAAGGTTTTAGCTAATCATCGCTAATAGTTTTTTTCCTCCACTTCAATTTCGTTGCGAAATATTATTAGTGGCGTTTTCTAAAATCATCGCCAATACTTTGGCTACGCTTAGTTTTCATAGCTAAAAATTGTTAGCTACATTTTTGGAAATGTATCCAAAGGTTTTTAGCTATGTTTCTAAAAATGTTGCCAAAAATTTTTACCTACGTTTTTTAAAAAATAGCCAAATGTTTTTACTACATTTTGAAATGTCATCTATAAACTCCTTCGCTATGATCGTATTCGGTAATCCACTCAGCTGATGATCTGGGATCGACCTCTTGATGGTCAAGTAGCATATCCTATTTGATCGCTCCTAGATTGTCATCGCTACTTTATCAGCTTCTGAGCTGATATCAATAAGTGGAGATGGTCTCTCGATGTGCATTGTCATATTGACGTCAGCCATCTCCGGTGCAAACTCCACATCCTTCTTCCATTTCTTGAAATTGAAACCATTTAAGGTCTTAATCGTGACAGCATTGTTATTTACAGAAAAGGTGATTGCAAGATAGAAAAGACAATGTAAAATTCAATTTAAATGCAGGACAACAACAATAACAGTATCTATACAGAGAATCTGATCACACATATTATGAAACACCTGTAGGCTGAATATATAATATATGCAATTAGACCTCTATATAAAAGCGATCAAAATATAAACCATAAACTCTCATGACACTACCACCTGCAGGTGAATAAATCATTTAAGCCATAGCTTTCCTCCATCTAATCCCTTTATGTACATCTCAAAATCTCATATAAGGTCAACACCTGTAGGCAGGATAACCAAACATGAGACTAGAGACATCTCCCAAGATGCATGCGGTACAATCCAAATACTGACCTAAAAGGCCACTGCGTGACTACAAACTTACTTGTACTCAAAATGGCCACAAACATAAGGGATACATCTTTATATCATCCTCACATTCTATATGGGCATAATGGATGTGAAAATCGATTATAAATATAAAAACTAGATTCACAATTAAATAATCACATATTGGTAATGAAAACATTGTCTTTAAACTTTATTTGAGACTTTTATTAAAAAAATTTCAATAAGACTGACCATCGTACTTTTTCTGAATACCAAACCTACCACACGAGACACAAAACCTTAAGTGTCTCTTTTATGTGTAGTTCGGAGTACAAAAATAAACTCAAAATAAGCTTTAAAAAAGCTTTAAAATCTTTTTCGAAATCTAATTACCAATGTAATGATCTAGAAAAATTGAAATTTTACTTTAACAATCTCCCTAACCGGAAAACTAACCGAAATGGACCGGGGGCAACCTTACGGGAATTTTATAATTTTTCCTCTTTTTTTTAAAGGTGATAATGCCAGCATCACTATAGCGCTGACGTCAGTGCACAGTAATGTCACCTTGCATGTGGCCACGGGTCATGCTTGTGTTGCACGCTGTCAGTCGACGAGCTCCAGATGCGTCTGGTGCGTGTCCCGCACACGCCGCCCACATGTATACATGCCTGTATCATATGGCGCATTCGCTGCACATGCCAACAGGTGTCCTCATCCTATTCGTCCACCTATCAGGATAGGGAGCAGGCGAGTACATCACATACACCAGCTCGTCCCGAGGTCGCAGGGTGTCGAGCCGCGTGAGGCGTGCACATTGCTCTCACCACACGCATCCATCTCCCCGTGAAGCCATGTGGTTAGACATGGTTAGCACGTGTGTTGCCTACTGATAGTGCTATCACCCTTCGATGGGGAGGGCGATTTTTGGTGATCTTGGAACCCATTTTCGTCCTTTTTGGTTTATTTTTGACTCTTTTTCATAGCTATCCTTATGTATACTATTTTTACGTAATCATATATGCAAAAAAAAGACTGAAAAACGAATCAAAAACTGATGAAAATCATAATAAATGAAAACTAAAAAACCTTCGTTTCCAACAACCCGATCACATAACCACGCTGATACCACATGTAACATGTAGGATAAACCTTATTATGTGTCCTGGATCATTTATGAAAGGGTTAAAAATGAAGCATATGTGGAATACCTGATTTTGGTTCCATATGATATTCTGAAGCAGTTTTGGAGGCCAAAATGAGCTCTAATCTCTCCGGACCTTCATGGACACGCAATTAACGTCTTTCTGTAGTTTTCTTAAGACGTAAGCACTCTTAACTAGTCACAGGATCCGTATGCTTATAAATTACATAAGCAACTGCAGGAGACCTTAACCTTTATATATAGCTTCCATATCGGGCTTTCCCATCCCAAGCTCGATATGGGTTCGGTTTATACTAATTGGGATCTATTTTTCTCCTAAACTTTGACCCGTTAATTTAGATCATTTATTGGGTCACTTTATTTCCTTTGTCTGGATCAAATTATGTAACATAACCGAAAAGTTATTAAAAAACCAAAAACTAAAATTAATAGTTGTCCAATATTATGGGGAAGGACAAATTTGTCCAACATAGAAAAATTAGAAGTGAGCTTTAGCTGTCTCTCTCTTATGTTTTGTTATGTCAAACAAAAAGGAAGGAAATGTTGTAATTACAAATATAAACAAGGTAAAAAAATGTATAATTGATGATCTAGCATTTATTAAGCTACTATGGTAATCATAACCATAACATTCAAGACATAAATAATGTCAGCAATATATAAAGCACTTTCTTATAAACTACATATACGCTCTCAGAATTTCTATAAAGGAAATCAAAGTCAATATTATATTGTCTGTTAGCTTTATGAGAAATCAAGCCACCCAAAAAAACATGTCAATCTCATAGATAACCTTCTTCCTCTTCTTTTAGACCCCAAGTGTATATAGCAGAAGGAGAATCAAGCCATCACAATAATGACTAGGTACTTACTAGTGGTATACACTAAATCACTTCTGGTCTTTAAAACCTGTCTTTGCACTTAGATTATATTGGTAATAAGGATATTATAGTTGACAATAATGATGGCATATTTATATCTCATAGTTCGTTCCTCTTCTATGAACTCTCTTGTTACCACGTTCACACTAGATAACGTTTTGTTTGTACCTTTGATAAAAAAGAACTTAATATCTATCTCTCGGTTTTGTAAATAAAATACAATTTAATTGAATTTTCTTCAGACAACTTTCTTATAAAGGATTTGAACAAAAGAGTATGTCTAGCTAATGGGCGGAATAAACATTTGTATGAGTGGTTATCCTTAACATTACCTATCAAATCTTCCAATCTTAATGCTTTCACTTTAATGGTTTTATCATCGTAATTGTGACATAACATCTTAGTCATCTCTTTCTTTAAATTCAAAAGGGAATTATGGTTAGTAATGATATTCCATCTTCAATTACTTTCAAAAATCGGGTGTGTGATTCTTGTCAAAAGTCACAAACTATCCTTTACAAAGCCCTCTGTGTTTTGTGATAAATCATTTTAAATTATATATTTAGATGTTTGGGATTATGCACTTGTAACTTCTTTTGAAAGGCTTTAACACTCTATCATTTTCGTTTATTATTTTATAAGATACACTTGATTTTATCTTATAAAGTTGGAATCTAATGTGTATAAGGTATTTGAGAAATTTTTAAAAACCATTGAAAACTACTTCCACACCACAATCAAGGCCATTTATATTAATGATGGCTAAGAGTATTACACACTCTCATATTTTCAACTAATCATGTTGTATAATATACGAACTTTTCACCATATAAACCTGAGCATGTTGGATGTGTCGAACACAAACATCGCCATATTGTAGAGGCTAGCCTTGCACTCTTACATAATGATTCCATACCTATTCATTTTTGGTTTCATGCATTTTAAAGGGCTACATACCTTATCAATAGAATGCCCACTCTAGTAATAATTATGATATTATATACCACAAAATCTTTAGATATAATCTTAAACATACCTCACTTAGAGTTTTTAGTAGTTTTTGTTACATATGGCTTTAATCCTATAATATTCATAAACTTAAACCTTGATCCCAACCATTGTATATATCTCAATTTTCCTTACCATATCTCTCTTTCATTTTTTTATACTCTCAAAGTCCAATTTTATTTCTAGGTAAGTTATTTTTAAAAAGTGCAATACAAAACTAGGTTATTATAATATAAATGAAAACCTTAATTGAGTATGATAATGAAAATCTTAATTGAGTATGAACTCCTACTAGTAATGGCCTTAATCATGTTTTCTTAATCTTTTTATACCTCATTGTAACATTATTATTCCTAATCCAACAATTACTTTATAAGTTATCTCAACTTCATCCTCATCTAAGGTTAGCCCTTAACCTACTCTAACATGGGTAAGTAGTTCATCCTTTTCACCTTACAACTCTACCATGCTTAGTGTCAAAATTTCACTCGCTTCATATAATAATATCATTACTTATGATCCATCTCTACTTTTAGGATGTATTAATTCTAATATATTCATGTATGATCACCGGCTCAATCATCATGAGTGATTACCTATTTCCAAAACCATATTTACAAACTAATAAAATTTCTTCCTGCATATGAGTTCCTAAGCTTCACTCTAGGAAATCAAATTTATCTCATTTACCTAACCCAAGCCTACAAATACCTGTGATCGGGTGAAGCATTTGTAACCCTCTATAAAAGAAATGAAATCTAGTTTTGTCCCTTTCTCTCCTATACAAAACATAAATTTTTTTGTTACAAAGAAGGAAAACCAAAGCACTCCAAAAACTAGCGTAGGGTTCTACGATACAAAGCTCCTTGCTTGTCTTGGTGGATGAGTTCCATAACGATCATCGAGGACTCCTGGAGCATATGCAGACTCAGACTGGATAAAACTGCGAGAGAGGCCAGCCTATCGGCACACTAGTTCCCTTCACGATACATATGATAAAATTGCACCTCCCATGCTCGGTAGATTAAACCATGGGTACCTGCTACTAAAAAATTATCCTCAAATAAAACTATATTGGAATAGGGAAGAATGATAATTACCTCTAAGGAGTCCACTTCCACGACAATTCGTCTATAAACAAGCATCAATGTCAGGGTAAGTCCCGAGTGGACTCCCCGGAGTTCTGCAGCTAAAGGCGAGCCCCTGCCTATGTGGTGTAGGAACCCAACACACCACCGCCCATGACAGTCCTTAATTAAACCACCTGCAGTAGCAATATTAGATCCTTGTTTAACCGCTCCACCCGTATTTAACTTGACCCAGGCCTCTGTCGGTTTAGTCCAGCCAACTAAATTACCCATAGGTAAGCCAGGTGTCTGAAACACGCAGCTTTCCGCAGTGCTTGCCTTAACTATCCATTCTACATACTCTATAATTGCTTTAGTACCTTCTTTCAGCTAAGCAAAACCACTTCAAAAAGGCTTCAATTTCTCCATTGCCAAAGAAACCAGCAGGCTACTCCATAAATTGTAACCCATTCAACCTACTTCACTTGTGAGTGCTTCCTAAGATTGTGTGCCACCCACCACCCTGCATCTTGTTGGAAAAATTCTGTATCAACCACTTCCAGGAGTAAGTTACACCTGAAGGCTTTCACTCTCAGATAGTCCCGAATGACATGCAAAGTTGACTCTTCTTGCCCACAGAAGTGACAACTACTATCCGTTGTGAGATGGTGAGCCACTCTATGTTGATTGATCAGCAATTTTTCCTTGGCCAATAACCACAGTAAAGCCTGAATCTGTTAGGGCCCTGCCTATTTCTAGATTAAGTCCCATAGACTATTATTAGCTTCTGTGGTGTTACCTTCAATTAAGTCATAAGCAGATGCCACTGTGAACCTCCCGCGATTTGTTTGTCCCAAAAGCATGGTATCTTCCGCTATGCCTTCTAAATTAGTATGGAGCGCTACAATATCCATACAGATCGTAGAAGGGAGATATTGCTGGAACAAATTCCAACTCTAATTGCTGACTTCATTCGTAAAATTCGCAACTGTAGCGTAAAGAACGCTATCAGGAAGGGGAGAGGTCGTCACAAAAATTAATGGACCCCAATCATTCAACCAATTATCCAATCAGAAATAAATGCGCCTCTCATTATCCAGCTTCCATTTTATGCCTTGGCATACAAACTGCCAAGTGGTGGAAATTCTCCGCCAAATGACTGAAGTCCCTTTCCTATGTATATTATAAGGGATAGGATTAGGACCTATTCGATATTTAGCCCTTAGGATTTTGACCAATAAAGTTATGGGTTGATTAATCAATGCCCAGCCTAACTTGGTCAGTAAGACATCATTGGAAGAACTAATACATTTAATGCCTAGACCCCCTGTTTTTTTAGGTTGACACACGGTTTCCCATTTAACTAGATGCATTTTTCTCTGCTCACTCGTTGATCCTCATATAAAGTCCCTCATGATTCGCTTCAAATCATCACAAAGTTTCCTTAGAACTCTCACTGTTTGCATCGTGTAAATGGAGAGGGACGAAATTACTGATTGGGTTAAAGTAACATGCCCCGATAGGGACAAAACCCTTCCACGTCATCCTGCAAGTTTATTTTGTGTTTTATCAAGGATGTACTGATATGTGTGTCTCATTGGACACCCATGAAGCAACGGGACTCTTAAATACTTTCCAAGATTGTTCGTACATGTAATGTGTAAGGTTTGGCTGATGTGTCGCGCGGTTGCTAGAGAAACATTCTTAGAGCAAAAGATCTTAGTTGTTTTATCAGTATTCACTTTTTGTCCGGAGGCCTTACAAAACACCTCCAACATCCTTGCAATGACGTGCGTCTGTGCATCCTCAACTTCAGGAAAAAGAACTAGGCTATGTGCAAAGAATAGGTGGGATATGGGAGGCCTTATAGGGCCCAGCTTTATCGATTTTCATAGTCCATATCCCACTTCCTTTAAAATAAGGTGACCCAGTCATTCCATGCATAACACAAAAAGATAAGGCAAGAGCGGATCGCCTTGCTAAATTTGAAGGGATCAGTAAAGGTGCCTTGCCAAGCAACTTGCATAGACACCGTCGTCACACATTGCATAATGACACTGATTAAATTATCTGGTAACCTATTGTCCGTTAAAGTGTTTTGGATAAAATCCCAGTGAATCCGGTCATATGCTTTTTCCAAATCCACCTTGATAGCAAAATACCCGGTCTTTCCCATTCTGTTGCGCATCGAATGAATGACCTCCTGAGCAATGATAATATTGTCAGTTATTTACGTGCCAGGAATAAAACTGCATTGATTTGCCTCCACTAGGTAATCTAGGTGGTATTTCAAACGGTTCACAATAACTTTCGAAATGATCTTGTAAAGCACAGTACAGAGGCTAATCGGTCGAAATTGAGTGATATTCTGTGGAAAAGGAATTTTAGGGATCAAGACCAAAATGGTATGATTTAATTCCTTTTCCCATCATTCCAGACGGAAAACTTCCTAAATGTACGCCACCACTTGTGGCCCTACCTTCCCCTAATGCTTTTGAAAAAAATAAAGCATTGAAACCATCTACCTTAGGGGTCTTACTAGGATTTCATGTCGAAAACCGTATTCTTGATTTCTATATCATAGATTGGCAGGGTTAGAGATTGAGTCATGTCCCCCGAAAGCGAAGGAAAAGCTCCTAAGAGCGGAAAACTGTGGATATTCCTGTATTCGATCATATAAAGTTGGACAAAAAAAAGTCCTGACAATAAAGCCCAGTTGCACTGGATTAGATATCAGTGCTCCTGTGGAGTTAAGGAGTTGCTTTATCTTCAGTTTCTTTCTTCATGAAAAAGTGAGGTTGTGGTAATATTTTGTATTCCTATCACCCTTTAAAATCCATTCACATCGGGCTCTCTGATGACAAAAAATTTTCTCTTCACACAGAACCTGCAGCAGTTCCCCACTCAACTTTTCCTTTAAGACTAAGAGTGAATCCAAATGGCCGATTGCCATGGCCCTCTGAATACCCTCCAACTGTGCTATCAGTCTTTTTTTTAATGGAATATGGTTAGGTCGGCTGTGCTAGGCCCAGGCCCATCTCTATACATCCACAGCCTGTTGGACCCCGATTCCTTTTTAAGCATGTTTAAATTATTAGAGGTTTTCGTTTGATAATTTGTTTATTTGACTTGAGGATTTTTAATGGCTTATGTGAAGGGATATGAGAAATGGGGAATGGATAGGAGGAAAGATGGTGAAATATATGATGAAAATGAGTTTTGAGTGTCAAGAAATATGAGAAACTTGTGAGATTGATTTGAGTGGAACGCAAGTATCTGGGTTTGATTGGTTGATCGGTCTGACGGTGAGGCCGAGCGACGCGCTGGCCGAGCAACGCTCTGGCTGAGCGATGGCGTTACCGAGAGATAGCGTTACCGAGCGATCGTATGTGTGAGGCCGAGCGGTAACGATGATGAGCGGTAGATTGATAAACCTTTGATACCGAGTGGTGCAGATAGGTAGATAATGATGCCGAGCGATAATGATCTGCTATACTGCATGATATGCTCTACTGACTGATGAAACCGATCGGATTGATGATGCCGATCGG
>JANZLX010000212.1:33566309-33577481 GCA_025531955.1 Erythroxylum orinocense
TGTGTGTGAATTTCTTGCCTATATTGATGATTAATGATGTAGAATATGATGAATGTGATTTAGAGTGTTTTGGAAGTAAAAGGTGGAATAAATGGAGGTTTAGTTGAGTGTAGAAAATGAGGGAGATGAAGTGTATGTTGCTGTCATTTTGTGGATAAATGTTCAAGTGGAGGTCTTGACTTAGGGTGGTGAATATATTGAGTGAATTGAGTAGTGTTTGAGTGAGGAAGTAGTATGGAAGTGGTAGGAGAAGAGTTAGGATGAAAATCTGGAAAAATCTGGAAATTTTGTTTGAGTATGGTTCAAGGATTTAGCCATAACTTATTCTATAATTGTCCAAATGAGATGAGTTTTGGCTTGAATCAAACTAGAGGTGTTTGGCTCTATGTCTTGTGAAGGAAGTGATGTTTAATTTTGGCTTGAAGAGTTCCAAATTTTGACTTAAATGTGTCAATGTGTGTAGGGATGAACAATAGCCCGAGAATTGAATTTTGTTATCTGAAACTTTGGAAATTTTTCTGGGTTGATTTAGGCAGATTTTGCTAAATTGGTCTTCATGAAAGTTGTAGTTTTTCTTGATAGCTTTCTATCGCCATAAAATGTGTCATTTTTTGACATTAGAGTTGATAGTTATGAGTGATTGAACTTTGCTTATGGATTAGGTGAAGGAAAACAGGGCAGCCACAATCATGTAAGAATTTGACTAGTTAGAGGTAGAATTTGCTTCTAAGTGCTTCATAAGAATTGTTGATTGTATTCTGATATTTACATTGATATAAAGCATAGAATTTTTGGACAAGGGGATAGGAAGTTATGATTTTTAGAATATTGTGGTACTGTTTAGGATGACATTTATTGGATAGTTACTTTGATTGGGATTTTGACTCCTTTAGAGGTGGAATTGGTTTTCGAGCCCTTCATAGAAGTTGTAGGTCTATAAGTCTTCTTCAAAATGGTTTCTGAATCACCTTAATCCGATATTTGTATCAAAAGTTATGCCTATTTTACTAAACAGGTCTGGAGAAGAGAAAAGGGAAGAAGAGGGCGCGTGATCGAGAAATCGCTGATGGTGCGCGCGGCTCGCGATCGCGACTTGTCGCGACCGCGAGTCCGCAGATCCTCTTCCAACCTGAACATGTTTCACTATTTTGGCCATAACTTTTTCGTCCGACCTCTAAATGACCTAATTTTTGAAGCATTGGATTCATAGAACATTCATCTATCTTTCCACAAAAATTTATAGCTTTTAGTTTTGATTTGAAAAAGATTGATTGAATCAAAGTAGGGGTATTGGTTGAAAGAGTATGAGTTAGATATTTTCATTGAACATGCTTCAGTATTTTGGTGATATTTTGATCTGTAGGATTCCAATTGAGATGATTTTTTATTTGGAGTAAACTAGAGAAATAGGACTAAACATCATATGAAGAAGTTGAATCTTGATTCAGTCTCTAACGTGTTCAATTTCTAGATGGAAGTTGTATATAGTAAACATTTTTTTATTACGAACAGTCCGAAAATATTTGAGGTATATCTTCCACATTACTAAACCAAATTGACTGATTTTGGTGTCAATAGAAAGATAAGACATAGAGGAACACTTTTCTAAAAGAAAATATTACCAAATTGCCTCATTTTCAACTTCTGATTGTACGTGAACAGTAGACCCGAAAGGCGTGTCTTGAAAATTTCTGAAATGAATCAATGAGAAAGGAACGGAGGTTTTAGTGGGTTTAGTGAGGCATAAACCTAAGTATGAATTATATTTAGTCGAGTTTTCATATAAGAATGACTTTGTGATGTATTAAAGGACAGATACCTGGGATTGTCATGAACTTGCATTGTACATATTCCATATACACACGTGTGTATTACATGACTGTTTATTATTGTGCAAGTATTAATGTATATGCAATGTATATACGACATAATGTCGATGTGCAGGATAAACGCTCACATTAAGGAGTTTTCAGATCTTGGAAGCAATTGTTAATCTGTAGCGTACTATGAGTAGACCTAGATGGTCTCATTCCATTATTTTTTTTATTTGATTTTTGTATTAATTGACTGTTGAATATTGATATGAATGCGTCTTGACTACTGATTCCAGACAGAAGATCCGATGATTGTGATGATTGATGGGATATTGAAGTGCTACTTGTATATGAATGAGATGAACTAAGTGTACTTAATGTGATTGTTCAATGTGTTCTGAATGTACATTTGCTTATAAGTGAAAGTGTAATTCTCAACTTAATATTGAATGTCAGACTAAGGTCCGATGATATGAGAATGAATGAGCTTATGCAAATGTAATTGATGCATTCCATTTCATGAATGCATGAAACATAATTAAGTTGTGAACAGAGTAGCCACCGATCAGAGCTTAAAACTCAACGTGTGAAAAAGAGCCTCGAGATCAAAAGTGATTTAGAGCCTCAGGCTCAACGTTTAATGAGCCCTATATAGGACAGTTATCAATGAGCCCGATATCCAATAGATACGGGACAGTTAGGCACTTGGTCACAACAAATTAATAAATGAAAAATAAGTCTCATGTGCACTGCATATACATAATATAAACGATTTAAGTGTATTGAATGCGAAGCGTGAAATTGAATGTGAATTATGTGTTATGTGATTAGGTGAGTCATCAATGATGGTCACTTACTGAGTTCGCAAAACTCACCCAAAATTTGCAATTATTTTTCAAGCTTGAAGAGTACCCCGTTAGACAAACGGGAGTATGCCTACGGTATGCAAGTGAAAGATAGAGGTCGGGATCAATTTTCGTCTGCATTATGTATTTTATGATTTGTACAAATTTGTATTTTGCAATTTTTGTATCAATAAAGGATTCCGAGAGGTTTGTACCATGTGTATACAAATAGAGTTATGTTGTAATGTAAAGTCATTATGACTATAATGTTTTGTATTTGTAATGGGCCCTAAGTGATTAGTGAATTTTTGATGAGTTGTGTACTAGTTGTTATGTGTGGCTGAAAATGTTTATGAAACGAAATTGGGCCCAATTTGGTTATGAATCTCCGTATATTATGTTTGTGGTTTCAAACCATGTGTACGTAAATAAAGTTATCCTGTAATGTAGATTCATTATGAATATAGTGGGCCTAAATTGTTTACTGGTTTCCTCGCATTTGAAAAAAAATCAAAATAAAAAGGATATTGATAAAAAGGTTTTCGACTAATTGAGCGCAGTAGCATGCCACCATTGCGGGGCACGGACTTGGATATCACTATCGATGTCGGGTCTGGGTCTTGCGGGAGTGGGGTGTTACAAGTGGACATTAAAGCAAATCTCATGTAGCTGTTTCATAACGTCGAGAGTGTGTGTTAATTGTTATTGAAAAACACAACTACCTGTGCATGCTTTCGTGGGTTGAAAAATATCGTGGGTGTTGGACAAGAAATGGAGTAGTGAGCGTTAGATAAGAAACGAAACAGTGGGTGTGAGTTTTTGATTTTTCCAGATCTTCTTAAAGATAATTTTGCTAGAATTTTTCAGAGGTGTGGTCAAGGGTTTTTTCTTGGGCAGCAACGATTATTAATTGATTTCCTTATGGACTGCGCATACTTTGGTTGGTGAATTTGTTATTAGTGCAACTGTGGTTTTGTGTTGGTGTTTATGTGAATCAACCCATCGTTGTTGTGACGACTTCCAGATTTATTTCAGTGGAGCTTAACCTTTCAGGAAGTTGTCTTCTTTTTTGTCTCAAGTGTTTTTTGTTTTTATTCTTAATTGATTCATTACTTAAGTTATTTGTTTATTGTTCTTTCATTGGAAGTTGTTTAGAAAAATCCTCTGACGAGGTTAGTACGAGGCGGTCTCGTACTATTAGGTGTGAAATTCTTTCATGGGAAGTAAGGTTAAGAGATAGTGTCAAGGGTTGAGTAGTGTTGGCTCAGTAAAGCCTTGGGTAAATCTATTGTACTTCAGTGAAAGTTATTAAGCTGGGAGAAAGCCCCCGCAGACGTAGATAAGGTATGCCAAACTGCGTTATCAAATTTTTAGTGTTGATTTATTTTTTATTCTCTTTATTTTTCTGATTTTTTTGTTTGCCAGAAATGAATTGGAAAGTTTGCGAAACTACTACCCCCTTCAGGTTTTTCAGTTTTCAATAAGGAGAGATCATAACAATTCCACAAGTTTTAGACTTTGGGAATGCTTTTGAGCTCAAGAGCACCTAGATATCGACAAAATATCATAAGTAGCTCCGATCCCTTAGATTTCCGGTTATCTGCCTAAGGATTAGCCTGAAATATTTGTTTCATTCCTAGTTATGCCTACAATCAGCTATATGTATATTAATATTGAAATTTAAAATTATGTGTTATGTGTTAAAGTTATACATGACATTATGAAAGGATTGTTTTTTAGTTACTAAAGAGATCAAACTAATTAAGCAATTTTTTGTGCGTATAAATAGTCATTTATTCATAAAATATTAATGCTTATTATTTAATTATTGATATAATTTTAGAATTTACTCAAAGTAATACTCTAAGACTAATAAACATAATAAAGCAAAATCAACATTCGCTTGTGAAATATGTTATATATACAAAGATATCGATTGTATTTTATGATTTTTTTTGTTTGATTAACTTATAAAGTTTGTATGCCATTAAATTTATGATAATATATGTTGAGTTTTCCTAAAGAGAACCAATAGTAAATTCTAAATGTTTAATTATTTGAATCAAATAATTTATTGGACATTTATGTATTTGCAGCTATTTCTCTTTATTCACATGCTTCTTTTGTTATTGTGTTTAATGATTTAAGCTTCTTTGAATGGTATTAACAAGTCAATTTTCTTTTAGGTGTTATAGATCTTGATTTAGCATTAGTAGAAGAAAAACCTATTGTTATTATAGAAATGAGCAATGAGGTTAAGAAGACAAATTATAAAGCATGAGAAATATGTGAATGATTATTGACAACTACATTAAGACCATTATTTCATAAACTAAAAGTGCTAAAGAATGTCTTAAATTTGTCGAAGAGCATTTTCGTTCTGCAGACAAGCCTTTTGTTAGTACACTAATAGCTAAACTCATGACCATGAAGTTTAATAGGTCACGGAGCATGCAGCAACATGGGTTAAAGATAACCAATATAGTAGAAATTAAAGACCACGGGTATAACAGTTGATGATACCTTCTTAATGTAATTCGTAATAAAATTTTTTTTAGAATATAAAATTTCATTAATAAATAATGGAAATTACATGAATTGAGAGTTAGCTCCTAAGTGGGATAAACCCACTTGAAACTTTGATTTCCCTAGGTGAGCATACGACGACATTCAACACAAAACATATAGCACTACGTATTGCAAGGTTGTTTTACCATTTAGGTATAACGACTTAGGGCTTTCTCAAGTCTTCTATCCTTTTCTCGATTAGGGAACGAGAGAATTGACTCTTTATCGGTGATGCACTCCAAGGAGATTCTCACACTCGGTTCTTCACATAGGTAATCAGCTCAGGTATCCTTCTCAACTACAAAAACTGTTGTGATAAGGGTATGACTTTTTGTGTTTTAGTTTTCTAGATCTTGCATAATCGGAGGAAGAGGAAGCTCTCAGGGGTTTAGAACTAACTAAAGAGGGAGATCTCGGCTCAGGTAGGTATATTCAGTTCAATTTTTCGTTCAATCTTGATGTCCTCTCTTGAATCCTTCCATGGATCTTCTCAGAGAGTCTCTATTTGGAGGGATATGGTTCTAGCTAGGCGATTCGTAGGTCTGTCTTCTCCCCTTCAGTGCTTTATCCTATAATATCATCACCAATAACCTACTCAAACCGATCTTTACTATTAATTAGGGCATTAGGGCATGTCTGATCCAATTTCAACTCTTCCTTATTTATTTTCCTTGAAGGGCTTCGGGGCTAGCCAAGGGAGTCAGAGAGTAGTTTACATCCACTAAACAAGTAACATTCAATTCCTTTCTCTCTTTAAAGAATCCACTGATTAAAGATGTGCTCTGTTGATATCAGGAAACAAAGGGGGTTAACCAGGAGCTTCAAACAGTGTTCAACCCAGAAATAGATTAATCTAGGTATTTCCATATCTGAATAACCGCAGTTGTTCCTTTGATACTATAGCTGAGTAATTGTGTTGATGTGTGGCTGATTTCACTTCTGCTATGAGAATTGAGTAGTTAGAACTTTTGTAAAGTTTTGCTAGAGCTAGTATTATATTCTCCATAACATTGCCATTCTCCTACTACAATGGAGGTTTAACTGGTTAACAATCAGTTGCTCCCTTATGCTGGCAGTAGTGACTTCTATAAGAGGAATTAGCGAATAGATTTATCTTTAAATCTTCTGCTATTCCTTTAATCCCAGATAACTTGAACACATGTAGCCATCGAAACAAGTGTAATATCCCTATCATATTTAGATATTGGCAAGTTTTGTATGCCTCGTAGGATATCAGTGAGTCTTCCATAAGAGAAATTAGGGGCACATAAAGTAGAGATCTTTGCCCATACTTCTCTTGAGAAGTTACAATCAAAGAATAGGCGATCTCTAGTTTCATCCTCTTGTTTACATAGGATACAAACCTTAGAGAAGGTTAGGAATTTCAGTCTATCTATAGTGCTTAGTTTGTTCCACATTGTTAGCTAGAGCAAAAAGCTAACATTAGGTCTGAAAACCTTATTCCAAATCAATGTATCCCATCCTTCACAATTAGTAGTCCCCTCCCTCATCTTTTTGACTACCTTAGTATTAATCTTTGAGACAGGAATACCCTTACATAAGTAGATATATCTCTCCCCGTGGCTTCTAAATTGAGGAAAGAGCAACAGACTAGTCTCATCTAAAGTAAGGGACTAATTCCCATTCCTAACTATTTCTTGAAGCTTAGTATCCTTAGGGAATCTGTTTAGTAGTGATCTTAACAACTGATTTTGAATTAAAGGTCCATTCCCTATCTAGTAGTCATATTATAAGGAAATACTTTCCCCTGCCTCAATTTGACATGAAATATGGTGATAATATCCTCCCTCAATATAAGAAGTTGGTTAAAAAATCAGGTATAACTATTGTTGGTTTTTAGAGCCTAAAAACTCCCTCCCTTTAATAGGTAAAAATTAATCCATTTGGACCACATAGATTGTTTTTCACTTAGAAATCTCCAAATCTTTTTGGACATAAGGACTCTTTTTTTTTCTGAAAATTCACTCAAGCCCTAATCCTCCTTCCTCTCTCGGTTGACAGATATTCTTATAACTAACTTTAACTATTCCCTTCTCTCCATTCCATTTTCTCCATAGAAATTTCTTCATCATTTTTCTATCATTTTAATAAGCCCTTTTGAGAGAAAAAGATATGAACACCAGTAAGTATTCATAGACAGATCACCGATTTCAGTAGCTGAATTTTCCCTCCATAGGATAGAGCTTTATTGGACCATGTCCCCAATCTGTTTTAGATCTTTTCAATTAGAGGAACGCATTCACAGAACCTAAGCCACCTTGATGAAATAGGAATCCCCAAGTAAAGGAGAGGAGGATCTTGAGTTTCCATTCCAGTAATTTGAGATAAAGCATTTGAGAGATGAGTAGCACTTTTGGAGATAATGAGAAAGCTTTTGCTCTGATTTACACACAGACCTAACAACTCCTTCAAATGGTTGAGAGATCTCATCAATAGAGTAATTGAGTGAACATTAGCCCTGCTTAGGAGAATGAGGTCATCTACAAAACATAAACTCGTTAGAGAAATTTTCTTACATTTGGAGTGGAATCTAAACTTAGAGTTTGATGAAGTGTTATGCTTCAGTAATTGAGTGAGAACCTTCATGCAAATTAGAAATAGGTAGAGGGATAGAGGATCCCCTTGCCTAAGACCCTTTTTACCTTTAAAAAACTTCGTAGGGCTTCTAATTAGCAAAATCCTATAGGAAGCAGTAGAAATGCATTCTTGAATCCATTTTATGAACCTTAGGGGAAAGTTCATTATCTCTATAGTTTTTAATAAAAAACTCCAATTCACACTATTGAAAGTTTTCTGTAAATCAACTTTAATGGTGCAATTTTGGGGACTTCTCCTGTGATTGTATCCTTTTAAAAGCTCCTGCACTATAAGAATATTATCCCCTATATCTTTGTTAGCCATAAATGCTCCTTGATTCTCACTAATGAGAAATTTTAGGACCCCTTCATCCTATTAGCCAAAATCTAAACAACGATCTTGTAGAGGAAGTTTGTACACGAAATAGGTCTATAGTCACTCCATGTATTTGGGCTGCAATTTTTAGGGATCAAACAAAGAAATGTCTAGTTTATCTCTTTCAGTAGAACCCCCCTCATGCACTACCTCCTTAACTATCTCCACCCAAACTATTCCATGCTTTTTGATAAAAGAAACCATTGAAGCCATCAGGTTTAGGAGTTTTAGAACCATTCATGTTAAAGACAATCTTCTCGATTTCCTAATCTGTAACAGGTCTTATTAACTAATCAACTTCATTATCAGGAATTTTAGAGGTTACAAATTATCTAAGATCAAAATCCTGCTTTGCTAGGGTAACTTCTAAGCCAAGTAGGATTTTGTAGAAGATTGTGGCTTCTTTAGCTAAGTTATCTTGTCCGAAGACTTCCAAACCAGCTCCAGTTTTAATAGAAGAGATTCTGTTGACATTCTTACGAGCTAATATAGAATTGAAGAAGAACTTAGTACATCTATCTCCATCTTTTAGCCAATTGATTCTAGCTCTTTGCTTCAATAAAGAACATTGGTTATCCACCACTTTCAAGTAATTCTTTAGAGCTTCCCTCTCTGTTGTAACTAAATCCCCATCCAAGGGATTTTCTGCCAGTGATTTTTGAATAGATAAGACTTTATCTCTAATTGTTTCAACCTCCTTAGTAAGATTTCGACCTCTCTTATAGTTAAGGATCTTCAGCTCTTGCTTTATAGCCTTGAGCTTTTGAATACATATGTACTGCTTAGTTCCATAACAACCATGCTTTAATCCCTTCGATATTGCTTCTTGAAAACCTTCCATGTTAACTAGAAAGTTATTAAACCTAAAAGGATTATTTACTCTAGAAGTAGTGAATAAGAAATCAATCTTTATAGGAGTATGGTCTAAGATGCCAGGGTCTAGGAAATTCGCAGAGCTTTTTGAAAAAGTATATAGTTATTCCACATTTACCATCTAGTTTTTTTTCCTGATGTGCCAAATAGAACTTTGCTTATTAGTCCATGTAAAATTATGTCCTTCAGATTTTAGGTCTATAAGTTCCACCTCTTGCATACAATCAAATAAATTAGAGGAGTAGTTGAGTAGATTACAGTTACCTTCAGCCTTTGATCTAAACAAAGTGGTGTTAAAATCTCCACACACCACCTAAGGGGAATTTATCAAGGTTCTAATTCGTCTTAGGTCATTCTAGAGATCAGATATTTGGAAAACTGTGTTGAATCCATAGACAAAAGTAGCTAAGACCCAAGAATTCTCCATTTTAAAATAAAGCTTAGTGTGTATATGTTGCTGCCTTGATTCCAGAGTCTCCACCTTCAAAAATTCACCATCATAAGCTATAATAATCCTTCCATAAGAATGATTGTGATGATATGTGACGAACTGCCAATTGCTACCTAGACAAGCCAATTTATTTAAATTAACCTCTCCAATTTTTGTCTCCAACATACAAAAAACTCTAGGCTTTTGTTTTAGTAAAATCCCTTAAAGCATTGAGCTTTGAAAGATTGTTTATTCCGCATACATTCAATACAATCAAAGTCATAGGCAATTTGTTTTCCCTTTGGAGCTTTTCCTATTGCTCCTAATACTTTTCTGAGAGGTGATTTGTTCATACTGCTCATCTTGATTACTTCCATTTTGCAAATCAGCCTTTGGTAGACTTTGTTTAATCGGTTGACTACTCGAAGCTCCTTCATTTGAATTAGTAGCACTAGCTTCTAGCACATTTTACCTTTTATTTTTTGATGCCTTACAGACATCTTCTGATAGTTCTTTATATTGAATTGAATCAAATCTATCCTCCTTCAGATTACACTCTTGGTTTTCCTCTTCTTGTTTAGCCTCTTCATTCTTTTTTATTTCTTCACATAGATTCTTCTCCATTCCCATCACTTCCCAATAGTCCCCTTTTATGAATACTCTACCCATAGGTTTTCATTCCTTACCTTGAGTTTTAAGAGAAGGTTTCCATTGGTAAGTCACTAAAACTTTGTCTTATTTAAGAGAATTTTCATCAGCTAACCTTAGGATAGGGATACAATCTTTCATTTCCTTGGAGATGTCCATACTCACACATAATCGAGCAAATCCTACTCGTTTCCTCAATGTAGTATTTTCATCCATACATATTGGTTTTCCTAAATAGCTCGCAAGCATACTCAACCCCTTTATAGTCCAATACTCCAACGGGATATTGTGGATATTTACCCATAGGGGTATGCTCTTCATTTTCATTTTTTCTAACTCCATTCCCGGTTGCCAATTTTGAAGAAATAAGGGGAGTTGAGAGATATGCCAACGACCCTGTTTTATTACCTTTTGAACTTCTGATTTGGAAGCAAAGGTAAAAATTAAATTATCCTCTTCAGTAAGCATTACTTCCATTAGGCCTCTTCCTTTTCAATTCCTTGTTGCCCATGCTTGGATAATAAGAAAATTAGGTTTTTTGTCCATGAAAAATCCTACAAGAGTAGCTTCCCATATCTTAGCTCCTTACTGTAAAACATTTAAGCTAGGAGCCACCATTAGCTTACCCTCAATCTCTACCGAAGGGTTGAACAGCAAAGAGGAGCCTGAGTTATCACCCACAACTTATTTCCATGCTTTCCTAGGCCTTCTAGCAGTGTTTTAGGCATTAGTAGGTGTAAAACCCTTAGGTGGGTTAGCAGTATTAGGGAGAGGGATGTTTGCAAAAAAGGTTGGGGAAGGGGGTAAGCCTGCAGAGAGTTTAGAGAAGGAGGAAGGAGTTGAGATAGGGTTAAGGTTTGGAGTGGAAGTTTGTTTGATAGTTGACAGGAGGGTTAGAAAATTAGTGTCTATGTTAGCACTAATTCTTCTGGTTTCTTTTGTAGGTTTGAGCATATCTGGTATCGTAAGGATGGCTTTGAGACTGTGGAAATATGGAGGTAAGGAGGTAAGGAAAAAATTG
>JANZLX010000212.1:33577581-33601195 GCA_025531955.1 Erythroxylum orinocense
TAAGCTCACCCCCCATTTTCCTCCCCATGTCCAGGTAACGAGTAGGAGATGGATTGAAAGAGGATCGAGTTTGAGATTTTGTGTACTGTGTAATTTGACTTGTGTATTTAAGATTTTTGAGCATTGTGGTATTATGGACTGAAAATGTATTTCGTTTTGTAAAGAATGCTTATTTATGTATAGTAAATTATGAATGGATAACGATGAACGGTCAGATAGTTTAGTATATGGATTAGAATTTGTTGAATTCTGTATATTTGAGGATTTTGGATTGCACTGTGTGCACACTTTTTGCGGTTCAAGATTTGGACTGCAACGGGGCCCAGAATGTTTGAGAAAGGATTTCGGGATACCACGCTCAGGTATGAAGGTATGTATGGTAAGAGGTTGGGTTCCGGTAACGGGACCCAACAGTAAGCCTGCAGAGAGTTTAGAGGAGGAGGGAGGAGTTGAGATAGGGTTAAGGTTTGGAGTTGAAGTTTGTTTGATAGTTGACAGGAGGGTTGGAAAATTAGTGTCTATGTTAGCACTAATTCTTCTGGTTTCTTTTGTAGGTTTGAGCAGATCTGGTATCGTAAGGATGGGTTTGAGACTGTGGAAATATGGAGGTAAGGAGGTAAGGAAAAAATTGAGATTTTTCAATGGCAGGGGTGTGTGGAAGAAGGGGATGGTGGAAATGGTTGTGGTGATGAGGTTTGTGGGTTCTGTCTGGAGGGTGGAGAGTATGCTCTATGATAGCAAGGTTAGGTTGTTAAGTTTTAAGAGATTAGGCATTGTTAAGAATGTGGGAAGTGAGTTGGTGCTGGCGATGGCAGTAGTGGGGAAGATAAGGCTATGATTGGAGTATACAGGAAGAGAGCTGGTAGTGGTGGCAATAACAGTCTAGGTGACGATGCTGGTGTCTAAGGCATGGTAGCTAGGGTTTTTTCTCTTTTGCTTTCTGTCTTGTTAGGTTAATTTTATCTCACTTCATAATGAACTTGTTATGTCATAAGTGTGATCCTTTCAAAATTAACTACAACACATACAGTGATGAGTCTTATAAATGGATTGATGAAATGAAAGATGAGTTGAATTCAATGGCATAAAATATTGTATAGGACCTTATTGATTTTTGAAAAGAATCTAAATGAGTGAGACGCAAATGGATCTTTAAGACTAAACGTGAATTAATTTGCCTATAATATAAAGCTAGACTTGTTGCCAAAGGTTATACTCAAAAGGATGACATTGATTATAAAGATACTTTTTTACTTGCCTCAAAGAAAGACTCATTAAGAATAACTATGGTATTAATGGCTCAGTTTGATTTAGAGCTACATCAAATGATTGTGAAAACTACTTTTTGTAATGATGATCTCAAGGAAAAAGCTTATGTGGATCAACCTGAAGATTTTTTTATATAAGGAAAAGGTCACATGGTGTGCAAATGTAAGAAATCAATATATGGACTTAAAAACACTTTTCGATAATGGTATATTAAGTTAATGATACCATAACATCTTTTGGTTTTCAAGAATACATTTTTGACTGTTGTATTTATCGAGAAATCAATGGGAGTAAGTTTATATTTTTAATTATATATATTGATGATATTTTACTTGTTGTTAATGAATTGGACATATTATAAAAGACCAAAGATTTTCTCTCTAACAATTTTGAAATGAAAGAAACGAAAGAGGCATCCTATATGATAGAAATTTTAGTATTTCAAAATAGATAACAAAGACTATTATGATTGTCTCAAAAAGACTATAACGAAAGAATTCTTTAATGATGTTTTAACACTTTTGAGGTTAATAAAAGTTTCTGATTGACAATTTTATTATTTATTATGAATTTGTACATGTAATCCTTATTAAATAAGAAATAAAATTGTCTATGAGACATTAATATGGACCTTTATGATATTTATATATCACTTATGTTATTTGACTTGATAGATTGCTAGTATTGTAGTATATAGAAGGAAGTATGTCATATTGAAGTGTATAATCATCATAACTGACATTATGTAGTTTATATGTTGAGAGAAATCATGAAGATATTAAGAGATTTGTTTATGTGTGCCTAATGTTTATATTATTAAAAATAAAGTTTGAAATATCAGGCCAAGTGGGAGAATGTTGGAATTTGGTATGATTAGTGGCCATATTCTATATATATTAATAATATTATTAATATAATTAACTAGTCTTATTTGGTTTATATTTTCTATTTAATACTGGAATAAATCTCAACTATATATTTTGGTCACTTGATGGATGTACAAATTAAAAGTTATAAATATATAAATTGGTTCCCTCTATACTAATTAAGGTTTCAGAAAGTTTTTCATCAAGTTCTCTATAATAAAAAGGGAGCTAAGAGAGACAAACCAATTTTAACAAAGGATACAGTCGAGTTTCTTAATCTCCTTACAATAATGACGTCTTCCATATTAGATATATATTATTATACCCTCATTATTTATGATAATTGTTTATTTAAGATCCTAAAGTTATAGATATCAATTTCAATTTAATGTTACAATGATAATGTTTTTCAACTTCTTCCTTTTCATCTTTTCTTATCATTTTTTCATTGCCAGTTTTTACATTTCTTTAACTTCTTTTTTAAAAGCTTTAAGGGCATGAATTTTTATGCCTAAGGGACTAATTTAGTTCTTTTCCATTATAGGAATATAACCAATTGTAATCCAACTTTCCAGGAGAGATTTGTCCCTCTAAATAACCTTTTACAATAATTCACTCAACTTGCTCCCCTACTTAACCCCGTTGCTTCTTCCTTTTCGGCTTCTTAATTAAAACTACACCCTAATCCCACTCCCTTGCTCATCTTACATATGCTACTAAGTAAAACACTTTAATTGACTCCCTTGATCCTTTATCCACTCATTAAACTCTACTTTCAAGCTCTCATCCACCTAAAATAGGCTTCTTAAATTTTAGTAATTAACAAGGTTTGCTTAAGAAATCCTAGAGTCAGGCAGTGTCTCATCATTTAATACAATAAAAAGCTCAAGTTCATTCCTAATTCTTGAGAAGTAGAGTCTATGGTTATCTCTCATCTTGTAGAGGTGTTAAAAGCAAGGGTTATAAAATATAACATATCACTACTTAGCTACTTCATTGAAAAAAAGTTGTTTATTTCGCAAATATAAGTTTAGGATGAAGCTGATTGGAGAAAATATGAAGTTACAAAAACATTGATCAATGAATAAAATTTCTTTATCTTCAAGTTTAGTGTAAAATCGAGTTTGATGATAATTTTGAAGATAAGACCTTGTCATATTAATGGAAAGCCATTACTTATTCAAATATGGAAACATATAATGATTTTAGATAAAAATAAAATGAAACACATTTATGTTTAGGTCAACTTTTAAAATATGCTCTTTAAATACTAGTCAACTATTGGATTGAACTACCTAACTAGCTCTTTGGGGAAACTAATTTGTCTTGATGAAAACATGACAAGTGTAAGGAGAAATGGATATGCTAGAATTTACATAAAGATAAAACACGCAAAGAATTTCCAAAACACTAAAATTAAAGAGATTTGATAAAGATGGAGGGTTGTTTGAAACACAAATATCTCAAAGCTATTAATGGAAACCCACAATGCAAAAACAAATGAAAATTTAGGAACCTACAGGTAAAAAGTTCATCATAAGGAAATAAATTAAGGCTTTAGGATTAGAATAAAAAAACACTTAAGTTAAAAATTAAAATAGAACAACTCAAGACAATACTAATAGTGAGAAACAACTTCCTCATATTATAAGTGGTTCTTATATCTTATTTCTACATATTCACTTGGAATTTTTAAAGGTGTCCTCAAGATTAGTGGAAGAAGAATATAAGCTCAAAAATTGAAGGAAACTAGTAGGAACAATATGGAATCTCAAACTAAAGTACTTGAAGTGAATCGTCAAATAGTTGTTTATTGAATAACATACAATTCAGGTCTAGAGAAATCTTGACCTTGAAGGATAATTGTCCTAAATAACAACTAACTAGAAAATCTTTATATGATCACTCCCCCCATCAAATAAGGACTAAAGACAATTGTGAGAGCTTTAGTAAGTCCCTTATGAACATCTAATAAGCCTATAGATATCAACATAAAAGAAGAACTTAGTGAAGCTCTAGAGATAAAACAAAGAATAAAAAAAAGAAGAAAGGGACAAAACCCATAAGATCATTTTTATAATCATATAAGGGAATGTCAAGGGCAATAGGTTATCTATGATTAATATAAACAATATGGACATAGCTTTCTAACTTAAGATTACATTTTAAAAAATACCTGTTAGTGACTATAATTGACTTTGTTTAGATAAAATTTCCTAGAAAAAGGAAGAGGTTTGATTTTTTCCATTATTGATTGTAAAATTTGACTGACACCACCATGAAAAGAAAATTATGCCCTCTAGTTGTAACCAATAGCTAGATTTTAATTCTTTTTTATAGTTAAATAAATGCATTATAAAAGAAAGAATTAAGTACAACAATAAGATATGTTACATAGGAAACAAGAAATGTGACAAAAGCAGCTAGATCTTTAGAGAAGTGTATTCACAAGAGCAAGATTAGCTTTAATAGCTAACTTAGTGCAAGTGCCATATGTTGCAAATTAATAGGGAGAACAAGGTTTTTTGCAATAGTTATGCTTTTTATGTGTGTAATCAACTTTCTAAGATAAGCTTCCATAACCACAATTTGTGCTGTAAATAAACAATTGTTCTTTTCATTCGATATATAGTAAAATAATGCTCCATAAAATGCTTTGAATATCTTACTATTAGCAATAATATTGAAGTGGTTTAGGGAATCCATTCTAGGATTTAAGAGCAACTTGCATTTGGGAAAAAGAGATTAAATAATATAAGGATGTGTTTCATAAATGTGACGAGAATCTGTAACAGAAGAATAAATGATCTAAGGTTTTTATAGTTGCTTCATCATATAAAGCACAATTCAAATCTCGAATAGGATATTTGATGGAGTCCTTGGTACTAAGCCTTTGATATGCTACAAGCCAAAATATAAGGAATTGGATAGAGAGATAGCGTGGTCCCAAATTAGCTTATAACTCAAATTTGTGGCATAGGAATTGATAAGCAATATCTGGCAGTAAACTTGCCATATTTATCCAATATCCAAGTCATTTTATCATAGAGAGAAGGGTTAAGAGGATATGTAGGCAAGTTAGATAGGAAAGTCTCCTTACTTATGAAAGTGTGAAAAGGACAAACCTAAGTGTTGTGACTGACAAAGACCTACATCTTTGTATTCACATGAATTAAAGATTTTAGGAACTAAAATTGCATTTGATCTATAACAGGACCAATAACATACCAATAATCAAACCAGTAGAAGGCATTGCATCCATCACCAATTTTGTGTTCTATGAATGGATGAACTAGTTCCCTCATTTTTAAAGTTTGAGTGAATGTTCAAGAGATGCTAGGGGAAGTCTTGAGCTTCCAAATAATCAAACCTCTTAAGATACACTTATGAGACCATCCCACTCATAAGTTTTGAACCTTCTGAAAAAAATTTCTAAAGTCGCATAATAAGCATTAATATTCTCATAGTTCGTATAGAGGTTATACATAGTCCCCGTTCATTTTAGCTTAACACACTGAGCTCCATTTCACTTTAGGGAGTTTTGGTTTCTTATGATTGCCACTTCAGAGAAAGTCCCTTAGAGTCTTATTAATGTCTTTCATTACTCCTTTAGGGAAATGTGAGATCTAGAATGTACATAAATTGCTTGAAATGGAAATGGTCAATTAGAGTCTACCATTGTTGGATAAAGAATTATTGCACCAATTGTTGAGTCTACTTTATATAGAATTCAGGAGAAGAAAGCACTCACTCTTAATTAAGTTTCTCACTATGATGGGAGCTCAAAAATATTGAAAAGGAAATTGATATCCAATTAACCCTTTAAAGCTAAAGTTAGAGCTAGCAGATAGTATGAAAGAGCTTTTAAGTTAGGGTTAAAGATTAGATCTATAATTTCTTTAGATTCCTCTAAGGAGCAAATAAGTTAAATATATTTATGATGGTCACCATATAATAGTATTAAATCATCAACAAAGGAAAGTCAGAATATCTTTAATCTTTACCACCTATAATGGTACTTAAAGTTAGGTTCCTTTGTAATTTTCAACTTAGTGAGCATGTAGAATACTTCCATGCAGATGAAAAAGAGGTAGGACGATAGAATATCACCCTTCCTAATGCCTTTGTGAGCTTTGAAATTGCATGATGGTTTAATATGAATAAGTCTAGAGTAGGAGATAGAAGTGATGCTACTAGTGATCTAAGAGATAAAAAGTTGAGGAAGTCCTATGGCTTAAAGAGAATCATAGATAAAGCTCCAACTTAGGGAGTTAAACGCCTTAGTAAAGTCTATATTTAAGGCATAAATCTTAATGGATAACTTGGAGTTGTAACTTTTACACAATTCTTGAGAAAAAATGATGTTAGCACCAATGTTCCTACTAGGAACATAAGCACCTTGGCAAAAATTGATGAAATCAGGGAGAATACTCTTCAATTTGTCAGCCAAAATTTTTGTAACCACTGTATAGATTCCATTAAAACATGCAATACATCTATAGTCATTTAAAGAAGTAGGATTGGCAATTTTAGGAACCAAACACAAGAAGATTTTGTTAACTCAGAAAGAATTCTACCTTACTTGAAGAATTATAAGTCAATATTGATTACCATAACTCTTATTTGATTCTAAATTCATTGGAAAAACTCGACATTGTATCCATAAGTTTCTGGAACTTTGTTAGGTAAGAAGGAGAATAAAGTGGCTTTAAACTCTTTAACAGTGACCTGTTTTAGAAGTTTTTTAGATGCATCAACAAAGAGCGAACCCTTAAAACATTTTTAAGCTCATTATAAAAATAAGAAGTCACTTGGGGAGTACCTAACAATTCTTTAAAGTGGCTATGATCGAGATCCTTCTAATTATCTTAACCAGAGAATAAGTTTCCATTTAAACCCATCAGTGTAAATATATTATTACAATTCCTTCTGACTTGAATTATCCTGAAGAAGAATATTATCTCCCTCCTTCAACCAACTAATCCTTGATTTTTTCCTTATTAGTTCAATGGATTCCGGAGCTTTAAGGGTAATATCTATTAGATTAGAGGTAGTATAGCTTGTCAATTGGTGAGGGCACTAAGTGCTTCACTTTTCCTTAAAAGCATTGGATCCTCATTCATCCTGTGCAGCTTGATTAGCTCCATTCTAATAGCCTTAAGTTAGAGTTATTAGCTTGGAAGCCTCTGACTTCACAGTTGATTCCCTCAAATAAAGCATTGTTGAAGGAGGGATGCCTAAGGAGTGAATTGAAGAATTTGAAAGTAGCTTTCCTTTTCTCATCTTAAGGAAAACACTGAATATAGATTAAGGAATGTTCTGAAATGAGGTTATTGCCAAAATTAGCATGGCTAAAAGGATATTCAAATAAACATTCAAATTTATCATCCACCTACCCAACTTTTTCTGTTGGAATCATTCTTCGGATTGTATGTTTGTCCAAGTATATAATATGCTTGAACAATTCAAACTAGTTATCTTTCGTCTTTTAGTGATCTGTAATAACTCCTCAAGGTTAGGATACTGGTTTCTCCTAACCACTTGAGCTTTATATGGAGATACGATGCAATTGTAGTCTCTAGCTACAATCAATGGGTAAAAGTTATTGTCTCCTAACATCCTAAGATCATCCCAAAGTTGCTTACTTTGAAACTCAAGATTAGAAGCATAGATCACTGTGATATTGAGAGGACTCATTATAAGTTTATCAAGTAGTTCATAGTGCAAATATTGGTTAGAGCATTTCCGGCATCTAAGCCTAAAGTAAGAAGAATTCAAAGAGATAATTATTTTAATGTTATAATAGAATTCATGATTGCTAATTGTGATCCACCTTTTATCAAAAAAATTAAAGACCTTTTGTAATAGGTTATGCTTGATTTTGATTTCAATCAATCCCAAACAATTTGGCTTATTAATAAGAGAAGGTCCTTAAAAGTAGATTGTTTAAAAGGGCTATTAAGGCCTTATACATTCCAAAAGAGAAAAGTTATGAAAGGGAAGAACAAGATCCCTTTGTTATAGTTAGGATCATGAGCAAAAGATAAGCTAGCACTACAAGGTTCAAGATCATAATTACTTTGTATAGGGATCGCAGATCTATGATTATTAATAACTATGTAATCAACTTTAGTGATATTGCCAATTTTTAGAGGAGGAGTTCCACTAAAATTCACATAGATTTACCAAATTTACTAGAGATGTTCAGTTTACTAGATCCAATGATTGGTGGCTTAAAACTAATAGAATCAGGTTTTTGTGTAACTTTTTACCTAACATTTGTGTCTTCAGCTAACACTGGTAAAGAAGTAAGAGTCAAGGTAGGATTTACTTTTGTTGCATTTTCCTCAATTTCCATCCTAGTGCCAGGTTCCTTTTCCTTAGCTTCCCAGACTTACACTTGCTCTCTTTTTTTCGGGTTTTCAAACATAGGAAACCTTTAAGGAGTTTTTATAAAGCTGATTATTCTAGTTCAATCTCATTGTCTTGATTAAGTCAAGGAGTTCAGTGCCAACTCAACCGTTACACATACTCTAATACGACATATTCTCAAAACATTAGCAATGTTTTTGTCCAAACTAATAGGCCTGCCTAAAGCACTAGCAATATAACTAATTCCTTCTTCATATCATTATTCAAGTGATACAACATGAATGGTTATATAAATAAGGATTCTTGGAAGGCTTGTCTTATCCAGGGAGGCCTTTAATAGATGTGTCATGGTCCAAGTTTTTGGATCCTTTGGGTGTTTTCAATATAAGCAAACTTGAGAATGAAGAGTCCATTTTCAATTATAAGACCTTTTGAAGACTAAATTTCTTCTAGTTTACTAGAGCCCACTATTGAATTAAGGGGAAGGGAAGTCTTTTTTTTTTTCAAAAAACACCCTATTAAGGCAACGCTCCTTTTCTTAGCAAAATATAAACAATTTTAATGGGAGGAAAGATATGAAAACCCTGAGTAACAGGTTGGACGTACTTCAACTGCCTAATGCCTTCAGTGTCTCCTACTAACCTACACCATGAAGTTTTATGTGGCTTCTCTACCTTATCATCATTCTCCGTTATCAAAGGAAGAGACAGGGTTTTAGAGATTGTAGTTAGAGATGGCAATAGGCTAGTCCATGGGCCTAAATTTAGGTATTTTTAATAGACTAACCCACGGGTCCAATCAGGCTCAGATCGGTTTGAGATTCAACATTTTTATACAAAATGGCGTTGTTCTACTTAAAAGAATAAGGTCTCGAGCAAGCCTAAGCCTGAGTAGCTCAGATTCAGACTCAATTAAAAAAAGATGTTATTTTATACTTTTAATTTTAAAAAAATTAGCCAGACCGGCCTATGGGCTGACCTATTGCCATCCCTAATTGTAGCGGGAGGAGAATGTTCGATGAGGGGATTAAGGAAGGTAAAAGCAAGGTGAGAGATCATAGGAGACAATGAGAAAGAAGGGTGGTTGGGAATATTCTTTCCCGTAATAAGAAAAAAAAAACTAGCTAAGGGAAGGGCGAGAAACAAGAAAAACAAAGATGGATTACCAAATAAGATGGGGGTGAATCAGGTTCAGATAAGTCGAGAAAGAGAGAGTGGTGAGGCTAAAGAGAAGGGAGCGTAAAATGGTGAGCTTTCGTTTCTATGGTTAAATAACTATATTTTGATTATTAATTTCAAGAACTAAATACATTCCATATAATAACTTATTGGTCTATTTACGGTCTTTACTCAACATGCATGCAAGTCTTTTAAATTATTGATGCAAATTATAAAATTGTTAACTAAAAAATGCAAACCTTTCAGGTTTCATTTGTCAGAATATGCACGTCAAACTCTATTCTGATTTGCATTAGCACCTAACTTGGACAGTTGGAACGTATGAGATTAGCCGGTGAACATGTTTTTTATCACTAGAATTTGCAGACTATTAATAGTTTATTTTTAACCATAGAGTGTTGTTGAAATTATGTATGTAGAGGGTATAATCCGAAGAATTTATTCAAGGTTGAAGTTTGAGAACATCTTTTTTTTATCTCCTGAAGCAAGAGAAAAAGAACACAATAAAGTTGTTGCTCAGAAAGTTTCCAAAGAACATAAAAAGGAAAATACAAGATGAGAATGATAACCTGCAAACACCTTTGACATATGTGATAATTTTGCAGCTATCTAAGGCCGTCATCATAGTGATGTCATCACAGTGGTGAGGTTCTCGCCACAATCCGAGATATTTGGATTAGATGGGTCTTGTTTGTTATTATTCTACGGCTTGATGGGACCAAACATTCATTTATATCTCAAAAGAGAGCTTTTTTCCTTGCGCATTGATTTATCATCACAAATCACGTTTTACATTTGCCACACATCATGTTCTGCAGCTTGGATCCCATTCATTTGACAACGCGTTGGTTGAAACTATTGCTAGTCTGCAGCAACTTGCATATGACATTTTTTATTAAAGAATCAACGTTTTGACAGTATTTGTAGTCTGCAGTGACTTGTATACATGTCATTTTCATTAAAGAATCCAACATTTCAGAAGTAATTATAGTCATTGTGGTCCAGACAAAATTATTCTGCATATCATAGATTATCTGTGGGACACCTGGATATTTTACTCATTATAAGCTAGATGATCAAAAAGATTACTAAAATGTTTAATCTTACACCTTTTACTCCATTGTAGTTTGCTGCGGATTATGTAAATAGATAAAACTACAACCCTCTCAGCCTCCACGAATTGCCAATCTGCAGAACACTCTATGTTAAGCAAAATAGAAAAGTTGATTGTTTTGATCATGGGAATTGCAGCTTTGTACGCTTGAATGATAAAAACTCGTTGGTTTCATTTTGCGAAAGCTAGATAAATAGCTTTGTTCAAATTGGGAATTACAAGTTCAACAATGTTTAATTAATAAGTGATCGATGTGGGAACTGATTGCGTGAATCAAAAGAAAAGAAAATAATTATAAGTTCAATAACTTCAGTGGACAGAATTAAATTGCAAAACATATTTCTTCTCATGTTATAGAACAAAAACGCGTGCATGATCAAATATTGCATGATTGCATCTTGTCTTAGTTGCTATAATTACATTAAACTTAAGCAATAATACACGGTGAAGTGAAGAGATGATCAGAACGCAAACAGCTCTAACTTTGAGGGAAACTGAAGGAATTCAAGTGGGGACTTAATCATTCTTAGATAGTTTGTCTATATAAATTAAAGCAAGTATTGCACTAGAGGTTATGGAAGCTCCAATACCATATGACTTGGAGTCTTGGACACCACAGTTGAAGTCGACAATATAAGGAATTGACATCACAGTATCACACAAAAAATATGTGACGCAGATGAAATCATTAAGTTGGTCTTTTGGTAGGTGCTGAGTCTAAAATGGATTACTACTCAATGTAATTCTGATTTTGATGGACCTTTTTGGGCAGTGTTTAAATAGGCGCCGTTTTGGGCCATTAGAACCAATATGATACGTTGCTTTCACTTGAAAGTTTGAACTTTATTCAGAACTTAAGATATGATGCGTTGTCGGTGGCGTTTTTGAGGCCTTAGGCCTCCTTGTTTTCTTTATCCTCTTCACCAAAAAAAAAACAGATAGATATTACTCATAACTTCATCTTTTACATGTCAAAATGGCCAGTTGTTGTTGGTGGTTATATGGTGACCAAGTCGTACCATCTCAATCGTAAATGGAAAGTAGAGGCCTAAGGAGATGATGGTTCACACAGAACAGAACCCATCAAACAATTTGGGTGGCTCATTGCGTTGAAGCTGACTATTTATGCAAATGTTCTGGTCCGATAACTTCAAAGATGGGCCTTCACTATGGAAATGGGTAGTCAATAAACTCAAGTCTCACTGTAGTGAAATGGAAGCTTGAAATTGGGCTGTTTATGATTGTCGACGCACCACCCACGCCCGACTGAAAACTGTTTAAGTACAAATTTGTTAATCTAAACAGTAAAGAGTAAACATCAATCTACCATTTTACCTGAGTCACGTGGAAACTGAGCTTACCGTCTCTGTTCTGTCCGCTCCATTTGGGACCACAATAAACTTGACACTGTTCTCAGAAGCAGCACAGTAACACCACCAATGTCTTTGGTCCGTACATTTGCAGACGTTGTCCTCTTTGCCTTCCATGTTGACCATTTCTGTACATTCTTGTGCTTTTATGCTCCAAATTGTATTTTTCACTTCCCTCCTGAGTCCTGACCCTCATTGTAAAAGATAAAAAAGAAAAAGGTTGGTGGTCGTTGTTTGGGACAGCTGGGCACCGGTTCCACTGCCGTCTATTTGGCTTCTCTCCAATTTTGAAATTTTTTAATGGACACCTTAATCCGGTTAGTGTTGTACAAGCTTGTCATCATTATTGGCTAATTACGTTTTAACACTCGCATTAATAAAAAGTCCAAACCTATCGGCGGACATTTCGATATGAAGCAAGTTAAGAATATATCCAGATAAGTCTTTGATCTTTCTTTTCAAGTTTTGATCTTGATCCAGAACTTGCATCATTGTGGAGTACTGCATCTACTATGGCAGCTACTACAGAATCACTCTTGAGAATTTCCCAGAAAGTCTTTGCGGAAAGTCAGAGTCTTGATTTGAAGAATCAGGTTTTTGGAAGATCAGTAATTGCCAGGGTTATTTCTTGCAATGGACGGAAACAGAAGAGAAAGGTCAGGGTTGGTGTGCAAGCAGTCGCAGGGGCAGATTCTAAGGGTGTAAAGAAAAGTCATGATGTTGATTTAATGGCGGGTTTTGATGCGGTGGCCGAGAGAGAGTTGAGAGAAAAAGGGTTTATGGGGTTGAGGAGGACCAAGCTTGTGTGCACAATAGGTCCTTCTTGTTGCTCGCTGGAGGATTTGGAGAGGCTGGCATTGGGAGGGATGAATGTGGCCAGGCTCAATATGTGCCACAACACAAGAGAGTGGCACCGTGATGTTATTAGAAAAATCAAGTGGTTAAATTTAGATAAGGGTTTCTGTGTTTCCTTGATGATCGACACTGAAAGTAGCCAGATTCATGTGGTGGATCATGGAGCTCCTTTCTCTCTTAAAGCAGAGGTATTTCATGAGAACCAACCTCCTTTTTTTGGACCTTACTACATAGTATCTCTTAGGCCTTCAAACAAATTCGTGATAGTTGTTAAAAGTTGTGAGTTGGTTAATGAATTCTACATAAGAGCTGACAACTGTAACCCCATACTTGGTTTTTGATAATTACATTTGATGTTGTGTTACGATAATCCATTCTCTTCAAAATCATAAAAGAAGGAACAAAAAGTAGTGGTTCTTAATAAATATTTGACCTCGTTGATGCATCAGGAAGGTTCAGTTTGGGTATTTACAGCTCAAAAATTTGAGGGTACTCGTCCATTTACTGTTCGAGCAAACTATGAAGGGTTTTCCGAAGGTAACATATCAATTGCTCACTAATTCAACATATTCATATTTCAGCATTCAGTGCATGTAGAAAACTTACCATTCACAAAATATAATTCAATGATCTGCAGGCATCATGGTGGGTGATGAACTTGTTATAGATGGTGGAATGGCAACCTTTGTAGTTGTTGAAAGGATGGGGAATGATTTACGATGTAAATGCATAGATCCTGGTCTACTTCTACCTCGGGCCAAATTGAGCTTTTGGAGAGATGGGAAGCTTTCCTATCAAGGTCTACCAACCCTATCAGATAAGGTTGAAATATGATTATTCTTGTTCACTCAACAATTTATTTGCCACGTCTTGATTTATTTTTAGCTTAAGAATCTCATTAAGCACGTTCTCTCAATGGCAATGATACAGCTTGATCTCTTACTACCGTTTTCTTGCCTCATCTAAAAAGCTAGTCACAAAATTTCAGGACTTCACTTCAGGTTGTTTGACATAAAAACTGTAAAGTAGCCCTTTTAAGGGTCTTAGAAAAAACAAAAGAATGGAAGAGGACCAGTTTTTACTATAATTGCTTTCTACTGAAGGTGTATAAGCTTTCCTTGATTTTGGGTTCTATTGATTGGAATAAAGACATGACACAAATTAAATGTTAAGCCAATTAATAGCTTGACTACATAGTAACCTCTTTTTGATATCCAGTTCCCTCCTTTGATTCATTGGATTGAGTATAAAAGGAAGCACTCTAACTTTGAGGATCTTGATAGTGATATTTGCTTATCATGACACCCTGTAGTTTGTCCTTTGGATTATTTTACAGTATTGTTAATCCTAACAATTGTATTATCACCCACAGGACTGGGAGGACATTGATTTTGCAGTTTCTGAAGCTGTTGATTTCATTGCCATGTCATTTGTAAATGATGCTGATTCTGTCAAGCATCTGAAGAATTATCTTTCAACCAAATCATCCAAGTAAGTGCAGCAGATATATTTCATATAGTTTTATTGACATCGAAATTGTTTATCCTTTTCTCAAGTACCCATGAATTTGATTGAACATCATGAGGCTCTTGAGTGGACTGGTTTCTCTTTCAGCTCTGTTACAAGTAGCCAGTTGCTTAAATTTTTTTCTCTTAATAAAAGCAACGGCGTTAAGCATATCGACTGTCTGAAATAGGCATCACTCGTTATACGTACTTATACTAAGTTGCCAGCTATGTAGATATGAAGTTGCTTTAGGTCTTAAACCTTTAGAGTTCTCTGCTGAATAAAACTGTAGACTGTCTCTCATAATATCTGAAATTAAAACTAGTGATTTCTGAAATTGTTGTCATTTACAGAGAGATAAGAGTACTGGCAAAGATAGAGACCTTGGAGTCTCTTCGGAAACTTGAAGAGATCATAGAAGCTTCTGATGGAATCATGGTGGCTCGTGGTGACCTAGGAGTGGAAGTTCCACTTGAACAGATACCAACAGTCCAAGAGGAAGTAACCCGTACATGCAGACTGCTGAACAAGCCTGTGATTATAGCTTCCCAACTTCTAGAGTCGATGGTTGAATATCCAACCCCAACGCGAGCAGAGGTACACTGATAAACTAACTACTAAACTTCAAATACTTGTTATCCATCTCTCCCCACTCCCATCCCTACCTTAGGGCATGCATGTAATGACAGTTGGAAGATTATTGTTGTAGTGACATTTTCTTTAACATGGAAAAGGTTGCAGATGTTTCTGAAGCGGTTCGGCAATATGCTGATGCAGTAATGTTGTCTGGTGAGTCGGCTATAGGATCTCATGGACAGAAAGCTCTTTCTGTTTTGAGGATGGTGAATAGCCGAATGGAATCATGGAGCCGTGTGGAAAATCATCAAGTGGCTTTCCATCAATCTGAACTTGGCGTTCCCTTGCCTGATCGTATTGCTGAAGAAATATGCAACTCTGCTGTTGAAATGGGTAACTTCAGTTTCCTTTGGTGCTAACCTTGCTTATGATTGCAAATTGGGCTTTAAAGGAAGTAATCTATCATCAAAAGAAAGTAGTTAGTGTCTGAAAAAGATCAATAAATTCACGACTCAGTTATCAATTGCAACTCTTTTCATCCCCAGGCTTCTTTTCTTGCTGGCATTCTAGAACTGATATAAGATGTAGACTTAAGCTCTTAGGTTAATATTAGTTTCTTATTCTCATTGGTATGCTCTATCGGCAGCTAATAGCATAGGCGTGGATGCCATCTTTGTCTATACGAAGCATGGAGAGATGGCAAGGCTTCTGTCTCGTAACCGTCCAAAACCTCCAATTTTTGCCTTCACGGATGAAAAAACCGTTCAAATGGCATTGAATTTGCAGTGGGGAGTTATTCCTATCCTCATTGATTTGTCCGATGACATGGAAGCCAACATTTCGAGAAGCATTGGTCTTGTCAAAACAAAGGGAATGGTTAAAGATGGAAATTCTGTCCTGATGGTCTCAGATTTGCCCCCAACTTGTGCAACATCAACTGTATTCCAATCAATCCAGGTTAAGAACATTGATTAAACGGCTCGCCTCTTATCTTTCCAATGATTCTAAATCTCTATGGTAACTGTTGAGAGAGGGTAATGCAGCTTGTGAAAACTACATCTCCTCAATAGATGATTTACGAGTAATGCTTATCTTGGGAGGTAGATTTGAACTTGCAATATTCTCTATAGAGAAGAGATGTAGTATCAGTAGATTGTCTCTGCTGCCATAAATTGTGCTTTATCCTAGTTGAGAAATGAACTTGTTTTGGTGTTACTCATAGTTGCAAATGTTAGATTTTTTACCTCCATAATGGCATTCCACAAGTGAAGAATCGAAGCTGAAAAGATTTAATGTCTTACTGAAAGCTTTCTCGAGTGTTTTTGCTCAGTGAGGGCTTAGCGAAATTGGAAAGTGCAAATAAGCAATGATTTCTCCTTATTATGTGAGGGGGACTGAACATGCAAGCCAAGTTAATTTAATCCAATCGAACGTAATACCAAAACTTTTTGAGTAGATCTTAAGCTGACTTGTTCCTGATGAAGAAGCTACTCCACCTTAGAAAACTGATGACTGGTTAACTGAACTCTCTCAACCTGAAGGCATTGTCAGAATCACAAATGTTCCTGCAATTATGATACTGGAGGAACATCAGATGCGTACTCGTTAATTAAGCTCTGTTTGTTTGTGAAGAGCTTGTTCGGTACGGGAACATTAAGGTGGCCCATCAAGTAAAAGACAGGGCAGGGGGCCAGTTTAGGCCTCAATATCCATGGCGTCTAGCGGAACGTGAGGCTTTTCTTTGTGCTCCGTAGCGTGTACGCCCACCTTTCTCTCCTTTAACCTAGTATACTACCTTAATATGGACAAGGATGAAAATCTTGTAGTTACCCAGAAAACTAGAAAAGGACTAATGGCATAAGGCAAAAAGTAAACTTAATGATTGAAAATTTTTATTTAATCAATCAATGAACACTCTTGCTTTAAACGTTGTGGAGAAGGAAACACAAGTTAAATTGCGTCACTCAACTCAACTTCTAGCCACAAAAACCAACTTGGGATACGTACTGTTCACCGCGCACATTAGCATATCATCTCAAATCTCACTAGGATACGTCTATTCTTGCCACCAGCTTCTAACAGCTCTGGCAACTACTTGTTTCTCTCATTTTCTTTGATACCAAACCGCACCAAATAACCAACAATGGCCTCCTTACACATTCTGAAGTCGACCCTTTCTCCGTTTTCTGTGTCAGAACAAAGTTTTCGTGGGCGATCAGATTCCAGGAAAAGTTTTCTCAGGTTGAGAACTCATGGAAAGAGCTCCAGAGTATACTTGGAAAGGAAAAATCTTAGAGTTTGGTGTTCTGTACAAGACGACGATCCTAAAAGAAATGGCAAGTTCCGTAATTTTTAAAGGATTACTGTACTTGTTTGTGACATTAAGTTATAATTTTATGTTGTTCGTTTCAGTTTATGTATGTTCATGTTAGAAGTGTATGATAATATTGGTTTTTAATTGGAAATTAGCAGAGTAATGACTTTAAAGCTTAGTTCTCTCATTAAAGTTTCAAACTTTGGATGGGATAGGAAAGTAGCGTAACTTACGTACTAGTTAGTGTTTGTGTTGAGGACTCGGGATTCTTCTAAATTTGATTTCGATTAATTAATTAATTGAATGTTTAACGATGGATTAGTTGTTGATTCCAAGTTACTTCATAGAGCTTCAGCTTTTGGACTTGGGAATTTGATGGGTGATTTCATAAGTGGGTGGGTTATGTGCTATGTCAGGTCAGGAGCTTCCAGAATCCTTGTTTATGAAGGAGTTGAAGAGAAGAGGTTTGAATCCCACTTCATTACTTGAGGAAACCACCAGGAGCAATTATGGACTGGAAGATGAAATGAAACTAGGGGAAGAAGACGGAGGCTTTTCGAAAAGAAATGCGGTCTCAACTAATCAAAAAGAAATTGATCAAAATGTATTGAATCAAAGGGAGCGTTCTCTGGCGTTGAACAGCGAAGGACTTGAGGTTTCTTCAGTTGCCTTAATCATTTACTAACGTACCGCAGAAAACAGATACTTGGACTTTGGTTATGGTAGCAATTTTAAGAGGATCCTCCAGTCCGGTTATGATATTCCTATCCTATTTTATTAAATCATCCACATATTTATATGGGATCTATATGAATATGTGGATAAAATTAAATGACATAAGGTTGAAACAGGATTTCATGTGAATTTTAAGTCTTCCAAACTAGTCTTAACTGTCAAAAATATGGTTATTGCCAAATGGTCTTCTGGTTTTTGAAGGGCGCTTACGACATTGAGTTTTAATGTTCAATCTCTAACTCCTAATAGTCTTTTTCCTCATTGATTACTTTCTTTAACTTTGATCAACTATCTAACTCCTAATAGTCTTTTTCCTCATTGATTACTTTCTTTAACTTTGATCAACTAATAGTAAGTTGTCTATGAATTATCCCAAACTGGAAGTGCGGTTATCTTTGTTTTCTATTTACATTTATGAAGATTATCATGGACTTGCAATTTTCATCTCTTCAGGGTTTAATTCCTCGAGCTAAACTTTTGCTCTCAATTGGAGGGACATTCTTCTTGGGATTTTGGCCACTGATACTCGTAACAGTGGCATTCTCATCTGGTCTCTACTTTGTGAGTTATCTTATCATTCTTAAATGCATGGTGTTGCATACTTTTGAAGTTTTTCTATTTTTCTTTTAAGTTTTCCAAGGTTTTCTAAAATTCACAGAGTTAATTGTTTTCCAAGCCTACACACCTGATATCATTTTTATGTCGATCCTCATGAAAGCACTTGATGTAAAAGATTAACTAGCAACCTCTGTCGAATCTGCTTTGTTTCATTTGAGTTGTTGTAGTCTGACACTGCCGTTATTGATAAATACATCACTTTCTGGAGGTGGCCAAACAGTGAAGTGGACTGAAACTTTGAATGTGAAACTTCAACATGTATATGGTTTTGGAGTTGTTCTGTTGTGCTCCATTTTGTTGAAGGGTCACAAACATAGTTCTGCAACCAAAAGTAGTAATGCCTGGAATTCAAATCAAGTTAGTTGATTCTTTGTTGAGTATTTGAGATGTAAACCATAATTTGCAGCGGTAATGAGAGGAAAGGAAGGTCTCAGATGAAAAATAGGGCAAGGGCAAGGGAGAAGGCTAGTTCGACTTCATTTGTTGTTTTGACAGTTTCAGTTTGGATCAACTAATAGCCAACTTTTATTGTCTATAGCATAATAATTGTTGAGGATATAACGAACTTGTTAACTACAGACTTAAACATGGCCTCTTGACTGTTGTAGTTATCCCTGGTAGCTAGTAAAGAACTAGACTTTGTGATCCTTGCTCTGTATTGGTTTCTGGCTTTGTTATCTTTCACCTATGCTAACTAAGTTCCACTTGTCCAGTTGCTTCAGTTTTCAAGCAAGTGAATACCTTTAATTCCTGGTTGAAAGTTTGTACTTTATGCAAGCTATAACTCTGGATCATACTTTCTGTGTTGTGATTCAGATAAATGTTTTTGCAATCTTATTCTGATAGCTTTAAGGATGTCTGGCAAGTATATATGGAGTTTAATTTGCAGGAGCAATTGAAGATTTATCTATTTCTAACTGTTGATTTAAATCATCACTTTATTGGATAAGCCTCTACCTCTTTGTGAATTTGATGATTATGAGTGAATGATTGGCTCTTAAGAACCTTATTACTGGCTGATACTTCTGTTTTACCTTGTCTAGAAGAACCTTGATGTTTATGTTCTACCTTTGATTTTTCTTTCCTTGTTTTTGTTTTCAGTATTTTGGATCAGCTTTTGTCCACGATGCTAGCAACAGAAATGTGTCACCACCTCCATATGTCGATCCGTATGCACTCCTGGAAGATGAAAGAATAGAATCTCAAGTAGCTCCCACATTGAAGTAAAGGATCAAAACTACCTATACAAAGACTACGTCTAGAAAGTCATTTACATGTATCAGTAATATACTTTCTTTACCCTGCTCATTTTTTTGGTATGTATATACTGTACCACTTAGTTTTAGCTGACAACTTATCTAAAATGATAGATATTCGGTTTCTATTTCTTTCTGATGTTGAATTCACGTGATATATTTAGTCATTTAACTAGTAGTGTTTAAGTCTTTCGGAAATTGAAGATTGTTGCTGCAATTTTTAAAGCTGATAAACCTTTGGTTCTGACTTCTGAGAGTTCGTGCAATGCTTGGAAATCAAATGAGGAGCTTCTGCCAATTTTAATGTAGAAAAGGGACTTTAGTTGTTTACTCGTTAGAGGACAGTCTGTTCCAAGATGGGGCAAAGTCGATTAACTAAAGCCTTGTTGATTTGTTTCCTAGTGATGAACAAGGCTGCATTTATCATCCTCTCTGGAGAAGGCATTTAGGAATGGAATTTGAAGGTATTAAATGTTGGTCAATAAGTCATTGAAGTATTTCGTTTTCCGAGTTAAAGTGGAGCATGTGAAGCACAGTAAGTCCTAGAGAAGTATTAGGAAATGTAATCTAGAAAACTGAAAACATTAACATTTCAAAAGCACGATAACCGATGTAAGGAAATTATTTTGTGGCACCTCCAGAACCAGAAGATTTTTCAAGTACTGATTATGGGACACAGAGTATCAGGGTATTCATTGTAACTCGAGCGGCCACACAAATCCGAGATATCTAAGAGATCCCTTAATACTCTTCACCATCATCGTCTTCACCCTCATTTGATTCATTACCAACTTCTTCATAGTCCTTCTCAAGGGCTGCGAGATCCTCACGAGCCTCAGAGAACTCTCCTTCCTCCATGCCCTCACCAACATACCAGTGCACAAATGCGCGCTTAGCATACATGAGATCAAACTTGTGATCTATGCGGGAGAACACCTCAGCAACACTGGTGGAGTTAGAGATCATGCAAACTGCTCTCTGCACCTTGGCCAAGTCACCACCAGGGACAACGGTTGGTGGCTGGTAGTTGATACCACACTTGAACCCAGTTGGACACCAGTCAACAAACTGAATGGTCCGTTTAGTCTTGATGGTGGCAACGGCAGCATTAACATCTTTGGGCACAACATCACCACGGTACATAAGGCAACACGCCATGTACTTGCCATGCCGAGGATCACACTTGGCCATCATAGATGAGGGCTCAAAGGCGCTGTTGGTGATCTCAGCTACTGAGAGCTGTTCATGGTACGCTTTCTCTGCGGAGATCACTGGGGCATACGAGGAAAGCATGAAGTGGATTCTCGGATAGGGGACCAAGTTGGTCTGGAATTCAGTCACATCCACATTCAGGGCCCCATCAAACCTCAGTGAGGCCGTCAAGGAGGAAATTACCTGAAAAGTGCAGACGAGCTATTTAAAAATCTGGAATACTAAGAATCAACCACTTAAAAATCCAGAAGGCAGGCATTTACCTGAGAGACGAGCCTGTTAAGGTTGGTGTAGGTAGGCCTCTCAATGTCAAGAGAGCGTCTACAGATATCATAGATGGCCTCATTGTCAAGAAGCACAGCCACGTCAGTGTGTTCCAGGAGGGAGTGTGTAGAGAGGACACTGTTGTAGGGCTCAACAACAGATGTTGAGACCTGAGGAGAGGGATATACAGTGAAACCCAGCTTGGACTTCTTTCCATAATCAACGGACAAACGCTCTAAAAGAAGGGATCCAAGGCCAGAGCCAGTTCCACCACCAACGGCATTGAACACAAGGAACCCCTGGAGACCAGTGCAGTTGTCAGCAAGCTTCCTTATGCGATCCAAGCAGACATCAACAATTTCTTTACCAACTGAGACGCCAAAAGTAACCATTATCAGAATGTCGAAATCAAAATTCAATGAAGAACGGAAACCCAAAGCAGGTAATTACTGGTATAGTGGCCACGGGCAAAATTGTTGGCAGCATCTTCCTTGCCGCTGATAAGCTGTTCTGGGTGGAACAACTGACGGTAAGCTCCAGTCCTAACTTCTTCAATGACATTGGGCTCAAGATCTACAAAGACGGCACGAGGAACATGCTTCCCTGCACCAGTTTCACTGAAAAAGGTGTTGAAAGCATCATCACCTCCGCCAACAGTCTTGTCACTTGGCATCTGTCCATCAGGCTGAAGAAGCCAAAGATGCGAAGATTAAACAATCTAATTTAAAAAAAGAAATGAACAAATAGAAATTGCAACTTGGTTCGAAATAAAATTTAAGTACAACATATACAATCCCTCAAATCTCCTTTCTTTGAGATAACAGAAGAAACATCTGATACAGATCCAAATAAAAAACACAAAGCAAGTAACAATATTCAAGTTCCAAACTGTCTCACTATAATTAAAATTCTCATATGGGATTTGAAACACAACATCAGAAGCAAGCAATCACAAGCACAGAACAACATTGCAAATGAAAGAAAACGAAAATGGACGCTTGCAAAGTGGATAAAAATCAAAACTAGAGTAAACCCACGTAGGGCTGAACAAATCTAACAGAGAAGATGAAAACTTTGAAAGAGAAAGACAGCAAACCCGGATGCCATGCTCGAGGCAATAGAGTTCCCAGCAGGCATTGCCGACCTGGATACCAGCTTGACCAATGTGGATCGAAATGCACTCTCTCATTGTATTTTAAAGAACAGCTAACAATAAAACCCGACGACAACCAACGTTAAAAAGTAATGCAAATGAGAGAGATCTGTAAGGAAAACAGGAAGGCGTTTATCAAGACGCCTCCTTTCTTCTCTCTGGGTTGTGTATGTGTGTGGAGTGACCGAGCCTACCGGGCGCTTTTATAGGCACTGTTTGTTTAACCAGGGTTGGTTCAGACAATGCTTGTTCATGTGTTTGAAGCTCTTGAATACAATTGGTGCTTAGTTAGCAATGATTACTTCTTGGAAAAATTATTGCCGCTCGGGGCCGGCCAGCTAAGAGGTGGGTGGCCGATTGTCTTCTGTTTGGTGATTTCATTCATTCATAATCTTAATCTATTAGATTGAACGGGGTCTTATTTGGTACGATTTTAAGGTTGATTCCGACAGGTTTCTTGTTTGGTTCCTCCGAATGTTTTTTTATATTTCCCATAAATAATTTAGTCATAGGAAAAAACGTAAGTATTCTGATGCAACTCCTACATTTTAAAAAAATCAAAACTTACACAGATATGGTAAATAAGAAAGTATCATATGTTCTAAAGAAAACCTTCGTTTAAGTCAACAGTCTAATGCATTACATTATTGCATGTTTTAATCTCTTCTTCTTAATTTACATAGAAAGGATAGTAATAATTCCTGATTTAATCTCTGAAAGCATACCTTATAATTTCTAACAGAAAATAGATAGTTTTTAACTGAACTGGTATACTGATGCTATGTCGAAGAACCAGAAACATATAGAAGCATTCAAATTTAATGTGAAATCCAAATCATAAACACTGATCTAAATAAGCTGATAAGTCAATTTAATTATACATATTTTGGGCGTAATTAATTTTAAGGTGTTGAAATTATTATCCGAAATTAATGAAATTGTTCTATAATTATTTA
>JANZLX010000212.1:33633872-33646855 GCA_025531955.1 Erythroxylum orinocense
ATTGATTTATGAATTGATACAGTAATTTGAGATGAATATGAATGGAATTAAATTATGATTGGGATCGATGATATTGATGAATGAGAATTATTGAAGTGTTAGGTATAGAATTGCGTTTGTTTGTGTTTGGATTTCCAGATGGGAGGTCCGACAATTTGGAGTTTTATTTGAAAAATTTAGAAGTGCGTTTAAAAAATTTTGCAGATTTTTTTAGGTTGTATGAAATACAGTCGTTATGCTACCCGATTTGTGTTAAAATTGGTTGAAGAAAGAATTAGAATAAGACTTTAGTTAAGAGATGGAATTTTGAGTTTTGTATGAATGTTTAAGAAGATTTATTTTAGAATTGATATTTGCATGAGGATGGATTTCTAAAAGGGAAATTTTATGGATTGGTTTTGACTTGTATAAGATTGAATAAAGATGAAATGAATAATATGAGAAAGAAAAAGAAAAAAAAATTTATACCGATTTCGGAATTGGATTAGTCTTAGGTTTCCAACCCGATACGCAAGGATGTTCTAAAATATTCGTTACCGGATGTCGGACTTTGTTACGGTTCTTTTAAACCATTTGCTTGCTTCGTCTTCGATTTGCTTCCGATTAGTGTCGCTTCGAAATCTGTTCCTTCGATTTTCGCTTTCGCGTTTGTTTCGACTTTTTAATTTCCGATTCGTTGTTATCTGTTTTTCCGATTCGATTTGTTTTGATTCGATACCTTCGTTTCCTTTTTTTTTGTTTTGTTTCCGGTTGGAGTCCGGTTCTGAGATCGGGTCCTAACATTCAATCCTTTATCCATGTCCAAGGAACCAAATAGCTCAAATATTTTCATTAGTAAAAGAACATGACCTCAGGTAGTTGTCCATGTAACTCCCAACATTAAGTTGAAATTTTCCTACCTTTAGATAAGAATGAGGCTACAATTGTGTTGCCTCAATTAGAGATATAAGAAAAGTAACTAGTAAGCTACTATTCTAGGCTTTTTTATGAATCACGGAACTTCCTGTCAACTCATGAACACCTAGGCATACATAAACTGAAAACAATATGTATTACAAGAAGTTCTTGTTAATGATGATAATGTATTCTTCTTAAAACATTGTACCAAAGCTTAAGCATAGAGAATTGTGGAAGTACCTAAAGAAAAAGACCTTTTTCCTTCAGTTATGGAAACCTAGACTTTCGCTTTAGCAACTTAAGCAGAAACATTTACCTATCCAACTAAACATGCGTTATATTCTTTTTAAGTGTCGGACCATAAAGGGGCTGAGCTATTTGATAAGTGATGTGGGATTTCCTATCTGTTTAGATGAATGTACTCTAATAACTAAAATGATAAACTATACGAGATTTTATGTTTTAGTGGATTTAAATAGTAAGTTGTCTTATACCATTCCAATAATACAAATAAGAGATGATGGCCTGTTCGTGGAAGATGTAGTGATGGTCACTTACTCCTGGAGGCTATAACAACTAAAGAATAAAGAATAATGGAGACCTATAGGAAGGGGATTCATAGGAGGAGACTATCAAGAACTAATGTAGACTACAGATGATCAAATTACAAATTCACCAGGTGATTAAACTATAATATCAGGAAGGAAGGTAGTTAATAAGATTAATGTTTAGGAGGATGGAGTAATTGAAAATAATGCTAGGATAGAGCAAATGGAAATAGAAAATTTAAAGGAAAATCTAAAAGTTAAAAAAATAGCTTGAATTTACAGACTCTTAAAGACTATGTGCATGGTCATAACTTTAATTTGAAAACTCTTCAATAAGTTCAGGAAGCCTAAACTCTCCCTACCTTTAGTTAATAATTGCACCATCTAGTATAAAGATAAGTGAAGCTTCCATTTCAGGATCAAAATAAGAATTTAAACAAAATGAGAGAAGGAGATCAAAAAGGAAGAAGAATTACCCTACTCTTTAATAATGAAAATCATTTCTTAGAATGTAAGAGAGATTAATTATCACTCTAAACAATTAGCCCATATGTTGTAAGGCTTTTGTAAACCAAGCTGAGGGATATTAGTGGCAAGAAATTGAAGTTTTTGAAAGGGCATTGGGAAGTCATCTCCAACCACTAGTTTCACTTTAATAGTAGGATAATAGTGTTCTATGTTGCTAATAAATTACAGATACTTTGATCACTAATCAAATGATTCATATACTTGTGAGGCTAAAAAAAAGAAATGACTAATCTTTCTATAATTTTTGCGTATGACTACAATTTGAATTTCTAAAAGGTACCACTATGAAACAAGATTATAAAGATTGGAGTTGGCATTAAAGGTACATGGATCTTTACTTGGGGACTTTAGTAGTATGATTCATCCATATGAAATGGAAGGGTAACTTCAAAATAAGAGACTATATAAATGATCTAAGGCTATACGTGTCCAACATATAAGTGATTGATTAAAAAATACAAGGAGTTTTTACACTTGGTTAAACAGTCAAAAGGGGAATTGGTTTATAATTGAGCCCTGGTTAATAAGGACTGGTTATCAACTTTCCTAAAAAGAAAAGTTTGATTTAATAACACTCTCTTTTGATACCCTATACTAATAGTGATTCAAGATCTATCCACTAAATCCCCTAAAAGATACCATTTCAGATTTAGCAATTACTTAACTAAAGTAGAAAGATTTCATAACTCTATACTAAGAGGCACAAATAAGGAGTTTCAAGGGAACAAGTCTTATATTTTCATGAGAAAGCTTAACTTAGTGAAGGAGAAGTTAAAATCCTTAAATTCAACTAATTTAGCTACATTTAAAAGTCAGTAAGAGATATCTTGGAGACTTTGAATTCAACAAAATCTTAACTTATCTTTTCCTAGTTGATACATAAATTCAACAAAAGGAAAACAAAAGCTTTACATGATGATGCAAAAGCTTTCTTGATTAATAATTTCATTACTCAATAAAGATCAAGAGTTCTTTAGTTAAGGAATGAGGAAAAAAATCTCCAGCTTCTTCCACAAATGTTTATTATTAAAAAGGAACTCAAGTAGGTATGTTTCATTTAAAAATGAAACTAATGCAATTGTTATCTTACAAGAGGACCTCAAAAAGCTCTTTCTTATTTTTCTAGCTTCCTAGGAACCTTAACTGAGAGAAATTCCATGTTCCAATCTCAAATTCAATCATCAAGGAACATATCAATTAGCAAAATGTTACTCTATCACTCAGACTTGTAACTGAACATAAAATTGAGGTAGTTTTGTTTTCTCTTAACTCCCTAAAGGCACTAGCTTTGAATGGCTTTAATGAATTTATTTTTCCTAAAACACTTGATAAGTTACTAAGAAGACAGTAATAAAAGCTATTCTTGAATTCTTTTTAAAAAAGGAGGTTTTTAAAAGAGATAAACAAAACATTTATTAGTCTTTCCTAAATAATCAAGCACCAAGCTCTTTTGAAGAATTAAAGCCAATTGCATATTGTAGCACCATATACAAGGCAATATCAAAGATTATTGTAAATAGGATAAAGCACATACTTCTTATATATATTGATGCTTCATAGGGTGCAGTCATTGAAGAAAGATGAATTGGTGACAACATATTGCTTAGGCAAGAGCTTTTCAATAGTTTCAACAAGAAGCATACAAATAAAAATTACGCCATCAAAATATACTTCCAAAAGGTCTTTGATTCTATAAGTTGTTATTTCATTATGAATACATTAACATATTTTGACTTTTCCTAGATTTTTATTGAGTGGATTAAACAATGTCTCACTATGATTTCATGTAGTATCATTGCCAGTGGAGAACCTACTAAACTCTGTAAAGGTGTTAGGGAACTAAGACAAGAGAATCCTTTATCCTATTATCTTTTTTTTTACCTTGGTAATAGAAGTTAGTATCATGCACAGAAGGTAGATAATTTCCTAAGATAAATAGTTTAAGAACCACTGAAGATGCAAAAGATTGAACCTTATAAGTTTAGCTTTTGTTGATGATCTTATACTATTTTCAAAGCTAAAGCAAATTCTCAAAGCATCCTCAAGTTAGCTTGACATTCTTTTAGGCTGCTTTTTTATCTATCACTAAATGGAGACAAAAGTTGCTTATACCTCTTTCCCGAAGCTCTTCAAAATGTTACATAATACTCAGCCATCACAAACCTGAAATTTAAGATTCCTCCACTCACATTTCTTGGTATTCTTATATCATCCAAAATACCCCCCTTTTGCATAGAGTTTCAAATGTTGTTAGATACAATCTAGAAAAGGATTTCCAGCTTTTGTAATAAGAAGCTCATACTAGGAGGAAAATCCTAACTCATCATATCAATATAGATAGAATCTATATTTTTTGGTTCTCCCATATTTATTTTCCTAATAACATTATCAAAGTAATGGAGAAACTCCTCAAGAATTTCTTATAAGTGAATTCCACAAAAGAGTTGTGGCTAAGATGAAATGGGTAGAAATAGATTTACCAAAAGATGGGGGAGGTTTGCGAATCAAAGAATTGAAGCCTATAGACAAAGTCCTCATGATGAAAAGATTACGGAGGTTACCAAAAGACAAACAATCACTTTAGGTATAATGGGTACATGCTTATTACTTGAGGAATGAAAACATATTGAATATAAAATCCTAAGCAACCACTTTCTGAACTATACACAATATTCTAAAACTAAGCGAGAAAATCGGGATGCTAATTCATAGAAAAATTAGTAATGGTGCAAACAAACATTTCGGTACAATAATCGATCCCATTTTATCCCTTTAAGTGAATCTATTGGGTTTATTACTTTAAGGAATGTCATCCCTCAAAATAGTACTGTGAAAGAGGCTTCAGAACAATATAAACAACAATTGGATTCACTATCTAGCTCACCACTTCTTAACTACATTATGGGATTAAGACTAATATCCAATAAGGAGGACATTGGTCTTAAGGTTGATTGTCGCAAACTTGTGTTAAGAGGTACATGTATTAAGAGATAGTACATAATACGAGTTCTGACACGTGTGCATCTCAGACCATGGATCCCCCTACTTATTGGCACATTATTTAGACATGGATGTGTCCCAAACTATATATCTTATTGTCTTTTGTAGGAGTAAAATATGGTTTGTGACATAGTTATATTCTAGACCATGTCTTCCTTCATAAACAACTATGCCACATCAATACACTTGTACCTTCACTTCTGATTTCCAGAAAGAAGCATTCTCTAGGCCACTCTCATATCCCAGGCCACGTCCATTCAAAGAGCTTTCAAGAAACACGTGTTTCTTTTCCAAAAATCTAAGATTTTATGTCGGTGTGTAACAGCTATACACCATATCTAAGATTTTTCAAGAAAGAAGGTTTTTTGTTGTTATGAAAAAAAAAACTCATCAAAATAATAATCTGTGTTAGCTTTTAAGGCTGAAATGTTGTTATTGACGTAATATGCTTTGTACATACTATAAAATATATAAATAATAATAATCTAATGTCAAGGATATTTATAAAAGGTCTATTTTGAATTTGAAAATGTTCAATAAAATATGATTCCTAATTTAATGTATTTTATATTAAAAAATATTATCTCTTTTAAAATCTTTACAATTCAATATTTGACAAAATATTGATTTTATCAATTATTTGCATATTTTTTAGTTTTAGTTTTAATGAGAATTGTTACGAGGAATAAAATAGACCATACACAAAAGTGGAAGAGTAATAAAAAGTTAAACCTAATCTAAAGAGATAAATTTGGCACTTAATATGTTGCTTCTTCTAATTATTAAAAATAAAATAATAAGCTTTTATTATTTTTAATAAAATAACTACCTAAATAACAAAATAGATTATATGTGTTAGGAATTACAAAATTGTAAAAATACGATCCTTATTTTATTTATTTATATATATATATAAACATACGCACACATATATATACGACCTGGCTAATCTTAGTCAGTTAAACACAAGGGTTTCTGTATAAACTCACTGGAAATGAATTACCACTTAGTGTTGTCAGGTTACCTTCGGGACCGACTCACTACTGCAAAACTCGATAATTAAACACTTCAACTGAAAGATACCCTGATTGAATAGGTCTCCTGTCAGTAGATATCACTGTTGTTTATAGCAAAAGGAAATCTACAATCTCCTGAATAATCTCATCCATGATAATATCTCCTATTTCCGCTCCTATCATCTTACTTTGTTGCTGAAAATAATCTTTATCTTCTATTGTGCTAAAACAATCAACTTTTCTGTGCTGACTAACATCTTGTTTTTCCCACGAGCAAATGTTCTCGCAAATAATTTTTCCCAGCTCTTGTACACCAGTGAACTCTTGAACATGCTTGCCTCTGCTACTATTCCTTCTATGCATATTTATGGCCTCATTCACGCTATCAAAGAGAAGTTGCTTATTCTGCTGCAAGGCCCTTATGTTCTTCAGATGGTGAGGTAAATCAGGACCAGCTTTCTCCATTATCTCCCCCAGTCCAAAGTGATTCTGGTTCGTTTCCGGCATGGAATTTAGCAGTAGTTCCCATAGAAAAGCTGAGAGTGTGCAATCATCCTCAATGGTTTTGCTCAGCGCGTTCCTTGATGCTTCTTGCTCTTGCCTTGGCATAAAGTGACACACTGCTCAGGGTAGGAATAGGTATTATTACTATTTGTGACCAGAAAAGAGAAAGTGAGCTATTATGTTTTCTGACAGAAAAAGGAAATTGGGCCATTGTACCTTTACTCGAGCTCGATATGCCATTTAGTACTGATACTGGACTAAGTTGCTCGCTGTCTTGTTTGCTTCCCCACTGAAAATTTGTACCCCCAACGACCTGGAGAGACTGAAAGGGTTAAAACATGGAAACACAACAAGCTGATAATTATGTAGAATAAGAAAGTGTTTGTCACTGCTACTATCAGTATAGATGCCATTGTACCAGCCCCTTATTCGATCTGCTACACTTTGGAGCTTGGTAATTTCTTGGAAGAAGTGCAATGGAGTTGCTCAGTTCAGAAACTGATGCTGTTCTTCCAATACTATGAGAATTCTCGTTGGCATTAGATAAGAGATCCTGCCTGTGTGCTTTACGGAGTTTTAACCCCTTCTTGCTGTGACTGTGCCAAATGAACTTGTACAATATCAACTTGAGGATTTCTTTTGCAGGCAAAATTCTTCGTTTTTCTAAATTGCAACTGCATGCTCTATCTGGGTTCTTGTTCAACAATATTCTTCTTTCTGAAATGTAAGTTTCTAATGCAAAAGGCTCTTGTTGCTCTTGGAGATGCTCCCGGAGCTTTTTGGGTAGAGAAGTACTAGTCATTAAAACCTTAGCTCTATGGTGGGGCTAAACAAATTGCAAGCTCCAAGTATGGACAGCTTCTGATCTGACAAGATTACCTCTGTCCAACTCTAGTATATATATAAGTAAATAGCTGATTGGAAACACCGAGAAAAGAGAGAGTTTTGAGACAGACCTTTCACCATATTATATGATCTCTCTAAAAATAATTTACAGTTATAAAACTCAAGATTGCCCAAGTTCTAACATTAAGGTGTCCTCAATCAATTGCAAGATATGCCTGGACCCTAATTTGTCCCTTATTCCCATTACATGAGTTTCTCTTTCATGGTCATACCAGATCCACATGGAAATGTCCTAAATTAGGATTTGTGTCCTCAAGTTTTGTCTTCGTGATAGAAGATCATCCCTAACACGCTAGAGGCAAATTGAATATTCTACACATTGAGATAATTGGCTGCATTCCAGGAAATTCTGCTTTGCTTGGCATTTGTTTGTTGCGATGGAGATGATTGGCAACGCAAATTATATTACTGCAGACACCAACATTCATTTGTGAGGACATGCTCGAGACACCAAATCAGACCAATGTCCCTTTGTTAAGGGTACTAAAATAGGTCTAAAATTGGTCCCCTAGTTATCAAAAGTTCGGTTCATCATAAATTTTGAACATGTGAGTAGGTCCAAGTATGGCCAGATCTTTTGTTTTCTTTGGTTCAGTAGGTGGGGGTTCTGTGCAATGAAGGTGACATTTTGGCACTGAAGAATCCTATATTTTACGTTTTCATTTTGATTCTTCTGCTAATCATAAATGATAAAGAATGAGCAAGAAATTATAATTTACACATTAGCACGACAAGTTGTTGATTGAAGATGTCGTTTCCTTCCCCGACTGCCCATAGTTCAGGCATGCGACTAAATGAGATGTTCCGACTACAAGAATAATTCTTATCCTGTTAACATAATTTAAGATTAGTTTCATGTCTTCACAAGTTATAAGCGTAGACCTGGTTTGAATTCAGTGTTATGTGAAGGGTCGAGCCCTGTGGCTTCAAGGATGTTTCCTTGAAAAGTGGAATTTCTAAAATGGTTTTAACTTGTATAATTTGATAATTAAAGAGATTTTATATAATTACTATAAATTTATTTCAGTTTGATTGTTTTTTAAATTATAATCTTTTATGAATTATGTTTATAAGATAAAAATTTTATTTTAAAATAAGAAGTGATTATTTAGATATGTAAATAAATACTATGTTTACCCATGAATCTTTTTATTTTTATTTAATTAAAATTAAAATTAAAATAAACATATCGTACATTATTATCGTTATATCCCTATGATGCTTTTTAACCTCATATTTTTTTAATCAACATTTACATCCTTTCCAACCAAAGTCGAAAGCCACATTTTCCTCCTTTCACCACAGCCGATCTTTAATGATATCCATAACTCCATGTTTAACAAAACCCTTTGAGTCTAATATGCTAACTCATATAAGATCTTCTTTTTCCGCGTATTTGGAATAAGAAGGATTGCAAAGAACAAGAGATATAAAATAAACAAATACCTTTCTTGGTTTTATCTTTGCTTTCTTTGTCAATGATGAGTCTCGTCAATTTTGCCATAATATTTTGAAATAGATTCATTTATCATTATAAGATGCATTCAAATAATTTACTCTTTTTAATTATTCACACAAGGCGTGAATCATTCTATAGTTTGAAGGGATCAAATCTCTTGTTTCGTTGTGATGTTCTTATCATATTTTACTAAATCTCATCCACACATTCAGATCTCTTGTTTCGTTATGATGTTCTTATCATGTTTTATTAAATCTTATCCACACGTAAATGTGTGGATGAGATTTAGTAGAACATGGTTAGAATACCGTAACTAGAATAAAGGATTTGTTGTGAAATTTGACATAGTTGTGACGTAGTAGGCCATCTTTAAAGTGGAACAAGGAAACTCAAAGCTGCAAACCAAATTAAAAGATGCCTTTTTTAGCTGTAACTTTCACCCTATTTCATTTATTAGTCTGTTAGGCTTAAAGTCCCTCTTAGCATAAAAAAAAACTAACAAAAAAAGGGTCTCTGAAATAGTGAGTCAACACCTTACCAATGCAAGAACGTACTGTTAGTTTATACCCTTGTAGCCAATCAATTGGGACACATTCAATCGGTAGTAATTAGATATAATATGAACCATACGTAGATAGTTGAGTAAGTCAACATAGAATTCGTCACTCTAAATCAATATAGAATTCATTACTCTAAAGTAATTAGAGAGAATATTCTACTATTCTTAATTAGTAATGATTTATAAAATTCTCTGGCTAGAGTGAATTGACATTTGAAAAGATGTTTTCAAATTTCAATTATAAATCAATTGCTAATTAGCAAGAACGAACATGATTGGATGATAAGAGTAGACACTGTATCCATATTCTGTCCAATTATAATATTGAATAATGAAATGATTGGATGATAAGAGTAGACAATGTATCTATACTCTACTCAATTAGAATATTATTGAATAATGAAAAGATTAAATTATACTTTATAGTTGTATGGACAGATTAAGTCAATCACTTTGACATTTCTAATAGTTAGGTAATCATGACATGTTGTTAGACGTCAATCATGATTTATGATTATGAATTATTTAATTGAAGAATTAAAGATAAATTAAAAGAAGTTTTAATTTATCTTATTCTAATTGTGAATTAGAATTATAATTTATAATCATTGCCAATTTGTTATGAACCTAATGGATCACACATCAAAGAGTAATTTGTGAAAGAAAAATCAATTTAATTAAGTTGAACTTAATTATAAAGTTTGAGAAACTTTGGGGATCAAATATGAGATATTTGATTTTATTAAAATTAAATTAATTATAATTAGAATTTGATTTTAATTATAATTATAATTAAAGAGATTTAATTTTAATAAAAGAGACTCTTATGATTTTTTCTGTTTAAAGGGAAGAGCTTTTTAGAAACTAGTACTTTTTGTCTTCTTCCTCTCAAATCAATTTGAGAATTGCTGTGTGGATATTATCAGACGCTGGACACTTGAACAGCTTGTGATTGATCAATTAGAAAAAGTTTCAAAGATTTTCAACAGAAAAGCGAACAAAGTACGATTCTAAATCATTTTATGTTTTATTCAAGTTTATTCAATTATCGTGATTTTTTCGAAACCTGTAAAAATTTTGTTTTCTGCTGCGCCCGTAATTTGATCACGGTCGAGTTCCAACAGTGGTATCAAAGCCAGGTTTAATTGTTTAACTTAGACTCGTTGCTTGATTCTTGTTGATTTGGAATAAAAATTAAGATTTAATGCTTCTGTTTTGTCTTTCTCCGGGACCATTCTTTTGTTTTGATATTTGTTATGTTTATTGATGGATGTTATTCCGAATAATAAAGCACGAATAATACATATACTTGTTTCTTCTTTTTGCTTCTGGAATTTTTTGCCGCCTGCATCCTGCCATCACTGTCTATTTTATGCTTTTGAGATTTCGTCTGATGTCCAAATAAACATTCAAAACTAGATTGAATTATGTCTCTTTGTTTTATGTCTGTTCACACCTGTTCCCTATTTTGCCTCTGTATGTTGCTTATTAAAGATCTGCAAATATTGTTATCTCTATGTTGTGATTTTTTGACTGCCTTGGGTTTACTGGGTGAATATTGAATGAGTGGTTTAAAAGCCACTTAAGGTATATATATCAGTGATGGTTGAGTGGCGACACTAATCAGACGATGGGTGAAGATTACCTATTGTTGCAGGCAGCGTGGAGGCGGTGGTGAAAAGGAGGGAAACAACGGTGGCATAGACAACTTAATAATAGTTCTTAGGCAATAAAACAAGTTGTACGTTCTTAATACTCCTACTCCATTATAACCTTGTTCAAATGCAACTGATGAAGATCAGCGTTATATTGATGACGTTGAACAAGCTACATATGTGATGTTAGCTAGCATGTCTCTTGAACTTCAGAGGTAGCATGAGAATATGGATGCACCTACTATGATACTACATCTTAAGGAGTTATTTGGTGCACAAAGAAGGGTGGAGAGATATCAAATCTCCAAGGCACTATTTCAATGCAAGATGACAGAAGGATCTTCAGTTAACCTTCACGTGCTGAAGATAATTGGGTAATTGAAAATTTGGCCTAATTAGGTTTTGTTATGGATCACGAGTTAAGTATTGATCTGATGTTGCAGTCTCTGAGTTCGAACTTTTCATAGTTCTTCATGAACTTCAACATGAATTAGAAGGACATAATATTGTCTGAAATGTTGAACATGCTTAAAACTATAGAAGGGTGCCTTAACGCTGTGTATAGTTGCTGTCTCCAGTAGTTGGAGACGGAACAAATCAAAAATTGGAGACAGTGAGGTGTTTGGTTGTAGTGGATAAAACAGAAATAACTGTCTCCGTCTCAAAGACAGAATGTGCTTGGTTACAGTGGATAGAACGGAAAAATTGTGCCAATGACGAAAATACCTCTAGTCCTTAATATAAATAGAAATATGTAATTCATTAACAATTTTGATTACGAATGATTTGCATTAGTTAAAAAGTTAACAAATAATAATAATAACAATTTTTCCACTAAGATCGAATAATAATAACAACAACAACAATAATAACAACAACAATAACAACAACAAAGATTAATAACAATAATAAATAAGTTCAAAATGTATAATAATAATAAATTTGAATTATAATAAATACAAAATATATAATACGGATGATGATAATAATAATAATAACAATAAAAATAATAATAATAAAAATAATACAAAATTTATAATAATAATAAAATGTATGATGACAATAATAATAATATTAATAATAACAATAATTATTACAAAATTAATAATAATAATAATCATAAATACCTATTCTTAGGAGGAGGAGGAGGAGGAGGAGGATAATAATAATAATAATAATAATAATAATAATAACAAGAAGAAGAAGAAGAAGAAGAAGAAATTTAAAATGAAAATACAAAATGTATGGGAATAACAATAATAATATTAACAATAATTAATACAAAATTAATGATAATAATATTCAAGCATATCAATAATAAATAAAATTGTTATAATACTAATAATAATAAGAATAATAATGATGATGATGATGATTATAACAAATTAATTATAATAATATTGATAATTATAATAGTTATAACAAAAATTCTAATATTAATATTAATGATAATCAATAAAAAATTAGTAACAATAGGTTCGACATACATTCAAATAAAACATATAAGCATTCATAGAATTAATTACATAATAGATTCAACATACATTCAAATAAAACATCTAAACATTCGTAGATTTAATTACATAATAGGTGCAACATACATTGAAAAAAATATCTAAGTGTTCATGGAACTAATTACATAATTGGTTCAACATACATTAAGGCCTTAGAATTTATTAATAATGTCCTTGACAATAAATCTCAAAATGACTCCAATGGCTATAAGTAAAAATGCTTGACTCCATGCCATGTTTGTCTGCAAAGTTGCAACCTCATTGACTTGTTCATTTGTTGGAAGTACGAAAGGAGACGGCATGGAGGATGGTTCATTGGTGGTAGGAGCGATGTCTTCAATGCGACGAGCCGACCTATATAGGTCCATGACAAAAGCACTTTGTGCTTCATCCAATG
>JANZLX010000212.1:33667509-33687393 GCA_025531955.1 Erythroxylum orinocense
TTTTCCTTTTCTTCTTTTTTTTACTCAAGAATTAATATAGTAAATACTAGTGAATTTATTATTATTAATATCCTCTTCAATTATATCTAAATATATAATAGGTTAGAAACCAAAACCTGAACCATGAACTTAATTTTTCATATTTGGTTTGAACCGAACCTAAACTCAGGTTCAGTTAACCTTGTTTACAGGTTCGGTTCATGCGGTTCAGGTCTGGTTCACAAGTTCGTGGGTTTTTTTGAACACCTCAATTTTTAGATATCTTCCATTATTGTATATTATAGACATGCATATTAAACAAAATAATAATTATGATCTAATTCATATGATATGAAAATTGCATTCTTAATTTAATAACGGATATTTGTTGAAAATTATAATTGATGATATTTACCTTAGAAGTGAAAACTATTTTAATTATTGATATTTTTTATATGGTTATGTTTAATGAAAGCTCTTAATAAAAGATTGTTAAATTTATGAGAGAAAATTAAGAAAAGTGATAAAAATTGCTCATCTAAGTTCATTTTAATATAAGGGCAGATTAGATTAAAAATCAAATACTATTCTTAAAGAAGATAATATATATATTTAAATATGTTCGATATTCTTTGTAAAATCAATTAATTACTTTTTTTTAGTGTTTTCAATAAATATTAAAAAATTGATATTAAATTTTTTATATTTTCAATAATAATTTCATGGCACTCTAAACTACTAATCTTTTCCATTTTCTAATTAGCAATATCGGATTTTGTGCAAATTTATATGTATTCAATTAATCCGTTACTTGGAGAAATTAAACGTAGGTTGTTCATGTTCGACGTAAGGCATTTACCAAGACAAAAACTTTGTACTGTAGCCTGACGATGATGATTCGGACATTAATGTTTAACTAATCCATCTATAAGCTTACCTAAAACAGTAAAAAGCTATAAATTTAGAATATTCATTTCCTAGTATTTACTCCAAATTTTTAGTATATATCACCAAAACAATCTTGAGACAGAGAGCTTATAAGCTAAAATGAAGTCCACCAAGCAAAATCCTCTGAGAAGACTCTTTCAGGGGACGAATCAAATCCTACGGTACCGATCGATGCCGAAATCATCGCCTCAATGTGTTACATGGACGCTTCCAATGTCAATTATCAAAAGAAAGACAGTTTTGATTGAGCGTTTAAGTTAACCCGTAATTCTAGAACATAATAACTTGTCAACGATGATGTCAAACTAATCAACAATGAATTATCACTAAAACCTCGTAGAGCTATATAAGCACATATAACAGATCGTTAAATTAACCTCGTAGAGCTAGTTTCTCCCCTCCAACTTTCCTGTTTCGTTGTCATTTCCAGAGAGCACAGAACAAATTATGCCTCACAAGATCAGGACATATTGCCTCATAGCCTTCGTCATCTTCTCCATAACCGTTACCTATGCCATCCGGCCGGTACCTGCCTTCTCGGAAGCAACTTCGACGGAAATTGAATATGGGGTGAGCTAATTTCATTAAGCAACATCATTAACTCTTTCATGTTTATGCCCATTTCGATAATTCAAGCGTGTTTGTTCTTTCTTGAAGGATGTTGAGAAAGAAGAGCAGGTTCAAGTGGAAGAGAGTTGTGTCGGAGTCGGCGAAGATGAATGCTTGCTGAGAAGATCACTCACAGCTCATCTTGATTATGTTTATACCAAGAAACACGACCCGTGAACTCGGCAGATTTTCTTGCATCATTTTGCTTTCTAGCAGATTTTGATGTATATGATATATTAATACCTTTTTTTCTCCTGTAACTAAATAAATTATGTTAATTTAATATGGTATAATTATCATAAACAACTTTTTTATTTGTTAAGGATAAAGTTGCATAATCGGATCTTTTCAAACTTTGCGTATTAGCAAGACTATTATTAAGTTGTTATTTAATAGGATATAAGTAGATTTTGATGTGTATGTTATGCTAATATCCTTTTTTCTCTTGTAACTAAACAAATTATGTTCATTTAGTATGATATAAGTATTGAAACAATTCATCTACTAATTAAAAATAAGATTGTGTATTATTAGATATGTGTGGAACAGATGTTGTTGTTGTTTAATCGAGTGTAAGTAATTTATCTTAAGGAGTTTACGTGGCTATTGCATTTCCTTATTTTTTGACATTTTAATTTCTTTTTAACTTTACTCTTTGTTGATTGCTTATGTCCATTAGATTACTTAGATTTTTTGGTTGATATTGAATTAGTAAACTCAAAGCTCATAAGCCAAGTATAGTCTATGATTTCACGAAGCTACTTGCTTAGATTTTTTTTTTTTGGTTTGAAATTGTTCAGATTCTTCAGAAGCATCGATCCAGGTAACTTAGTATATATCCAATTTAAACTTAAGACAAAAGAAATCAAAATGTATGACGTAGGCTGAAGTCGATTCTTACATCATCTGAAACCATTTTCTTCTCTGTTGACGCAATCTAGTCTTTCTAGAAATTTATGATTCCGAGCCGTCAGGTCAAATAAATCGTAGAGCTTTACTACGGCTACAATTGACCTGTCTATGAATAAAGTGTTATTATAAAGTTACATAAAAATAACTTAATGATCTTTCATTTCTGAGTGTTCACCGTTTCTACGTACTAAAAGTTGCCAAAAACATTCTTAAATTCTGTAGTATTATATGCCATGTGGTGCGTGCATCGTACGTTGCTGACTAAAACAGTTCTCGTCACCACCAGCTTATCTATACCATCCGAAAAGATATGTATATACAAACACAAATATGTGCATATGAAAAATGAAGATCAAGTCCATAAGCTTTTGTTGGAGACATCAGATGGTGTGACACTACTATGATTGGTAAAGCTTAGTTTAGACTCATTCCTTTTATTATACTTTTCTCAATGGTCTTTATTATATTCTTTGTTTAAATCTCAAGGAATGATCGTTCATTTCGTAAGAGTTAATGAAACCAAACCAACTATTATGGTAGACTCTTCTAATACCATAACCACCTTGTTTACATGGTAGGAACAAAATTAATTGATTGTTGACTTGGTGCATATATATGCTCGGAAGATGCAATGCTGCCTGGAACTTTCAAACTCAACGTCTGCCCATGGTAGAGTTTTACTTGGTTGTTTTAGAATCCACGTCTTTCTAGTAGCCCGTATGTCTTAATCACAACCAACTCAACCTTTCGTACTTTTCTTTAAATTAAATAGAATAGTACAAGAGTTAAATGAATTTTGGATTCAGAACTTGTACCATCCCAATATTCTTTTTGCTTCAAACATCGTTTTATGTGTAAATAAACTCAAAATAACATCTTTTGAGATGAAAATAAGATTAGAACATATTAAATGATGCAGAGGATCTAATGCCCTGAATTTTACATTAACAGGATTTTGCTAACTCAAGTGGCATACTTTAATTGGTTATTATAGGGTTTATTCGTAACATTAAGAGAAACTAAAACTTTTAGTGACAAATAATTTTTTAATTTAACTTTCCTATTACCATTTTTATATTTAATTGTCATTATTAACAACATTTTTAGTTCATGTTATTGTTTTTAACATAGCTTGAATTATAATTTAGTCACATTTTGTAGTTATTGTTAGAGACATGCATATTGTTTAAGTAATAATAAATTAAAATAAAATAAAATATTTGATAAGTAAAAAATAAATGCATTTTATACAAAAAACATGTAATTAAATGTTAATTACTAAACATATTATGACCCAAGTATTTGTTTGACCATCTTTTTTAACTTGGTCAACTCTCTTTCAATACGGTTTAATTTTTGCTAATTACGTTGTAATTTTTCTTGAGTACGATCTAACTTTTCTTTATTATATTGTAACTGAGCTTTAAGCAACCGGTTCTCCTCTTGAAGCGTCGTTACATTTATTGGCCGTGACGATGATGAACCAACTGGCTTAGGGCCATGTCGAAGACCTTTAATATACCTTGATTTTGTATCAAGGTCATTGTTGTAAATTTCATCCACATCGGGCTCATTCTCGTCAGATGTAATAACTCCTGCATCTTGTTCTATAATTTAAAATACAAAATCGAGACAAAATTCAAATATTATGACTTAGTATTACATAAATAAATAAACTTTAAAATTAAAATTTTTATACTTACATTATTATTTTATGCCTTTTCAGATGTTCAGCCTTTACCTTCCTTGTAGTGCGTCAGTTTGTAGAGTGTGATCTTATCGCACTCTTGTCCATGCAGTTGAATCTGGCTCTGTTATATGAATTAAAAAGTTGGAACACAATAAATTATATTGTATTAACTAATAGAATAATAGCTTCTAATCATTACACTTACAAATTCGTATGACAACAAATGATTTGGAGCTGGTGTTGTGAGGAGTTATCTTTTTTGCTTTGTTACCCTTAGCTTTCGTGAGGAGTTTTCTTTTTTGCTTTGTTAGCCTTAGCTTTCTCACACTTTCTTGAAATAAAAAGAAGAAATAGTCATTAAATGCAAAAGTAAAATTAATGGAAGGAAATATGAAAAGAAAGAAGACAAACCTGAACTTTCACAGAGGCCCAATAATTACACATTTCACTCCAATTTTTTGGAGTGACTAGAACATGTCTCTTTGCCTCCTCATTCGAAGGAAAAGACTTGTAGTATTTATGAAGTCGATAACGATGATCATTTGCCCTTTGTTTCGACAGTGAACTGATATAACTTAAAATTTTAGGGTTTTCGATATTGAAGATATTAAGCTTTATCGGTGAACAACAAGTATAAGTTAACTTACTATTTAAATAAATAAAAACGTAATGCATATAATAAAATGAATTAAATAATTACTGAAACTTTATCCAAAGTACTATGTAGCAAGTTGTCTTCCTTCAACTACCTGGCATGCTGAAGGCATGACAATTCATTCCTGACAATGACTCCTAACTTACTGGACAATTTTGCTGATTGGATCTTATCAATAGGAAAACTTTGCGTGGGGTCAATATGCATAGATAACTTACTATTCATTACAACTCAGATCCTTTAGTGATACCTCGACCTTTTTTTTCTTATGTCGTCGGTATTGGAACTTGACAATAAAAAATAATGATAAGAAAAAACATATTAAACATGTAAATATATATTCGAGCATAACTATAAATATAGGTGGTTAACAATAACAGACCTAACGATCCTTTAGCACTAGTTGAGGTAGATCTAGGTTGTTGTTGATTGCCTTCATTAATAGTCAGATTGATTCGGTAGTCTTCATGTCCCTATATGCACATCTGTTGCATTCCCAATATCCCTGGGATAGACTTCAATCCCCAATATCTCCTTCTACCATCCAGTTTGAAAATGTCTTCCAGTAGGTTTCCATTGCTTCTTAGACGAGTTAGGTTTCCATGGATATGAAACCTTGATTTCAAAGGGCACTTGCTTTCCTCTGTCCCCTTATTTCATTACTGTTAAAATTTAAGGCAACTTCGAATTTTTTCCATTCTCAACACAGATCTTGGCATACCCTATATGCTCCATATTTGATGTTTGTGAATCTATACATAGATGTTTACCCAACAAGCTAGCTAAATAGCTCAAACCCTCCACCGTTTAACAAGCTAGCTAAATAGTTCAAACCCTCCACCGTTTAAAGTTCTAAAGTGAAGTCATGAAATGGCACCCATAGGGGAAACGCCTCAATGTAGTCACAATCAAATTCTATGCTCGGTTGTCATTTTCTAAGAAACATGGGTTGGCCTTCGATATGCCAAGGACCCAATTATATTATTTCAGATATATTACAATAAGTTGCAAACTTAAAAAGAATCTTACCATTATCCATAAGCAAGGTTTTATCCAATCCTTAATTACTTTCCCCATCTGGCTGCTGCCTATGCGTGAATAACTGGGAAGACTGGTTGTTTATTCCAAAAAAACCCAACCAAAGTCGTGGACATGCCTTCGCCCCTGCATGTAAAAGCTCAATGGGAGGACAAATCACTCCATTCTTTAAGACTTCTAGATAATGCTTTAACTAAACTCATTTTTGTTGGAAGTTAAGTTTGTTTTGCTAAACATTGGAGGTCAGTGGAGGTGTCTCTACTTGTTTGGAGGTCGATGGAGGCGCCTTCATTTAGTATTCTTATTCCTTTTTTCCATATTAACTAGCTTCAATTTTGTTTAATCAATCTCATCTATTGTAGATAATAACTTCTTCTCTAAATCTTGATGATGTTCTTTATAAAAAGTTTTTCTTCTTTAGCTTTTTATTCTTCTGACATGTTTTCACCTATTTTGTATACATTAATTCATAAGCTTTATAAATATCCTCCTTTTTTTCATATGAATTGATGTCATCATTGTTATAATTTGAAAATAAAATTTGGACTGATTTATCTGCATTTTCCCAAAATTTTGGACTAATTTACCCATGATTTTATCATCAGATTCTTCCTTCGCAGTTGCTGTTAAGCAAGCAACTAGACTTTTGGTGTATAAAGCAACCAACGCAGCACTACTTGCAAATTCTTCTTCACTGCCATACTCACTTCTAGATTCATTCTCACTCTAAGTGCTTGTATAGGTCTTCCCTTTTCTCTTTTTCAAAGTGTTAGCACAATTTGCTTACACATGTTTGAAGCCTTGACATTCATGACATTGAATTTTCTTCACTTTTTTTTCACCCTTTTGAGTTTTAGATTGTTGTTTGAAGTTATTATTTGATGAACTCCCACCATTTTGCCTAAAATTGGGTCTATCTTTCTTGAACTTTTTTAACCACTTGCTGAAATTTCTTGTCAATAACTTCATATCCTCATTCTTATCGGCTTTACTAGTCTCAGCTTGCAATGCCAATGCTTTGTTCTTTTCTTGTTTATCTCTTAACAAATTCATCTCAAAGTTGGTAGTGCTTTAAATTATGGTAAATTGTCATATTTGCCTTCTGTTGCTGCACTATGTGCTTATGATGCTTCCGCTGTACCTATTGCTGATTTTGATGCTTCTTTATTCACTGAGATTGATCACATTGAAGACATTTTGCATTTTGGCATTGTTTTATTGCATTTAGTGACTGTTCCATTCAAGGGGAGATTTCAAGATATATGTGTGAGAATTAGTTTAGCTTTTTGACATCGTTTTATCCCAAGGGGGAGAAATTTAGATGATTGGATAATTATTTTTCTAGGATTATTGTTTTTTTTGGATGTTTTTCCCAAGGGGGAGTTCCTATATGTTATGTGGTCTTGATGATATGTGTTCAATTATCTTCTTGAGGGGGAGTTTCGATATGTGGCAAATAATGTCAAAAAGGGAGAGATTGTTAAAATATATGGTAAGCTATTTTATTGATTAATTTTGGGCATTATTTGTAATTGGACAAAGTTGGACACCTTTGGAATTTTACTATACTAAGTTATCTATCTTATGTGAAGATTAAAGTCCTAATGAGGATAGGACTTAATTGGAAGAAAATCACCATATCTTGACTAATATTATAAGATGTAGTTGTTTGGTAAATTTTGGACTCTTATTTTAGATAGCCTATTTTGGGATAATAGCTATCTAAGGAAGCATAAATTTTGGAGATTTGGTTTGATTACTTGCAGTTGTAGTGTGGCTGGGATTTACGTGTGTTGTGCCTTGAGGGTTGTCGTTTTTGGTGTGAAAAATGACAGGTAACTTGTGACCCGGCAGCTGTGATTTTTTAGGCAATCTTAGATCATTTTTGTAGCTGATTTTGTAAGATACGATTCTGATTTGGTGCTGTAACTTTCTGTCAAGGTTTCATGACCTTGTTGTTGGGTTTATCATGGATCATATGTATTTTCTCTAGCTACACATTCTTCTATTTTGAATAACCATTGAGGGTTATATTGTGATGTTGATTGTGTTGTTTTTATTAGCTGCATATTCTTCATCTTTTCATGACAATAGAAGGTTATGTGATTATTGATTTTGTGTGATTTAATTTTGATAGTTGTGTTTTCTTTTGTTTTTGAACGATCATTGAGAGCGATTGGGCAGTTGGTTTTTCTAAGGTTTATGTGAATCTTTGGTAGTTGTTAGTTATTTTTATGAAGTGTTAATTTGTGGGGTGCAAAAACTTCACAACTTTTTGTGATTGTTGCAACTGTCACTTGTAGTCGATGGTGTAATTGTTGTTGGTTTGATTGAGTATTAATCATGGGTGTTTTTGGTGGCTGTCAACAGTGGTGGTGGTGGGCGTAGGCATTGTGGATTTTACAGCTCTGACATTTGCAACATTTTAGTGATGAAACGTTTGTTTTGTTTGCGATTTTTCTACTGCTATGCATGGAATTTTCCAGTGATGATATTGAAGCTTTACAACAAATTTTTTGGTGGACAACTTCCTATTCTTTCATTGCCGAAGCTATAATGTTAGGGAAGTTGTTTTCTTTATCAAGTATCTTTGTTTATATTCTTTATTAAATCAACCACTTGAGTTATTTTATTATCATTTTAGTATCGAACATTATTAAGAAAATCCTTTGTTGAAGTTAGTGTGAGATGGTCATATTATTGAGTGTGATTTACTTTCATGAGTATTGCAGAAAGGAGATAGTGTCAAGGGTAGGGTGAGTCAGCTCTGTAATGTCTTGAGTAAAACTATTATTGAATTACAAGTGAAAGTTGTTTAAGCTGGGTGAGGGTCCCGTAAACGTAGATGAAGTATGCCTAACTGTATTATCAAATCTTGGGTGTTGATTTGTTTATTTCATGTTTAATTTTTCTGTTTTCGTTTGTGCTAGAAAATTTATAAATTGCTAATACAGTTAATTTACATCAAAGAACCATAGATAAGTTTAAAGTAACTGCGACAAACATGGACGTAGCTCCACTGGGCCCCCCAAGTTTTTAAAAAATTAAATAATTTTTTTATTTTTAATATATATATATATATATATATATATAATATGAAAACCTATAAGTTGTTTTAAAGCATCATTGTCATCGTCATCTGTAAAGCTACTAGGTTTGTTTTCTGGTGCTTCCGCTCTTCATTTTGGCTCTCTCCGCACATATCCTTTGAATGATCTCTCTTTACTTTTGCTTACAGAGAAGGAAGAAGACACGATCTTCTTGTTGCAAAAGCTTTCGCGTGAAAGATACACCAAGCAAAGTCAGATCTATCTCCATCGCCAACGGTAAAGCTACTACTATTATATATAGAATTATTATCTTTGTAATTCTTTCTAATTATATATAATGTTTAATGGAAAAAATAATTTTATAGAATTTTTATATATTGGTTCTAACTAATTTTTTTATTTTGCAGCTATGGAAAAATATTTTAAAAAATTAAGACCGATTATTCAGTCGTCATCGTGTGATTTAAATCAAAATGTTAATAAAATACCTCTAGCATCGAAGGAGGTTATTATTGAAGAACTTGTGATTGACTTAGAAAATCTTCCTTCCGATCTAGGATTGAGACTTAATATAATGGAGTATCCTCCTAAAAAACAAGATCAGGAGCGTAGAACTTATATATTAAAAGGTCATTCCTGAAAAACAAGATCAGGAGCGTAGAACTTATATATTAAAAGGTCATTGTCAACCTCGAAATTATAACTTTCCTCAAACCATGGATGGAGATCGTAAGCGGAGATTTATTATATCATAGTTTAATGATTTCAAGGATCGTTTGGATTATAGTATTGAAAAAGATGCTGTATATTGCTTATAATGAAAATTTTTGTGAAATATATATTTTATTTGGACCCTCCTATCTTAAATTCTTGGCTCTGTCACTGAGTGAGGGTATTAGCACCCCTAACATTCCGTAAGAGAATTTTTATTGATTTCATACCTTTTTTGGAGTCCTCTTTTTTTCTATTGGACCTCATCCTATTAACAATTTCAAAGTCTTGATCTGCATTCCCAAATTGATTATCAGTAGCAACGACTCTTGGACTTGAATGATCAGCACCATTTATCACTCTTGGAGTCACTGAAATGTTCTACTCACAGGTCGTTTGATCATCTTTAGCAACAGCTATTGGACTTGATTTATCCGTGCCAATAATTCCTGTTGGAGCCTCGGATTTTTTTTCTCACACGTTACCGGAGATCTCCTCTCCTATAAAAACAAATGCCATAATACGTACGATATTTTAAAAACCAGACTCCCCAATTTCACTTTTTTTGGACGTTACTTCTATGTGGGAGTTAATCCCCTCCTTGTCGCTGATATGATCTCTCTCTATATGAAGAGTGATAGCTTCTGGTTTTCCTTTAGAAGCTACTAGCTCATAATCTTGTACACCCCTATTTAGAACTAAATGAATAGATTCATTTTTAGCACAATCTACCACATTAACATCCTCCTGAGGTCTAATGTTACGAACTCAGCTGCAACAATTGAGCTCATGAACGAGAATGCGAGCAATGACCCTCATGGCCTGCGTAGAAGTACACGTGCAAAGCAGCTGCCTGGAAAATATGATGATTTCAAGATGCAGGGGATGGTTGCCATGTGGACCAATACATGAGTAGGAATAATCAGCACACACAAATGATGCTCCTCTATTTAGTCCCTTTTAGTCCGCAGAAGTGGTTATGAAAATACGGTGATACCTTTTTTGGCATTTCTCTCTCTCTCACCTGTTCCTCTGTTTCTCTTCTCATCTTCTCTATGTAATTACTTGTATTGTTTGGCTTTCTTCGTTCTTCGCTAAGCACAATGCTGTGTCGTGCTTTTCTGCTCTCAATCCTCTTATAACTCTGATAATTTCTACTCTGTTTTTCCAGTACCTATTATCCCTGTTCCTGGAAGTATATACAAATCCATTGTCCCAGATTCTTGGTCTATTTTATACCTGACTACGTTACATCTAATCTCTATATTTTTGCTAATGCCTTATAGTTTCATAGTAACATTATTGTTTTGCACTGAACTTTGTTGTACATTACCCTTCAACTTTGAAAGTCACCTGTTATGAGTAATTTACTTATTAGCCTCCAGATTTTCTTGACAATAGGTTAATGTTTCCATGTATAGGATACCTTTAGCTAGTCTTCCACAGTTTATAACTCTTCATTGAGTCTTATAAAAGGTATAACTTCAGATAATTCAGACATAACAGTGACTATAACACATATTATTACACACTACAAGGAAAATGGTGAATTGCGACAGATTATTACCGACGGTATTAAATGCCGTTGGAAACACTGACCGAAAAATGGTTCCGTCAGAGAAGTGGGTTGACAGTTTAGAAGTTGCGACCGATCAACATTCCGTCGCAAAACTTACGTGAGGGTTATTTACCGACAGGAAATTCGGTCAGTAATGGTGTCGGTAAAAACGATGGGTCACTTAAAAACTACCCATCTCTTTTTTTCCTCTCCCCCGCGTAGACTTCTCTCCTAACTCCCTTCGTCGCACCTACATTCTTCTCCGTTGGTTTCTCCGGCGACTGGCGTTTCATCTTCTCTATTGGCGTTAGGCTTTAGGCGTTGTTCATTCTTCTTCTCCCTTCCGCACGTGCTAAGGTCGCCTCCTCTCCCTTCCACAGTTGCTTCTTCTCCGTTCATAGATCTGCGAGCTTCGTTCTCCAACGCCGCCGGTGGCTGCCGACTGGAGTGACTGCTCCCCTCGCCGACGTTGTGGTCTTCGACGAAGGTAAGTCACATCTCCTCCCTCCCCTTTGCCGATGGGTATGGATTTTGATTTTAAATTTAAATGTTTAATTTTTTTATTTGTTCTTATATTTAAATGTATATTCATTTTTAAATGTTGTAATTGATTTTTAATTGATGAAAATTTATTATTTATTAATTTTCTCATAAAACAAACTATATATACAAATTAATATATTGTGAACAAATAATACAACGTAACACAAAAAAATAAAGTATATATATAATATAACATTGTTATAAAAACAAAACAACATAATAAATTTTTTTACTATACGCACTTACTGACAGAAAATTATGCGTCGGTACAAACTACATGTACCGACGGTAAAATAGACCGTCGGAAAAAGTGGTTGAAGATACCTTCGCCTCACCGACCGACCAAATGACTGTAGCTAAATTTCTCCGATGGAATCTTACTTGCCCATTCCGTTGTTATATAAATACCGACAACAAATTTCCGTCGTTATATTGTGACGGAATATTTCGGTCGGTATTTTTACCTACAGAAAGATCACCGACCAATTTTTTCGGGCACCAAATTCTGTCAGTAATTACTTTCACCGACGAAAATTGGCAATTTACCGACGGTAATTTCCGTCGGTGAATTGATGATTTCTTGTAGTGACAAAATACACTCTTTTCATTTTGGCGGTGGTTTAATCTATCGATATAGGCTTTCCAATATAACTTGCTAGATCATTCAACCAACTTGTTGTCCAATATTCCAAAGGTACTTTGTGAATATATATCCATATAGGTATGTTCTCTTTTTTGAGCTCTTCAAGCTTGATACTTGGCCTCCAAAACTGGAGAAGTAAAGGTTTATTGAGCACACCAACTTGTATGATCTTCTTGGCATCTTCAGGGCTTGCAAATTTTAACAAATAAACATCCTCATTATTGACAAATACATTCAATAATCTACGTTGTTTCGTGTGTTGTTGAGCCCACTACTTCATAATAGTGAATGCAACCCTTTTATCGAGTAAAAAATCCTAACAAGATAAAGTTCCATCTACTAGCACCTAATTTTATTATCTCTATAGGTGGAGACATGATTCTCTAGTCTATAACCTCATTGGAAAAAATTTTAGGTTCATCTCTAGTTTTGGATCTCTAGCAACCTGAACTCATGTATTTCGAATTCCTTAGCTATCTCTACATTCTACTTAGCATATGGACTAGTAATGTCCATATACGTGGAAGGTGCAGCAAATTGGGAAATTTTGGTGTTCTGGGGGAAGAAATCATTATCCATTGGTTAAAAGGAAGGATAATTAAGAGGAAATTAGGTTTTAATTTTATATTCATTAAGAAACAAAATTTTGGAAACTTTAAAAGTGAGTTACATAAAAAATTTAGGGTTAATTACATCTAGAGCCCTTACGGATTAGGTAATTATTATTTTAATCCATATAGTTAAAAAAGCATGAAATTAGTCCTTATAATTTCTAAAAATTAATATCTGTAGGTATTCCTTCTATCTTCATCTCCTTTTGTAACACCCACATACCCCTAAGAGGATATACAGATGCCACAAAAATAATAAAAAAAACAAACCAAAGTATTTCAAAATCTTTATTAAAAGAAAACTAAGGCAAAATTATATGACATTTCATTAGATGTTGTTTTATAAACAGAACATATCATAACATTGAACTTATCATATACATGCTTTTAAATCCAAATCCATCTTGTATTATAGTTATTACAAACCATTTACATCAAAATAAAAATATGCCTCATACATTGGTATTACAACTCAAATATACATCTTCTAAAACAAAACACATTCTTCATTGGCCACTGCGGTTGTCCCAGCCTTAAGTCTTCTTATCAGAAACTTCACGGAGGCAAAGCTACTGTTCTAAACACATGGCTTAGCGGGGAATAACTAAATAAGATATATAATGGTGACTATTTCTAATAGTTAGCTAACATTCACATGCACTAAATAAGATCATATCATAAGCAATCTTTAGTTAATCCACATAAAGAGTAAACAAACCAATAAAAGCATCAGAACATAATATAATTTATTAGAAAAAATCATGTAAGTATCAGAAATAGAGCATCTTTACTTCAAAACAGAATGTACAAGTCTCAGAACAAGATATATTTGTGTCATAACAGAATAGAACTTGTATCAAATAAGAATATGTTTTGTATCAGTTCAGAACTTATTTTGTATCAGATCTGAACATATATCAAAACACAAAACATATTAGCCTGCTAGTCCTTTTTACAGAAGTGGGTAATGGGACCAGAATAGAAGATACCTATGGTTGGTATCTCATAAATAGAAGAGACTTAAGTCTCTAAAATAGAAGACACTGAAGTGTCTGAGATCAGAAGACATTAGAGTGTCTAGATATAGAAGACACCTTAGTGTCTAGTTACAGAAGACACCTTAGTATCTAATTACAGAAGCAGCTTTAGACCCTTATAGGCATGCCTAGTTACCCATAACTAAGACTTGACAGTTTTAAAACAAAACATTTTACATTGTAGAATCACATGACAGTGAAATAATGCATGAGTATGAATTTACTTCTTTATGCTCAATTTGAATGCATTAATTCATTCCCGAACAAATTCAATAAGCCTTAGAAATGTAAACATTTGTAACAATGCATCAATGATAGCCTTAAGCGGTTATACATTATACATATATCCATAAAAATTCCCAATTCACAAACAATCACAACTAATTCACATTACTCATATTCTTTGATTCACATTTGCATTCATAAGTATACTTCATTCCTTCAATAACTCATAAGTTTCAAAATTATATACTTTGTTACCAAATAACACCTTCCTAAGTTATTACCTCAATTAATAATCCAAACCTAGTCAACCTTTAATCAATTAATCTAGCATCAAACTAGGTTCTTTTTCAACCTTTAATAAGTTCAATAAAACCATTATAAAGTGCCTTAACATTGTATAGTCCAACAATTACACAAAACCCACCTTTTCTCCTTCCAAAGTACTTCCCACGACCGTGGGAAGGAACCATACAATTCCCATGATCACATAGGTTCACTCAACATAGCCTTCAATTTGCTTATAAATTTTAACTCATTCTTACCCCTTTCAATATACCATCACCAATGTGCATCAATTTCACTTCAAATCTTCATTATTCATGCTTCAATCCCTTATCAAATTTATGTACAAATCCAATTAAAAAATCATTCATTATGCAACTCACAAATCATTATCTTACATACATCAAAACCAAAACAGAATTTGCCATACAAGGATCATTTTTCAACACTCAATTATCATCATCATAATATATCGTTCATGCCAATTTAATCATCATAAAACTTGTATTAATACATGCTATCAAATTTAGAATTCCCTTACCTTTTTTAACTTCAAATTCGAACTCCAAAGAACAAGCTAATATAACCCTTCCAAGCAACTAGCACACATCCAATATCAAGGTGCAAAACTTGGCACCAATAGAACAGTATAAAAGATAACAAGATCTAACTTCCTTGATGCAACATCTGGCAAAGATTCCGAGTGATGATGATGATGCAAATTGAAGCAAAAATCCCAGGTGTTGTGAAAGAGTGAGAGTTTTAGTGGTGAGAGATGAAGATGGTGAAGAATGAGCCAAAACAGAAATTACTCTAATAGAAACTTGACTCATCCAATGCTAGGTGTCACCAAATTGTAACAGCATATATCAATATGCATGTTCTTCATTTGTCCCATATATGAGCTGCCAAATGTCACTAATATGTTGGGCCATTTGTCACTCATTTATTGTTACCATTTGTCAATTTATTAACTATGCCATTTGTCACTTAATTGTCCATGCCAAATGTCACTAATTTATAGGCTAAGTCATCCTAATTTTTCATATACCAAATTTTCGTGCCACTTGACATTTTCCTAATCCAAATGTACATTTTAGTACTTCAAATTTCTAATGATATCAATTAGTTCCAAGTTACTAATCATGGCTTAATGGACTATAGATTCAAGACAAATGTAATTCACAATCATATCGCAATTTCAACACCTATCACTTTTACTTTCATAGATATGTAACATTTCAACTAGGGTACAACTTGGGGCCATACAAATCTCTAGCCCTTAAAAGAATTTCATCATCGAAATTCATACCTGATGAAAATAGCTGAGGATACTGAGCTCTCATGGTTGATTCTGATTCCCATGTTGCTTCCTCAAGTCTATAGTGTTGCCAGTGTAACATCTCATTCTCATATTAAGAGTTAGAACCCAAACATACGGTACATGTGAGAATAGTGAAAGATTAAGAAAATGAATTTTTAATGCTCATGCATATTGTTGGCATACACGCATGTAAATCTGAATTTTTGCGCACATTAAAATGACTGTACATGCATTCATTGACAATTGCTGGGTATAATTGATTTATATGTGACATGTGATTCTTATTGAGAATTGTGAATTAATTGTATTAAAAATCGGTGTGGACAATGTGTGTACTGATTTAGAAATTTTGGTGAATTTTGAGGAAAATTTTTTAAAATATTGAGTATGACTGGACTAGGAAAAATTCCAAGTGGCAAGTAAATTGATGGAAGGATATAGAAATGGGTTAAATGATATTAGAGAAATTTATAGATGACTTTAGAATTTGTGAAAAAATGACTTTGTAGATTTAGAGACAATTGGAATAAAAAGATGGGGCTTATGAGCCTAAGAACTAGTTAGTTGGGAAACTAGCTAAGGAGTATAGAAATTGGACAAGTGTCTAAATCTAAAGTCACATTTTTCTTAGCTTTGAAAGATCAAGTATAGTACTCTTGTCTTTATCTTTTTTATAACTTTGTTTTCTTCACATTTCTTCATTTACAAATAGGTTTTCATCAAATCTTCATCAGAGTTAAATTTTGTTATCTTCTACTTTTTCCTACTCCCAACCTCGATTTTCTTTCTTTTGCCTCAAGAAATACCGAAACTTGTTAACCTCTACAAAGGTGTATGTGGGTGTATGAGAGTTAGGGTTTTTGGAGATTTTGAAGATGTTAGAGCTTTAAACAAGTAAGGTTGTTATGGTTCTTTATTTCTGTATAAGATGAAGCACGCACCACATTAGCTCAATGGTAAATGGTTAGGAAATAGTGATATACAAATTTACGGAAAAGCGAATGAGGAAATTTTAGGTATGTCGTATGTGTTCTGTTTGCATATTCGATGATTAATATGTTAAAAGATAAATTTGTGATATAGAGATGAGTTAAGATGAAATGAAAGAGTTGATGGAACTGAATGAGTGCAGTGGAAAATATGTATAACTAGGTGTAAAAACATTTTGAAGAAAACAAAAATGAAGGCTCTGTTTCTCTTCACTGAGAATGTATGCATATACATATATATGTGAGGGATTTCAGAGATGACCAAAAGAATGAATTTAGAGTTGGAAAATAGTTGTAGATCTTTCTTTTAACTTTTTATTAATGTAAAGTTTAAAGTTTTTGGATTTCTGGATTAAAAGTTATGGAGATTTGAAGAGAGGGGGTGTGACTAGGAAGGCCGCTATCGTCCGAATGATCACGAGTGTAGACGATCGCAAGTTCTGACAATCATGACTTCGAAGGTTGGAGGCTGACAAACATCCTTCAGTATTTTGGCTATATTTCCTTCGTTCGACCTCCAAATGACACGAGATTTAAGCTAGTGGACTCGTAACACATTGCTCTACCTCTCTATAAAAAATCATAGAAATCTTAAATCAATTGAGAGAGATCGAGTGTAAAATGTCGGATAGTCTGACTGAGTGTGTTTACAAGTAGTTTAACATTTTTGTCCTTATCTGTCACACCCGAAAGCCTTTTACAAACTGAACAGTCTTGCTTCTTTCAACCATAACTTCCTTTCTAGAACTTCAAATGACTTGATTCTTAAACCAATAGGTTCCTAACATATTATTCTACCTTTTCATAAAAATTGGTAGCATTCTTAATTGATTTGGAAAAGATTGATTAAATGAAGGTGAGGGAACCTGTTGGAATAGTATGAACTGGTAAGATTTCACTTAACATACTTGGTTATTTCGATTATATCTTGATCTGTAGATTTACAAATGAGATGATTCTTGAATTGTAGTAAACTAGAAATGTAGGGGTACAAAGTTTATGAAGAAATTGAATTTTAATTCTATCTCTAAGAATTTCAATTTTCTGAATAGAAGTCAAGTACAGAATATTGTCTAAATTTAAGAATAGTCCAAATTATTTGGAGTATAACTTTTGGGGTACTAAACCAAATTGAATGATCTTAGTGTCATTAGAAACTTAAGACAATTTGGAACACTTTCCTAGAAGAAATTGTTTCCAAATTACTTCATTTTCCTAATCATAATTTTCATGGAAAATAGATTTTGGGAAATGTTGTAAGAAAGAATGAGAGTTTGGATATTGTATGATCATATAATGTTAAAATAACATTAGTGAATGAATGGTTAGCATTAAAGTACCAAAGACATGCGTATAATGGAAATGGATAGGTTCATATGATTGTAGTTGTGATTCAAGGGAAATGAGTAATGGGTATTAAATAAAAGTGAATGAGATTTGGATACTATGAGATGATTGTTCTAATTCTAGACAATGAATGTCGGAGGAGTTTGCTAAACGTGAAGTTATTGAAGTGCTACTTTTATGTGAATTTGATGAAATAAGTGATACATGATTTAATCGTTAAACTTCCGCATATGAAAGAAAAGTAGTTCTCAACTTTAATGTTAAATGTCAGACTAAGGTCCGATGATATGTGAAAGTGAATAATTGATCATATGTGATTGATGCATTTCATTACATGAATGCATGAAAGATAAAGACAGTTATGACCGGAGTAGCCACTGAAAAAGTGCTTAAAGCTCAGATTGTGAAAAAGAGCTTAGAGCTCAGAAAGTGATTGAGAGCCAACGACTCCCTATGTAAAATGAGTCCGATATCTCCAACGGATGCGGGACAATTATTAATGAGCACGATATTCACAATAGACACGGGACATTTATAGGCACTTGGTCACAACAAAGTGATAACTGAAAGTGAGTCTCATGAGCACTGCATATGCGTATGATTTGCATTATTCAAATCATTTGAATGACTGGTGAGTATAATATGTGTTATGTGATTTAATGAACCATCGAGGATGGCCACTCACTGAATTTACAAAACTCACACAAAATTTGTAATTATTTTTTAGGCTCATAAGACTACTCCGTTAGACAAACGAAAGTATAGCCACTGCATACAAGTAAGAGATAGCGTCTACATAATTATTTTCATTAATTTTTGTATGAAAGAATGTATTCTGAAATTTTTGTATCATGTGTATTGATCAATTCTATGTTGGGACCCGATCTCAGGACCGGACCCCAACCGGAGAAACAGAAAACGAAGCGAAGAACGGAGACTCGAATCGGACAACGAAAAACGAAAAGAGCGAATCAAAACGGAACAAATGACGGATATTGAATTGTATAGCGAAAGAATCGGAAACAAACAAATGGAACGGATCGTGAATCGGAACTATACCGAATTGCGAATTGGAAAAGAAATCGAAACCGAAGCAAACAAAGTGTTCAATTGAACCGAATCAAATTTTCAATATCTGTAGCGTATATCTTCGAAAACTAAAAATCACGTTGAAAACTCTAAGACTAAAACTATCAGAAATCCGGTATAATGTTTTTTCCTTTCTCATATTATTCATTCCTTTTCATCTTTAATCAATCTCATTCAAAATACAACAAAACCATACAATTTTCCTTTTTGGAAAATCATCCTCAAGCAAATGTCCAATCATAGAATTCGTCTTAAACTCAGTCTCATATTTAACAAAACTTATTTCTAATTCTTAATCTTATTCTTTGCCATAAAAATTTTGGCAGCATAACGGCTGCATTTTTAACAACCCAAAAATCTGTAAATAGCTAAACACACTTCTATATACCAAAACAACCCACACACATTTCATCGGACCTCTTGTTCGGAATCCCAGCATAACAAACACAAGTCTAGGCCTAAACACTTCAATATTCTCAATCATAATCAGTATCCTCGAACCTCCCGTCTGGAACCCAAAACACAATCATATACAATCTCAACCACATTCACATTTATATATACTAACCATAATTTACTTACATAATCCAATTCCATAATCATACACAACTCAATTCCATACATGAATACATCAATCATCTACA
>JANZLX010000212.1:33698472-33718832 GCA_025531955.1 Erythroxylum orinocense
TGTTTTGAGATATGGATGTGATTTTAGAATAGAAAAGTGCATTAGAGGTTTGTATAATTTGCCTATGAATATTGTTGGATTGTGTTGATGGATTGGAATTTATTGAAGTGTGTTAGGTTAGAATTGCGTTGTTTATGCTGGTTTCCGGACGGGAGGTCCGATGATGGTTGTTATGGTTGGATGTGAATATTAGAAGTGCGTTTGAAACTTTGCAGATTTTTGGGTTTCTTAAAATGCAGTCGTTATACTGCCGAAATTTCCTTAAATTGTGTATGGCTTGTTTGGGAATAAGATTAGTGTGATGGTTTATATGACAAAGGAAAATTAGAATAAGAATAAGAGTTTTACAGGTTCAATGAAAATATGTATGATTAAGACCAATCTTAGGGGTTTGAGATTATGGTTAATATATGGCAAAAGATAGCGAGTTTGGAATGCTTAAATTTCCAAATGGGAAATTATAGTGTTTTGGATTTGTATAAGATTGATATAAGATGAATTAGTATGAAATGAAAGGAATGAAAAAAAAATTCTATACTGGATTTTTCGGATAGGCTTAGTCTAAGGTTTCCAACACGACGTGGGTGTTTTAAAAGATTTGCGCTTTCGGATGTCGACATTTGCTTCCGTTCGTTTCGAAACATTTATTACGATTTGCTTTTGTTTCATTCCGCTTCGAGTTCGATAAGAAATCCATTCTTTCGATTTCTGCTTTCGATTCTGTTTTACTTTTCGTTTTGATCCGTTTCGGTTTCGCTCTTCGTCTCCGTTTTTCGTTTACGTTTTCGTTTTCGATTTTTGTTTTCCGGTTGGGGTCCGGTCTCGAGATCAGGTCCCAACAATCAACCCGTCTCGAAGTGATTGGTTACTCGAATTTAGACTATGCTGGTTATGTAGACTTATGGAAATCTACATTCGCTTATATGTTCCTATTAATTGGAGGAGCAGTTTCGTGAAAAAGTGGAAAGTAGTCTGCATTGCTACTTCCACTATGGAGGCCGAATTTGTGGCATGCTTTGAGGCCACGATTCATGGATTGTGGTTGCAGAACTTTATCTTAGGTCTTGATCTTGTCGACAGTATTACCAGACCGCTAAGAATTTATTGTGATAATTTCGTTTTCTTCTCGAAGAATGTAAAATATTCAAAGGATGCAAAACATATGGATTTGAAGTATTTATTTGTAAAAGAAGAAGTGCAAAAACATAAAGTGTCAATTGAGCATATTAGTACTAATCTCATGATAACGGATCCGTTAACTAAAGGCTTACTGCCCAAAACATTTATTGGTCATGTTTAACGGATGGGCCTTATGGATAAGTCCTTATTAGCATAGAGTCTAACATGTATATATATATCATTGTCTTGCTCGAATTGTTATGACAATTGTGAATTCAATTACAGTCATTTGTGTTTGCTCACTTACTGGTTATCCATATTATGTTGTCTACCATAATTGTTATTTGTGAGATAACAATTATAGAATTATCCACTTAAAGTTTTATGAGTTGAGTTGATTATGTGATATATGGAAGGAATCATGTTGCATAACTTGTGACCGCTATGGTCCCATCATCTTAATTCATTTAAGGGTGACTTGATCGATTCGATGTATTGTGTGCACTTAAAGTTTTATTGACGAATCACCAAGTCGTAACATGGGCTAAATGGGAGATTGTTAGAATATTTAATGATCCATATGACTTATAGTTTGAGTCCTATGAAAAGCACCCAAGATAATGGTTATTGGGTATTAAATAAAGGGACCTCAAATGGTTCAAAGACCCTTACCCTCTCTCTTTCAATATGAACAACACGATGGTTGGTTAAAGTATAAATAAGTTTTAGAAACTTATGAAAGGTTATCTTAACCATTGGACCGCTAAAAGTTCAAGAAGAAGAGAGGAAATAAACTTGTATCAAGAACAGCAAAATCTTACAAAACGATCATGGATACAAGTACACCAAAATTATTCGACATTGTGTTGGAGTCGACGAAGATGAATGCTTGCTGAGAAGATCACTTGCAGCTCATCTTGATTATGTCTATACCGTGAAACACCACCCATGAACTCTGTAGATTTTATCGCTTCCTTTTCATGCATATTTCTTATTAATGCCTGTTTTCTTCTGTAACTAAACTAATTATGTACATTCAACAGGGAATGTGAACATGAATAGTTTCAGTTCTTATTTCTTGGTGGATAAAATCATATTTTCATTTCCATATCAAGACATATAGTTTGCATACCAGTTAACGTTTTCTTTTAACATTTTGATTCCTTTTAGCTTCACTATTTGTGGATTGCTTATGTTCATTAGACTACTCTGCTTTTTAGTTGATTTTGAAGCAGTAAACGGAACTTATATGCGAAGTCTGTTCTATGATTGCTGGAAGCTGCTTGCTTGATTATATGTTTGATAATTCTTTTATCATCTTAAGCTATTTTCTTTCCAGAAATTTAGGACTCCATGGGATGAGGTCAATTAAACGATAGAATAGTCCACAATTGACGCGTCTATAAATAAATGTTAATATGTAGTTGCAAAAAATAATGTTACAGAGTGTTCACCATTTCTATATATTAAAAGTGTTCCAAAAAAAATTCATAATATTATATAGAATAAATTATAAATAATTTTTATTTATTTTCTAATATTAGTTATAATAAAAATTATTAAAAATAAAATAATAAAATTTTTAATTTTTTGTTAATTTTATATTTAATGATATTCTCACGATACGTCACATATATAAATAATTATGTGGAAAAAAATATTTTGACGTCAATTAATTTATTAGAAATTAGAATATTTTAATTGAATAATTCTAAAATTTTTAAACCTTAAACCACCTTTTTTATTTTAAAGACTGGAACTAAGATTTTGGCGATCTAGAACTAGAAGACCTAATGATTGCTGGTTCACTCGTTTTATAAGAGAGGCAGGGGTCTATTTCACGATCGGATGCTCCTCTATACTGCAAATTACAGATGTGAAAGAATTTTGTAATTTGCACAATCAAAAAATGGAAAAAATATAAATGCAAAGGTTAAAAGAAATGAAAAGAATCAATAGTTGCTCGTATGTTTAATCAGTTTTAAGCGTGCACTTAACCTACAACGACCTCCAATTCCAAACATGCATGCAGTTATCACATCAAAGACCTCTCCCAGGGAAGAAACACTGCTGCAGTTGCAGCAATTAGCGATGATTGTTTTTGGTTCGGTTAATTATGGTTTAAAATTAATGGATTCAATTCCAATTTATTTAATTTTAACTTAAATTTATGTTTTTTAATACTTTTAGTTCTCAAACTAAATTTAAGTTCAAATTGTCTAACTCTAAATTTGAATATATAAAATAACACCATTTTTAAAATTTAAATTAAAAAAAATTAACACAACTCGGATTTAATCCAATTTCGAATGCGCTACAATTAACCTGGACCTAATCGAACTTCAGATACGCCACATGTCTTGGTTCCATTGAGTCTCGGGTTAAGCCTAAATTTTCCAGATAAGAATACCTAGATCAGGTGCTCCTGTAGGTAGCGTTTTCATAGAGACATTGCTGGCTTTGGCCTAGTTAGAGAGAGAGTGAATAATGAGTTTTTGGATAAAACATTAGTTGATATATAATTTTTTATATAAATATTTTTAGTTATAATTTGAATGTTTTATTAATTTTAATAATTTTAATTAATGTCAAAGAAAACAATTGCATGACTCGTTAATTATAACTAATTTTAACTGACGAATTATTAAATAATATTATTTTTATTTTAAATAATAATATAGAAAATGATTTATGATCCGCAGCCAGCTTTGACCTGCATATATTATTATTATTTATTGATATGCAGGTAAAAGCTGGCTGCGGATCATAAATCACTTTCTATTATAAAATTAGACCAAGATTTATGATTTTAAATATAACTTATCTTATTATATACCATGAAGTTGGTGTGTCATTGTTGACTAAAAAAATGGTCGTCACCACCAAATCTAACATGCTAAAAGATGTACATGCAGACGTCTACACATAGGCATCCATAAGGCTTTTTTTTCTTTTTTTTTTGGAGACGTGACTGATTATGGAGAGACTGGGATTAGCTGAGCTTAGGTTAGAAACATTCTTGTCACTAAACTTTTCTTCTTCAAGCACCTTTTATGTTGGACTTTTTTTATAGGTCAAGAAATGTTTATAATGTAAGACATTTTTATTCTTAGGGATAATTTTGTCCATATCTCATTAAGTTGGACTAACTTTAATTGCAATTGGTTTTTAAATAAATTATCGATTAACCTACGTCATTTGATCCAGATAAATATATTACAGCGACCCAAAAAATGATCTAGATTAATGGGTCGAAGTCCGGGTGAAAAATGGCTCTCGATTAGTGTAGATCAGGTCTATATCGGCCTTGTGATGGGGAAGTTCGATATGAAAGCTATATAAGATAAGGTCTCCTGCAGTTACTCATAAGCTGATTCACGAGCATAAGGTTCCTGACCCGTTAAGGAAGCTCGGGATTTGAGAAAACTGTAGAAAGGCTTACCCATAAGTCAGTGAGTACTTTCCACTAAAGGCCGCTGGAGATTCGAAGTCGTTTGGAGCTCGGAATCACCATTGGAAACAGAGATGGAATCAAAATCCAGGTATTCCGCATTACTTTTGTTTCTAATCCTTTCACGGGATCCTGGGGTACGTAATAAAGAACCCACTACGTACTATCATGTTGTATTAGAACGATTACGTAATCGGATTGTCAGAAACGGAGGTTTTTCGATTTTTCATCTCATTTGAATTTTCGTTGTTTTTGATTCGTTTTTCAATTTTTTTGCATATATAATTGCGTAAAAGTGGTATACATAAGGCTAGCTATGGAAAACGAGCCGAACAGAGCGAAAAACGAAGTTTGAGATGTCAGAAATCGCCTCCGATGTCGGAGGAGGCGAAGGACGTCGGGCGTGTGCACGCTATGCACCCGACAACGCTATAGTGGCTCGGGCGCGGGCGTAGCACACGTCAATCGCTACGTGTCGTGCGGCTCCACGAAACGGGCGACTCGTGCAGATGCGACTAGCGGTCCGCAGGGGACCCGCGGGAAACGGCAGGCACGTGCCCACCTAGGCCGTCCATGCGGCATACACGTGGCACCAACCGATTTCTATTTTTTTGGATTTATTACATATGTAATAAATTAAGGTTTAACTCCAAAAAAAAGAATTAAGGTATTCTGAATCCGATTTCGATTGAATTTTCATGCTTCGGACTACGTATGAGGGAGATACCTGAGGGTCTCATGTCTCGGGCTCATTTTCAGTGTTCGAAATTGCATGATAATCAACTGGGAAAGGAATTGAGACATTCTGAAGCCATTTTTGAGTGAATTTTTGTGCAACGAACTTGCCATAAGAGAGATACATGAGGTTGTCTTGTCTCAGGAGGTCAGTTCAATATCCGATGACGCACGATAGTCACTCTATTGAGATTTTTCTTTTACGAAGGTCTTAAATAAAGTTTTCGAAGAATGTCTTCAGCACGTATGTGTGACAATGCGATTGTGCATTCAAAGTTTTGCATTTCTTAAGATTACATGGTCACATACGGTATTCCCATGAAGGATGTGAGGATGACATAAAGATATATCCCTTGTGCTTGCGGACTTTTTGGATGCTGATGAGAATGTAGTCATCAAAGTGGCTTTTTAAGCTAGTATTTAAATTATTTTGCTTGCATGTTGGGGGATGTCTCTAGTTTTATGTTTGGTTATTCTACCCAAAGGCGTTGGCCTTACATAAAATTTTGAGATGTGCATAAGGCATTAGATGGAGGATGGTTGTTGCTCAAGTGTTCTATTCACCCAAAGGTAGTAGTGTCATGAGAGTTGATGGTTTGTACTATGATTGCTTTTATGTATGGAAGTCTATTGCATATATTATGTATTAAGCTCAAAGGTGTTTCATAATATGTATGATCGGATTTTAGGGAAGATATTATTAATGGCTTTAGTATCACTGTTGTCCTACATTTGTGTTGAATTAAAGATTATTATCTAGAAGTCACTTTTTCAGTCAACCAAATCAGTGTTACTATTGAAACCCTTGCTGGTTCAATATAAGGAATTAACGGAGAATTAGACGGAGGATGTTTTGAAGGTTATAGAAATGGGGTTGAAATGACCATACAGACAGGTAAGTCATCTCCAATTACATCTATGAGCTCAATAACTCATAAAGTTGCCTATGAATTCTAGGATTGGTCTAACAGATTATATCTAACGACCATTAAAAAAATCCATACCTGACCATCTACAAAGTAGACTTTCAAACACAGATATAACGAAGGAGTTTCTTAACAAGGTCTCTTAGAGGTACATAGTCTCATCCGGTATTAAGACAAGTGCCTTGTTGAAAGTATTATTCTCCATAAAGCATGCAGAGGAAAGGGGGAGTAATTGAGTACTTATCAAGAATAGCTTATTTTCACAATAGGTGAAGATATTGAGACTTCAACACTTTAATATTCCACTGAGTTGCTGAGGTGGAGAAACTCAAGTTGTTACTCTTACAGTCCTTAAAGCAACTTAAGGGAAGAAAAAGATGAAGCCCATAAAGTTCAAACGTAGAAGTTCAAATCTTCTCCATATGTTGATGCAGGTCAAACTAGTTCTGGTAAAAGTCCATTGGACATAAAGATACTAGAAATATAAGGTTTAAGGGAAGACTGAGATCATCGGGTTATTCTTTGGTTTATCAATCATAAATTTAATTTGCGATAGTCACATTATATATAAGTGACTATTTAGTGGAACATCTGATCAGAGTGCTTCCACAATGCACTAGTTCATATCCAAGATCAAGCCAAATAAAGGGAATGACGAACTGATGGTTCACAGCAATCAAGAGATGGAAGTAATACCTATAAAGGGGTGTATGTATTGAATTTTACAGTCAAGTTCATAAGGTATACATGACACATTTTATATGTGATCTTTTGATCAATTAAAGACACTGAAGGTTAACGTTTTGCATTTAATACTTCAGTTGTACAATTGCTGTTTAATGCAAAACATAAAGGTAAAACTTTCTTGTCATATGGTTTGTATAGAATGTGTCTTACCCCGAATTATATATGTACTTCTTCGTATCATGCTAAGCAAGGTATGAAGGACCTGATGAATGAGAAGTCATACATGGTATGACATAAAAGTTTAAGCCACATTTTCAAAGCTAGAACTGAGAGATTGATCAAGGAAACCATTTCTCAATTCTAGATTAAGATGATTTGGAGCATGTATTGACAATCATAGGGGTAAGTTGACTAATAAGGACACTGAGGTCAACTCATGCTTCTAACTTGTTGAGTCAGATGCATAAAGATTTCGGTAGACCTCATAGAATTGCATTGTGCAATTCTGAAAGGATTCTAACATTTCTTGGTGATTATTTCCATCAAAGTTATGTGTTCTTGCTTAAAGTCAGAAGGTTGAGAACTAGTTGGAACAATTCATCAAGATAGTCAAATTTGACCATGGAGAAAAATATCACGACAAACATGATGTTTTAGGACTTTAACAAGTCCGTTTGTCAGATATATGAAGTCAGTTGGAATAGTAACCTAGTTCACTATGCCGAATAGTTCTGAGCAAAATAGTGTGATGTCGAAAGGCAAATTGCACCCTAAAGAACTTAAAGAATTCAATGCAGAGCAGAACTAATCTACCTATCTAGAAATTGAAAAACTAGATGTTGCAGAGCATCAATGACAATCATTTTATGTCGAAGGAATTCGAAATCCATCTTCTGAATTAGTTCCCTCTTCGAGTGAGAGTGTTTACTTTTCGATAGTATAAACATTAAGCTTTTATGTTACAGAGTTTAGTATTGTACAAAAAAACACATTTGGTTTAACACCTCTTAAAATTTTATATTAATATCTAAAATTCTTAATTATATTCAATATTCATATTTTTATTTTAATAGTTATGAGAATTAATCAATTTAAATACAATTTGGTATATTAAAATTAAAATCTGATATATTAGAAAATAAATTGTGTATATATAATTCCCAAACTAACCTTCGGAATAGGTCAGGAGAATTTCTTTCACCAAATTATACTCTTTGAAGCTTATCGGATGTAAATACTGTTCCTCCCCACCAAAATTTTCTCTCTATCTGAAAATCACGTATTTTTATGAAGTTATGGTAGTTGATTCTGATTTGTATGATAGATGGGCCTCACCAGTGAAACCATTTCAATCTCTTGAGATCCTATCTTTTATAGATTAGCCTGGAGCCTTCCCTTGTCACAGGGAGATATATGTATAAATTTGTCCAATTTAAAAGGTGCTGCACCTAAACATCTTCCCTTTTTGGCAAAACTTGAGATTAATGAATGTCCTTACCTTCAAAAGGTGCTTTATCTTTCATGATCTTATTTTTCTCAGAGAATTGCCTATTAAAATTTGTCCCATGATGTTGTATCCCTACCAGAAGGGCTGCAACTTACTATAGTCTGAGGTCTGTGGAAGGGCTTCGTCAACTAACTTTCCTGGAAAGCTTGAATAAATTGTTGCCCTAGCTTGCAATCCTTGCCAAAGAGATTGGCGTCCTCCTTTTGTTCTCTACACATCGGGTATTGTCTTTTACTGAAATTTCACACATTCTTATCATTGTGATTGACTGGGGCACGATGAGTAGTCTCCGTCCATTGACTCGTCAAGCATTGGTATTTATTGATAACAATTTCATCCTGAGTTTTTTTTTTTCCACTGTCCTGCTTCGTTAAGTTAATTTGGTACTGCTTCATTGCTAGTGTTCAAACTTCAAATGCTTCATGATATGCGCAGTTGACCTTGTGAGGGCACGTGTTTCTGTGAAACTATATATGGCCCCGCATCAGGACTTGATGGATACTTCCATTAGCCCAAAGCAAGAAATATGAAGTCAAGTCTTTGCAAATTGAAAGGGACAGCACCGCGATTGTCAAACCAAAGTGGCTGCCTCCGAAAACAAGATCGTTAAAAGGGCCCACTTCAAACCCCACATCAAACCTGCCCAAATTGACACCAGGCCTCCGGTACAGGATCCATCTCTTATCTCTACCACTCTCTCCCTTTTTCTATACGTATGGATATGATTATTACATATATGTGTGTACTGTAAGCTAGCACACAAGCTCCTACATAGACGTAGGTTCATGGTCTGCTTTATTATAAGGTCTATGTTCTGTTTTATTTTGTTTTTGATCTGAAAAAGAAAGGCAGAACTGTTGAAATTGGCAGATTCGGAGATACACAATTGACACTGTAGGTTGCTTCAATTTCCAATTGCCAGATCAAATGATTTTTATCTGTGGATCGTGTGTTTACAATTTCTTTTCATATCATACTTCTCTCTAGTTCATATGTCCTTCCCTTCCAAAACATTATGTTGATGAAGCCTACAGCGGCTTTCAAACCCAGGCCTGTCGAAATAGGCAAATACGAATAATGCCGAGCTAGGATGGCAGTTTATTCCAAGAATTGCTTTTTAAGTAGTTAGTTCAAAGTACTTGCTAAAGTTATGTAGTCAAATTTTCACATGAAACAACCATCTTCGCTTCTTTAGACTCTTATTTGTTAAATGTAATAAGCTGGAGACGGGACAAAGTCCGACAGAGCATGCAGTGGGAACAAATTTTTAGATATAGACTTTAGTTGGGATAAAATAAAATTTCTCTAAATTTATATCAAATTTTCTTATTAATTTTTTTTTCTTCACTCTTCGCTAGGGCAGAAGTAAGTCGGCTCTTAACTACTTTGAGAATTTGCTTTTGACTATAATGTATTTGACCCAACCTACCAATAGGTTTAAAGTTTTTGTATATTAGTCCATTGTTTGAGCTAACTTTGTACTACCAAATTCATAAACGATTGCTACCCGTCACGATTATTCTGTGGCTTGAGTGAAAATTGGTGAATTCTAAAGTTGACTTGTCGTCTTTATCTACTTGCCAGTGTCAAATTTGCCAACCAGTGCTTGTTAATCCGATATCTAGGAACCATTACATGTTTTTTACATTTTGGCATATTGACATGCAACCATTACATGCGTTCTTGCCATATTGACATGCAACGATTACATGATTTCTTACATTTTGGTTATTCAAGTTTCAAGGAAGAGAATCTCTGGTTACCAGGAATCGTTTCTATTAAGAAATTTGGACTTATGTGGACGAGTCCTTTTAGTTTCTACCAACACAATGTTAGCTTCTTTCTAATTAATGTAGAACTTGTATTTGATCTTCAATTTCGTTTTCAGTTATTTGGCAGCCAAATTTGAACCATCCCCTTTCGTAATCTGTTAGAATGTGAACACAAAAGCTTTCTACTTTAAATAATTCTTCTCTTAAATCTGCCACCAAATAGAATTAAAGAAAATGATTTGTTTCATTTTGTTTGGATGTGAAAACTTGAGTGGACTGGACAAAGTAGGGTGGGAACTATGGAGTGCAAATGAGATTTACTGGGGAAGGTACTTGTCTACGTTCCAACTTTTGCCATATGCACTTGATGTTGCATATTAGAAAACTAAAGTAGGAATAATTGACTGGCAATCTTATGTCATCAATATCCCTTGCGGGTATGTATTGGTGTTCATATTGACTTTTAGATTCGCCATAAGTTGGGTTATTTTTTAAAGTTTAGATCTTCTGTCCAGTTTTATGGTGTCTTATTGTATCCAGTGAATCTCAGTCATTCATTTATGCGGATCCCACGTTTATTTATGTAGAACCCATGCGAAACTCGCATAAATAAATGGCTGAGAATCACTGAACATAATAAGATACCATAAAACTGAATAGAGGATTTATACCCATTTGTTCTAAGGATGTGAACAGTCGCAGTCGGCTGCTGTTTATAATCTGCATGCTTCCCCAAGATAAGAACATTTATTTGTTCCACACCCACAAGCTTTCCAAAAGTCCACTCTCATTTATCTGCTCCACATGCTTTCCAAAAGTCTAATCTTTCTTTCATTGCCATATCTCGAAAGCTTACCTTAATAAGTGACCCTTATCTTCTTTGGGGGTCCCAAATACTACAGTTTTGTTATCTTATTTATTTCTTGACCAAATTTGATAATCATTCATATATAATAGTACCAGAATTCAATTCAAGCGTCTTTAGGTGGTGGATGGTATTGTGATCTGCTCTGATATGCCCATGCATTTAGGTGATATTTGCCTTTTAAATGATATATATATATATAAATTTCTGCAAGAAATGGCATCGTAAATGGTCTGTTTTGACCAATTTCTAATTGATGGTCATGGCAGGCTGCATGATTTTCTTGAATGAAATAAAATAATGGAGGTCTAGGTATTGGACTTTTACGTGGAGTGTGGGTCTATTGTACGTTACAAACAATTCGGGAGATTGCAGACTCGCTCAATCTGACCATAACCAAGACATGTAACATTCCTCTTCCGAATTAATTGTAAAACAACGAAATGGAAGAAGTTTATATTGAATTTCTCAAGTTTTGCTTTGATGATAAAAAGAAGATCATGTAGAGCCAATTAGCCAGACGAGGGAAATAAAATGGGAATAGGAACTAAGAAGCATATGTATCGCTTGAATTTGGTTGCTAAAATTTGAAGTCCGTCGAGTAATTTAATCACCACAGATTTATCTCTTTTCTTTCTTTTTTTTACTCAAAAAAATCACAATTTTAATATTGTGCTGCAATTATTTAGTATTTTACTAAACGATTGCAAGTCAGAAAGTCAATTTATTTTCTGAAATCCTAAATTTTAATTTAACGTAACATTAAGTCTTGGTAAAATGGTCCACGTCTTAACTTGATCAAGAAATTTTTTGCACTTAACAAAGTCAATTGTGTTTGAATATTGACCAAATTTCCAATAAAGACTAGTCATCGAAATGTCTCATTTCTATACGTAGTTATATATCTTTATATATATATATATCCTGAATGTAATTTAAGAGATTGCATACTGGAAATAAATATCCAAAGATTTAGAAGGACATTGCATGATTCTTGACTTCGGATGGTAGCATCAATTCCCGTTAGAAACATTTGCGGGGTTGGATTTTAGTATTTTAAAAATATATATGATTGGAACTTGGCCTGCAGTCGGGTTTTAGTATAATTTATATACATAATTTTATCATTTTTCTGAACCAATATCATCGACCCACAAGTCAAAAGAAAAATCTAGATTTATGTGGAACCAGTAAAAAACACGTGGAAATTATTTTATATTCTTTTCAAGAATTTTATATGAGTTTATTATCCAATTAGAAACTCCTTTTTTGCTCTAAATTTAATTAGTCGTTGTCAAAATACAACGATAATGAATCAGAATCTTAAGTTATGAACTGTAAATCTACTCATTTGTTAAATGAAAACAGACTACAATAGTATCCATTTTTAATAATGGGCAGCTGGAAGCATTTATTACTATTAGATATATAAAATCAAATTTAAAACAAATGTCAGAATTTACATTCATATAATTTATTTAATAGAATATAATTAATTGAAAATTTCAATTCAAACAATTATTAAAATTTCTCACGCAATGCAAATTCAACCTCCAAGACTTGGAATCATTTGAGAAGTCCACGTTGAATTCAAACCATCATGAACCACTTAAATCACCCTTAAAGAGAATAATATCCAGTTATTACTAAGTATGTATTGTAATATATAACGGTACTTTAGTTACGTATCTTAGATCGAAATGCGGAAAATACCTAATTTTGATTTCCATAACTTCAAACGAGTTTTTCAAAGTCGCAACGAACACGAATCCATTGCCGCTTTCATGAGAACTACTCTCCGAGATGCGGGTAAGGTCTTTCTACAGTTTTCTCAAAATATAAACTCTCTTAACAAGTCAAAAAATCTTTATGCTTACGATTAATATGAGTAACTGCAGGAGACCTTAACCTTTTATATATAGTTTCCATATGGGCTTTCCTATCATAAACCCGATATGGGTCCGGTCCACACTAATTGGGATCTATTTTTCACACAGATTTCGACCCATTGATTTAGATTATTTATTGGACCACTTTATTATCTCAAATTACGTTACTTAACCAATAATTTATTTAAAAACCGAAAAAAACAATGAATGGTTGTCTAACTTTATGAGAAAGGACAAAATTGTCCAACATTTTCCCCCTTAGACAAGCATTAATTGTAGTCTTGACTCTAGTTTAAAAACTCAGTTAAGTCACGCTACTGAATTAGTCGACTAAGTTTAAAAGCAGAATATTTGATCCAAAAATAAAGAAAGTCCATCATTTCATCTTACAAGGCTTTCGACACCAAAAAGTATCAAATGCATGTGTCATGTGCTACACACATTCAATACAATCACGTATACCTAATATCTCACTAAAATGAATGGAAAAATGGAGTGTGGCAAACTAAGATGATACCTTTATGATCTAAATTATATCATCTTCGCTTGTAAGTCTCGATTTCTTCAACTTTATGCTAAACTGCAAATGCTAAATTGTATTAGAGAAATCCTATTTTCTCTCACCGAATGATGAACAACATTAGAGAAAACTTGTTTCCTCTCACCAAATGCAAAACTTTATTAGAGAAAACCTTTATGTTCTCCAATTGAATGTTAAACTGCATTAGAGAACCTTTATGGGATTAAAAATCTTATATCCCCCTATGTCATGTCAAACGTTATGGATATCTTTACAAAATTGTATGCATCTAAATGACATAGGCTCAAGGTCAATCTATATATATGCCCAATGACCTTTAAATACTTAAGATCGACACAAATCTTAAGACTTTTATATGTATCATGACAATATACGATTACACATATTACCAAGGATAAATGATGTTCATCTTTATTGATGAACCATCATACCGTCATAATACATCAAATGTATAAATGTACATGAAGCAAACATAACGATCCGCTAACTAATAGTGTCTAAGGACGTCAAAACACCCATACTGTATACTTGTGTCACAAACACAAGTGGGCGAAGTCCTTTAGTTAAAGGATTAACTATCATTTCCTTAGTTCTTAAATTCTCCAAACTTTAATGTCACCTTTTCGTATTAACACCTTTATGGTCAAATAATTGACCTTTAAATGCTAAACCCCTGTGATTTTTTGTTATTATTAAACAACATAGCAAGAAGATTACCACTGTACAACTGAATGGGTCTAGCCACTGAATCAACCACAAACAACTTAGAAATCAAGTTTCTAAGCTAAACCGTCTGTGGAGTAGCCCCTTAGCATACACTCTGTATGTATGGTCGAGGAAGTCACCCGTGTCTACTTGACACTCTTCCACGATATTATACCATCTTCAAACTTAAAACATGTAACTTTAAGTGGACTTTCGATCATCTGGACATATAGACAAATTTGAAACTGAATTCCTTACGAGGTTTAGTCTGTTGACTGTGCTATATGTCAACATATAATCCTTAGTTCCTTTAAGTGGCTCAACACTCATTAGGCTACATTCCAATGGTCTACACCTGGATTAACCATATATTGACCAAACAGTCAAATAGTAAATGCAATGTCCCACCTAGTACATAGCCAAGCGTACATCAGGCTATCAACCATACTAGTATACGGAACATTTCTCATAAATTCTCTCTTTACTTTATTCTTTGGATATTGTGCCAAAGATTATCTCTCACTATGAGAGATAGGTGTTATGATAGGTTTACAGTTAACCACATTAAACCTTTGTAACACATACTCAATGTATATACTCTATGAGAGGCCTGATGAGTGTTGAGATTTGTCTTAGTGAATCTGAATAATTAGGAAAAAAGATGCTATGTCAAGGTCTTTTATGTCAAAGTTCTTAACCAAAAGTTGCTTAATCGTATACAATATGGTCAACTAATTTGACATAAGCAATATATCAACCACATGCAATAATATGAAGATAATTTTGCTCCTCCTGACCTTATAGTATAAGCATCTTTTAACTTTATTTTCTATGAAACCGAAAGAGATCATAACCTCATCAACTGTAAGGTATCACTTTCGTAAGGTTTGATGTAAACCATATATTGATCTACATAATACACAAACCATGATAGTTCTATTTGGATCCTGAAATCCTTCAAGTTATACATAAACCTCTTCATAAAGGTCTTTACTCAGGAAAGTAATTTTGACAGTCATCTGATGTAATTCTATATCATCACGAGCTAAAATTGGCTTAATCACTTAAAATATATTCTACGAGGATACGAGAGAAATGGTAACATTAAAGTTAACATTTCTCCCTAAGTGAACCATTAGGCTACTGAACTAGCCTATAAACCACTGAACTCTATCCTGAAATCCTTTAGGTTTAATCTTCATTTACAACTGACAAGTTTGTAGTTCCGTTGTAAATCAACTGGCTCCCAAATCTTACTATGTTTCATGGATTGCATCTCGTTATTCATTGCATCTTACCACACATCAATATTGGGTCTAGAAACAGGTTCTGTAAAAGTAGCTATATTCGAAACATGTCTAATATCATAGTTTTGTACACCTGATAGACTATGTAATCAGATGGGATAGCAGATCGTCTCACTCTGGTAGATTTACCTAATTGCATTAGATCTTGTACCCCTAGGAACCACTGTGTGTACAGGTATAGATTCCTGTTCCTATACAGGCACGGTATAGAGACTTAGATCCATCGAATCTAATTGTATAAGTAGCAAGTACATAATAACTGTGTATCTGCCCTGCTATCATCAAAAGGGTCAAAGAGTCTACCATCATCATAGACATTGTATTTTAGAAACTTAGTTGTTTGTGATTCCACTATTCTGTCCCACCTTTTTTTACAGTAAAAGCTATAGCCTTAAAATGTCGAGATGTCTTATTAAATAGCAATGAGCGGAACGAGTATGCAATCTTTCTTTATAAGGATTATACTATCTCAGTAGAGTAGCCCCATACACAAATTTGTGCAAATATGGGTTTCAAAACTTCTATAAAATCAAATAGAATAGTCTTGTTCTGTATTGACTTCTTCAAATCCTTTGGGGTGTAGTTATGCCTTTCGGCAACACACCATTTTTCCTAAGAACTACTCGATATAGTGAATTAAGCCACTATTCTAACTAATTTCAAATATCTAACAAATGGACCTTTTAAAGTCCTGAACACCATATTTGTAATGATATTCTCCTCCATAGTCAAATCTGACTATCTTGATGAATTTTTCCAATTGGTTCTCAACCTTTAGTATTTAAGCAAAAACACATAACTGTAATGGGAATAACCATCAACAAATGTCATACTACATTTGGAATTGCACAATGAAACTGTATAAGATCTACTGATATCTTTATGTATGTATAAGGTCTACCGATATCTTTATGTATGAGACTCAATAAGTCAAAAGCATAAGTTGACCTTAATATCCTTATTAGTCAACTTACCGCTGCAACAGTCAGCATATGTTCCCAGATCATCACAATCTAGAATTGAGAAATGCTTTCCTTAATCAATCTCTTAACCCTAGCTCTGCAAATGTGGCTTAAACATTTATGCCACACCAAGTATGCCTTCTCATTCATCAGGGGTTTTCATTTCATAACTTTTTTAGCAAGATACGAAGAAGCATATATCTAATTCGAAGTAAGACAAATTTTATACAAACCATATGATAAGAAATTTGTACCATTATGCTTTACATTAAACAAAAACTATATAATAGAAGCATTAAATGCAAAATGTCAACCTTCTTTGTCCAAATTGATCAAAAGATCACATATAAAATGTGTCGTGTAAAACCCAAAATGAACCTTACAATAAGGTTCAGTAGAAACATTCCCTATAGATATTACTTCTACTTCTTCATTGCTGTGAACCATTAGTTTTCCTTTCCCTTTATTTGGCTTTATCGTGGATATGAACCCCTGCATTGTGGAACCATCTTGATCAAATACTTAATGCGACTATTGCAAATTAGATTGATAAATTAATAAGTCAAAGAGTTACCTAATAGTTTCAGTCTTTCCTTTTAGGCTTTATACTGCTGGCTTCTTTATGTCATGTGGACCTTTACTAGCACTAGTTTGACCAATAATCAGCACGTGGAGAAGATTTGAACTTTCTACCTTTAAACTTAACGGGCTTTATCTTTGCCTTCCTTTTAGTTTCTCGAGGGTTGTAGGAGTAGCAAACTTAAGTTTCTCCCCCTCAGCAACGCAATGAGCTATCAAAGTGTTAAAGTCCTATTCCTCATCTAACGAGTAATATGTCATCACCAGATTACTAAACTTTGGAGGGAGCGTATTCAGAGCCTGGTGAACAATGAAGACTTCAAAAAGATGAATGTTTAGCATCTTCAGTCTACTATTAAGATGAATCATTCTTGATATGTACTCCATTAATCCTCCTTCTCCTGTATACCTCATGGAGAATAATTCTTTCATGAAGGCACTTGTCTTAACATTAGGTGAGATTGTGTACCTTTAGGAGACATTACCAAGAAACTCATTCGCTAAGTTTGTGTCCGGAAGTACACTAAGTAGATGGTCAGGTATGGATCTCTTAATGGTCATAAGACATAATCTGTTAGACCGAACTCAGGCTTCATAGGCTACTTTATGAACTCTCGAGCTCATGGCTATAGGTGGAGATCGCCTATTCTTCTATATGGCCATATCGACCTCAGCTATCTTGATAACATTCAATACATCCTCCATCCACTTCTTTGTATTAAAACCAGTCGGGGTTTCAATGGTGATGGTGATTTTGTTGACCGAAAAGGTTACTACAAAATAATGATGTTAAATCAGTACAAACATAGCACAACAACGATACTTAAAGCCACTAAATAGTATCTTTTCTGAAAATTTGATTACACATATTATAAAATACCTTTAGGCTGAATACATAATATATGCAATTAGACTTCCACATAAAAGTGATCAGAGTATAAACCATCAACTCTCATGACACTACCACCTTTACACGAATGGATCACTTAAGCAATAAATTTCCTCCATCTAATGCCTTTATGCACATCTCAAAATATTATGTAAAGCCAACACCTTTGGGTATAATGACCAAACATAAAATCAGAGACATCCCCCAACATGCAAGCAAAACAATTCAAAATATTGACTAAAAGGCTTCTTTGATGACTACATCTTCATCAGCACTAAAAGAGTCCACAAACACAAGAGATACATCTTTATAATATCTTCACATTCTTTATGGGCATATGGTATGTGAAATTGTAACATCAATAAATGCAAAAATCCAAATGTATAATCCCATTGTCACACACTTGTGTTGAAGACATGCTTTAAAAACTTCATTTGAGACTTTTGCAAAGGAAAAATCTCTTTAGCGATTATCATGCATCATTGGATACTGAACCGATCACTCGAGACACGAGAACCTTGTATATCTCCCTTATGGCAACTTCGTTGCACGAAAATTCACTCAAAAATAGCTTTAGAATGTCTTAATACCTTTTCTGAGTAACTATCATGTGATCCCGAACACTGAACATGAGACCCAAGATATAAAAACTTGAAGTATCTCCCTCATGTGATGTCTTCAGCATGAAAATTTACTCAAAATTGGATTCAGAACGTCTTAATTCCTTTTCCTAGAGTTAAACTTTAATTTATTATTAATGTAATAAATCTAGAAAAATGGAAAATTTCACTTTATAATTTTTCTGGACCTGAAAACTGACCTTAAACACCCCGAGACATTCTTACGGGAAATCTAAAATTTGTGTGTTTTTTTTGTCCCCGACGTTCTCAATTGTCCCTATTGGAAAAAGACAATTTTTGACAAGTTTCGGGCCATTTTTTGAGCTCCTAAGCTCATTTTCATCCCGTCTTGAGTGTATACGATTTTCATGCAATAAAAAGCAAGAAAAAACTAAGAAACCGAAGTTTATTCTTTGAAAACCTTATGGAGAGAAAAATAAAAAAATCTTCATTTTTAACCACCCGATCACGTTACCATTCTGATACCATGTGTAATACATGATGATACCTTAGTTATCTTGGATCGAACGTGAAAGGACAAGAAATGAAGAAATGTGAAAATACCTTATTTCGGTCTCCATAACTTCAAATAAGCTTTCTAAATCCGAAACGAGCGTGAATCTACCGTCACCTTCATGAGAACTACTCTTTGGGACACAGGTAAGGTCTTCCTATAGCTTTCTCAAAATGTAAGTTCTTTTAACAGGTTAGAGAATCTTTACGTTTACGATTGATATGAGCAACTATAGGAGACCTTAACCTTTATATATAGCATTCATATCGGGTTTCTCCATCACAAGTACGATATAGGTTCGGTTCATACTGATTGGGATCCATTTTTCATACGAACTTCGACTCATTAATTTAGATCGTTTATTGGGCTACTTTTTTATCTTTGTCTGGATCAAATTACGTAACTTAATTGGTAAGTTATTTAAAAATAAAAAAATGCAATGAATAGCTGTCCAATTTTATGAGAAAGGACAAAATTGTCCAACTTGCATATGCATTTGGTTTCAGAGTTATTCTAAATGGCATAGTAATAATCGTAGACAACCCACATATTTTTCTTTTCCATTGGTAATTCTTAAAAAAATTAATTCTGCGCTCTGTATGACGTCCATGAATATATAACTACCCTTTTACTATTGCAATTCCATTTACAACCTTTTACATTTTTCTTATCAAGTAAAAACCAGAACTCACCTTTGGTCCCTTCCAAACTTCATTTTATTTATTATTTATTACTATTATTATTATTTGAATAAAAACAGTCTTACTCAAGAATGACCAGCCGTTGGTATTAATAGAAATAAGAAGTGCAGGTAATCACGTAATGAACTTAAAAAGCCACAGGTAGCTTTGGTATAGTAACGCCCTTGAAATCACCTGTTTCATTTTTATTGTTACTGCTTTGGTTTAACTTATCTTATCTGCATATTTATGTAAGAACATGTTATCTAATTCTAATCCTACTGTAACGTGGCTTGGTACCCAAATCCTTACGATAGTTGTACAATTGTAGGATTCAGGAGCCTCATTATTATGTCAGCATGAAGGAAATATTTGTTACAGAGATGTCATAAGTTTGTTAAGAAATCAAGTATATAAGCATCTATTCGTAGGCACGTGACCACATGCACTAGTTTTGTTGTTCTAATCCTATTATAATTTTATATAAATATGTGGATGAGATATATTAAAATAGGGTTAGAATAGCAAAACTGGCACAAATAATTTCATTTGATATATGTAAAATGTTTTGTACAAGTTTTGAGATGGAATAGAAAATGAGTTTCGTCTACA
>JANZLX010000212.1:33748020-33759330 GCA_025531955.1 Erythroxylum orinocense
TCGCGTATCGAAGCTGACTCAAAGACGAAGACACTGATAAATTTTGAGCTCCTAAATCATTGCCATGTATTTTCTATGCACTGTCGAAATTTACTTTGAAAACTCCATTCTACAGCTAAAACCATGCTCCAGAGATGAAAACAAGAAGCATAGTTGGGTTTGTGTGAAAGTGACGACAGCAGTAAAAGTTGACAAAGAAGAAAGAGATTATGCATGCGTGAAGTGAGGCATGCAGAAAAGGATTTTGAATATAGAGAAACATCCAATAATGTTAGCTGGAGGCAGGAACTCGGAAAAAGAAGAAAACAAGAATAGCAGCAATTGAAGACCATGCAAACAACAAACGTCCACCCACGCAGCCAAGAAGAAAAATGACAACACCAAGCACTCATCCATATTCAGTTATTCACGCAGACAAGACAAGGGCCATGCACGCACATTAAGGGAGAAATAGCTAAAGTGGCTGGTTGTTTTTGAAAGAAAACAAATAAGTGGGGATGTTACAACATGAAGAGGGGCCTCTTGGAGTTGAAGACGCAGACCTACACAAGAAAATAAAGCACCAGCTAGAAGAGAGAAAGTGAGAAGGACGTTGGCAAGTGGCAACAAACAAACAAAAGAGAGGACCCACCACAAAAATCAGCACTCACCTATTCAACATTCACGAGATATGCTTGGCTGGACACACAAAGAAGGGGGCCACAGGCCACTCAACTCTCCATTGACTCTTGACATTCACGCACAATCAAAGAGGGGTGGCTACTTCATTTTTTTTATTTTTGGTTAATTTGGCTCTCAACTTTACAAAAATTATTCTTTTCTTATGAATTTTCTCAAAGCATAATTACTTTTATTTCACAATATATCTATAAAATCACTCATTTTATTTCACTGATTATTTCCAAATTTCACTTAAAAATCAGGGTCCAACAACCAACCTCCCCTTCAAACTCCTAAACTTTCACTATGGGATAACTCCTATTTATAACTCTCAAACTACTCACCATTTGATAATCTATCAATATAGGATAAAAGTTGGTACTAATAACCCACCAATGTGGGATCAAAACATTGATGCCAAAAAGAACAAATCATCAGAGTCATTCCTCTTCTTTTTGCTCTACCATAGCTCGCATCCTACTTTCCTCTAGGTATGGTTGGACATAGGACTATTGTGAAAATCAACCGGATTAGAGTAGGTTCACAGCTAAATAGGATTGAAAGAATAGTAATGAATATACTGATTTTACGTGAAAAACTCCCAAATTAGGGTAAAAACTACGGGTAAGGATAGAAGAATTTTACTACTGAGAAAAACTAGAGATTTACAAGGAAAAACTAAACCCAAAAATACATAGAATGTTTTTGTCTCTCTTTCTCTTTCTTTTCTCTCTCACCTCACATTTCTCTTCTTTTACTTGCTATGAACATCTTTATGCTACTCCTGCCTTTTTATAGGCAAGAGTGCCTTTGTCTTTGCTAGGCATGTCTTTGGCTTTACTAGGCATGGTTCGATGCCTACCAGCCACAATGGTTGACAATTCTTCTACTTGAAGATTTGATTGATAATCAATCATATCTTCACACCATTCTTTTCTATCTTGCCGCTTTATGTTGCTTACATTTTTGTCAGGTCACATAAGGATCGACACCACATAAACTTGTCACCATTGATCGCTTTTGTCATAAAATCTGCCAGGTTATCCATTGTATAAATTTTTTTGCATGTCCACCATTCCTTCTTCCACTTTCTCACGAACAAAGTGATGTTGAACTCGAATGTACTTTGTCTTTGAATGAAATGCTGGATTCTTTACAAGACGCAAAGCACTTTGACTGTTACAATACAGAGTAATATTCTCTTGTTTATTCCCAAGTTCTTCTAACAACACCTTTAAGCACACTGCTTCTTTACTAGCTTATATAGTTGCTACATATTCTGCTTTTGTTGTTGGCGTAGCCACAACTGACTACAGTTTTGAAACCCAGCTCATAGTTTATTTAGCTAGTGTGAACACATATTCTGTAGTGGATTTACTTTTGTCAAGATCACCTGCATAATCATTATCAATATATCATTTGACAGTAAAATCTGATCCTCCATAACATAATGCAACATCTAAGGTTCCTATAATATATACGAGAATCCTCTTAACAGTATTCCAATGCTCTCGACTAGAATTCGTCATGTATCTACTAACTACTCCTACTGCATGTGTAATGTCTGGTCTTGTACAAATCATAGCGAACGTTAAGCTTCCCACTACTGATGCATACGGTACTCGAGACATATATCTTTATCCTCTTTTCTTCATTGCTATGACTCATACTTGAGGATAACTTGAAATTAATAAGAAGAGGAGTATAAATTGACTTACAATCTTGCATGTTGAATCGCTGCAAGATCTTCTTCAAATAATTTTTTTGAGAAATCCAAATCTTCCTATTATTTCTGTCTTGTTGAATTTTCATCCCTAGAATCTTATTTGTTGATCCCAAGTTCATTTCAAATTCCCTAGCCAATTGTGCCTTCATTCTTTGATACTATCATTATTAGGGCCTGTTATCAACATGTCGTCTACATACAACAGAAAGACTATAAAATCCTCTTTCTTAATCCTCTTAGAATATGCACAAGGGTTTGCATTCATTCTATGTCCAAGGCTCATGATGAAGGAATCAAATCTCATATACCCACACTTCGGCGCCTGCTTTAAACCATATACAGATTTGTTCAACCTGCAAACCAAGTTCTCTTTCCTTTTTTCTTCAAAACCTTCTAGTTGGAGCATATAAATTTCTTCTTCAAGATCTCCATGAAGAAATGCAGTTTTTATATCTAACTGTTCAAGATGCAAGTCAAATATAGCACATATCGCCAGAAGTACTCTAACTATAGTGAGTCGAACCATAGGAGAAAAAAAGTGCCTTACAATCTAGATAAGTGCCTTATAATATAGAGAAGTGCCTTACAATGTAGAGAAGTGCCTTATAATGTAGATATGGAAATGGCTAGATGATAGTATAATTCAAGTATAGCATTCAATGCTTCCCATTTTTATTATTATCAACCTTTGGTAGATGCTATTACCTCTTATGGTCTAGGATACAAAGCTCCAACAATTGATAACTACATAAATAAACTTTTAAGTAACTTTGTTTATGATATTTAAAATTATTTGGATGAAAGAAGAATGATTTGGGCTACTTTTAGATGTTTAATCATATATAATGGTTGGATAAAAAGAAAATATGAGCCTATTATTAATTTTGTTTGATTTATTAAGAAAAGGGGACAATATTTTTGAAGTCTATTGATGTATCTAGCCTTGTTAGGAATGCTGATACTCTATTTGAAATATTTGATGAAGTTACAAATAAAGTTAGGCAAGAAAATATTGTTCAATTTATTACTGACAATGATTCAGCTTAAAAAGCAGCTAGAAGAAGATTGCAAAGAAAGTGTAATTCTTTTTATTAGTCTCTTTATGCTATACATTACATTGAATTAATGTTGGAAAATATAGGGGATGCTAGGTATTTTCCTATTATTGATGACGCTATGCAAAAATAAAAAAGGTTACCAAATTCATTAACAATCATGCGTGTGTTTTGAATTTAATAAGAATAGATTTCACAAATGGTAGAAATTTGTGTCATTATACTATTACAAGATTTGCAATATATTTCTTGTCACTTCAGTGTTTTATTATGCTGAAGAAAGAGTTGAGATAAATGTTTACAAGTGATAAGTGAGTTGTATCTCAACATGCTAAGTCTAATGCTGAATTGCAGGTTTCTAGAATTATACTTGAAGATAATGAATTTTGGTCCCAATTTGAATTTTTCATCTAAGTTTAAGAGCCTTTGGTAAAGGCACTTTGTCTAACTGATAGTGATGAGAAGGCAACAATGAATTATTTTTATAATGCCATAAAGAGGGCAAATGAATAAATCAATGACAATATGAAAAATAGGTCTTCTTTGTACATATCTTATCTTGTAGTCATCAACGAGAGATGGAAAAGGCAACTTTACTCTCTGTTGTTTGCACTTGGGACATTTTTGAATCCTAGTGCTATTTCAGACCTAGTTTTACAAAGAAAGCTAAAATTGATAGGGGATATTGTTAACTATTACAATAGCTGTTGCCTATGAAATAATGCAAGATCTCCTAAGCTCACAAATGAAGATTTATAATTATGCTTCTGATAATTTTGGGATGTTAATTGCTATTCGTCAAAGAGACAAACTTAATCCAAGTATATATTTTTTCACTTTTGTTACTTGTTGAAAATTAATCATCACTTTATTTGTTTATAATGCTATTTTTTTTGGTCTTTGGTAGGACCAATTTAGAAGTGATGTTCCAAAATTGCAAAGGTTTACAATTTGAATTCTCAGTCAATGTATGAGTGCAACAGGGTGTGAAAAAAATTGGAACACATTTGAAATCAGTTATTATGGGAAAAAGAATAGATTGTAGCACAAAAGATTGAACAACTTAGTTTTTGTTCAATACAATTTAAAGCTTTGGAAAATGTATGTTATTATCATTATAAAGCTAGATATAAGTTCATATAATTTTTAACAATTTACTTTTATTGTTTAGTAGGACTCTTAATAGAACAAGTAGTTTTGTAGATCTAATTTTTCTTGATAATATCGATCTTTTAACATATTGGATTTCTGAGGAATTGAGTTTGATAACTGAGAATGACTTAGAAAATAATCTTGGATGAGAAAGTACTGACATGCCATTTGGTGTGATGAATTTGAATAAAGGTGAGGATGAGTCTCCTCCTAATGGTGAGGATTTTGTTCTAAATGAGAATTAGAGTTAATGCAATTTGAGCAAGCATTCAATTGAATGAAGTTTTAGGTTTTTGTTTATCCTTTTTTTAATTTCACTTAATATTTGATGTATATGTTAAATTATATAAATGCAATATAATTATAAATATTTTTGTTTTAAGTTTCACTTCTAGAGGTTTTTTTGGTACGAACTCTTATTATAAATTGTAATTATTAGAGAGCCATGAGTATTTATTATTCTTTTTGTTTGATGTATTGATGTAATTATTATTTACTATATGATAAAATTGTAATATTTTAAATCCTTTTTATTGTTCTTAATTTTATATCGGTATGATGATTAAATGTTATCTTTCATATTAATTATAATTATTATTTATATGTGAAATATGCAAAAAATAATGTTAATAAAAATAAATAAATTATTGTTATTTTAAAATTATATTACTATGATTTTTGGAGACAGGGTTGATGTCAAATTATAAATTATACAATACAATATATTAAAGGAATATTGTATAATTTTAAAAGATTTAAGGACTATTTTATAAATTTAAAATTATCCCAAACGGTACTCGATATTGATAGGTACTAGTACAATATCGTACAAGAACTAAATCATATATCAATACTGATACGATATTCATAATATTGATTAGTACACGAATGAATATCCCCTCACTTACAAGCGACCTTGAGCACTTGAATTGTCCTCAGCTTTAAAACCATTGCTCACTTTCTCTTATTGATTATTCTTTTGCTTATGCTATAGCCTTTCAGCTGAAAAAGCATTAGAGAAGATGGGTTCCAAACCTAACATTCCTATGCTATGAATCTAGGTGTAAGAGCCTCCGGCTCTGTTTTTCCAAGTGACAACAATTAGGCTCTCCAGATAGAAAATATTATTATGTAATCTATATGGGTTTCTAGATTTAATTTTCACATTTAATCTCTAAACATTTTGCATTCTATAATCATATTAATAAAAATTATACATTCTTAATCAAGTTATATAATTCAAGTATATTTTAATATTACTATAGAAAATTAGGGAGATATTTGTTCCCAAACATAGGGGAATGGATACAAAACTTTTTTCAATCGGTTTTTCAAAATTAAGAACACTTTAAATTCTATAACATAGATTAATCCATAAACATAAATATAAATTGTACCTTATTATAAAGCTTGATCCTTTTTCTGTAGCTCCTTTGAACTAATTTTTGAAACAAGTTTATCACCACCACTATAGTTACACATATTTTCGACCTCTAACTGTATTCATACAAATAAGTTAAGAGATTTTTATAAGTAGTATAAAGAAAGGTAGGTAAGAGGTTCTACTTCCTTTAGAGTGTAAGTCTATTTATAATATGGTTTGGATCTTTTGGTAATTTAATTGAAATAAAATTTTAATTTTAATTAAAATTTAATTAGAATTACAATTAATTAATTCTAACTAAATATCAATTTAGCCAAATAAAATCCAATATTTTATATTGTTCCTTATCTATTAAATATCTCATATTTAATTTTAAAATTTCTCAATCTTTACAATCCCAATTTGATTAAATTAGATTTTCTCATTAATCATTCTTTGTGTATGACCCATTATGTTCTTAATTATGTTGACAATGGATAGATGAATTAAAGTGTTTTAATTAATCTCTAATTAAATAATTTATATCTATAGATTAATATTAACGTCTAACAACACATCATAGTTACCCAAATATTAAAATGTCAAAGTTGTTTAGAATAATCTTCTTATACACAAATTTTCTATGTAATTCAAACATTTCATCATAAAAGCATCCTTTTGCGTATAAATTATAGAATTCATGTCTCCTATATTTGAGCATATTAGTTCTTCATTATTAATAACTGATTTTCTTAATGATATTCAAAAACTATTTTCAAGGTGCCATTCTACCATGACCAAGATTTTCTAGAGTCAATATTAAACAAAAATAACATATTCTTCCTGATCAGTTTAAGGTGATGAATCCTATATTGATCACTTAATTACCTCCATATAGTTCATGCTATATCTACTGAGTACTGACTAAGCTATCCTAGCAAAGATATGTCGAAAGTAGTACCAAAATATATCAATCTCTATATGGATAATTTAGAGATCTCAAGTTAAAGGGATTACTTATACATTCATTAAAAATGAGAATTTTTATAGACGCACAAGTAATTTTCCAAATAGAATTTTGGTATTAGGTTAGTTTAGTGAACTTTTTCTTTAGCATACGCATATATGTTTATTTACGTATCTATATACTTTAATCGATGAGATTTACTACTTTTTTCATAAGGAAGAGCATAATGTGTGTTAGACTATTTACGCTTTATTAATGTCTAAACTCAATAAAACAATGACTAGGAACAATATAATGATGATACATAAATGTAATGCGAATATTAAAAATTATGATCTCATCATAATTTCATTTGCAATATATATTTATCTCATGGGCTTTTCTATATACATTTTAATTATAAGATAAAAATTGCCTTTAAATAATTATCACAAAATTAGAACTAACAAATTGGCTATAGGGTATAAACTAATATCTTTAACTCAAGAAAAAAACATTATGGAGGCATTTGATAAAGGCAGCTACGCACAGGCTTGGATCAAGTTCTCGAGTCAGAGTCGGACATCAATTTGTTCGCCTCTTTTACAAATGCATTAACAGCACTCTAAATGCAGTTTAAGTATGAACAATGGATTAGAGCTTTAGATGAATTTGAAGAGTTACGAGAAGAAATCAAATCTAAAAAATAATCTAAATTATATGGCACCTTTTATGTGTCACATTAACCACATCAACAATAAAAAGGTAATGAAGATAATATCTCTTTTCCAATATTTATAAAAGTGAAACTTTTTTCTGTTTGGGAAGGGAAGTTTTACACATGTGTCCTTTGCAGATGCCAGTCACAGGCCAAGTAAAGCAACATCACAATATCTCGTACATCCATTAGCTCGACTCCTTATTATGCAGAAGAGAAGCAAACAATAAATCAGGCTGCAGTTGACTGATTTCAATTTAGTAAAACTTGCGAAGAACTAAGTGAACAATACACATAAATTTACTTCATAGTCTGTATAATCACACACTTTTACGTACTTTTTGATCTTACACCAGTTTATTTCCTCATACCAACAATGCTTATACTCCTAGAATACAACTTTTCCTTCACACTTTCAACTTCCCTGAATGAGCAAGTCCTGTCTTCGTCAATCTTCCCAATCTTTCCTACTCCGACAGTATAACTCCTCCTCATTCCACTTCCATATGACCCTACTGTAGCAGCCTTAACTCCTTGTCCTTGACGCACTTCTGACGCGGCTTCAGTTCTTCTTCTAGATGCCAACCTTAAAAGCTCCTGAAACTCATTGTCATCTCTTCTTCTGGAAGAAGTGGCACAAAAACTGACCGGAACATGGTTATTCTGAACAACTGGGCCGCCAACGAAACCGTTGCCATGGCCAACTTTGCTAGCGAAATCCATCATGCTCTTCATGTAGAATTTCTTAGCCTTATTGATGAAAACTCTTACAGGTGCTATAGTGGTCAGGATGACCTTGTTTTGCTTGTTTCCTTTTTTACTCATTTGACAACAACCCTATTCTGACAACCCAAAGAAGCAAGGTTTTTGGAGAACGCAAGACCTTTTAGCATTAAAACTCTTTCAGGTGATGAAAAGATTTGATAAAAACCTAGATATAATATATGTGCCTAGGGGTTTGAGTAGTTGGTTCTTGTTACTGGTTACATTGTTTTAGTTATTTTCAGGATGTGACTTAACTATGGCACACTTTAGGTGTGGTATTATAAAACTCAATGCCAGTATATGTATCCTACGACACTAAATTTAAAAAGAAACACACTGACATACTTATATTAAGATATATACATAAGTGTGTTATAAAATTAGGTGGCAGATGATAGAAGACGTTGACGAAGAGTTCGGAAGTGATGTCGAATTAGAAAAGGCACTAAAAACCGATGGAGGGTACTAAGTGATTCATTCAAATTCATTTCTTAAATTTGAAGATTGGGATATTATATAGATTCTTGTGGTGCAGGAGGTAAAATTTTAGTCATCTGACGTGAAGGCATGATGCTCTCACTCACTATACGTTGGCCAAATTAATATTCGAAAATTTTAATTATCAGCGAATATATATATCATTAGCGATTAATCCTAGCTTGGGTTATCTATGCAATTGGTGCTTTTAGTGCATATCTGTTTTGTGGGTTTAAGTTAAAAATTATGCATCCAAACATTTTAAAGAATGTCTTCATTTTTTTCAATTCCCAGAAGTATATCATAGCTCAAACATAAGAGTAGACGTGATAATTGATTAAAAAAATTGTAAACTTACACATGACAAGCTTGTAATTAACACAAATCATTAGATGAATGGCTTGAGCAACAAGGGGTTATAGAGGAGTAAACTTGGAGATAATCAATCCTGAAAAGACAAACCCAAATCTGTCTGAGTGTTCATAGATCTACTTCCTAAATTCTAACCATTGACTATTTCTGGACTTGTTTGTTTGTTGATACGGAAAATTGTTTAAATTTGAAACAGCTGGATTCTTGGATACAACGATTGTTTGGATTTAGTCATTAATTAGATCCAGATTTAAGAAGAATCTAAACGCAAATCAAATGACAAGCTGCTTGCCATCTCATTTTAGCTGTCCTGAATATTCTAGAATTCAACTGAGCCTTCAATTTCCAATTAAAAGATCCAAGAAGTTTATAATACTAGTTCTTTAATTTATTACAGGGCTTAAACTTAGAGCTAATTTGTATAGCATGTTACGATATAACTTAAAATATGGCATGGCTAGGTTAGTTGGTTTAAATGTAATCCCGCTAGTTCTAGGACACATTGCTTCACTTATTCCGTCAGTTTTCTGGAAAGAACAAGATTTTTCCTCATCAATTTTCCCAATCTTTCCTAGCCGAAGACCAAAGCTTTTTCCCTTGTCATTACAATGTCTCAAATCCTCCTCTCTACAATTCCTTTTGAACTTCATCCCTCTTCTTTTCTTAGTAAGCAATTCCACAACTTGCTTGAATTCTTTACTTTCACTACTTGCACTGATAGAGCTTTGATCACTACAAATGCTCTCAGCCGTGTCAGCTACTTGGGTTGTCGGGCTTCTTCCTGAGATATTGCTGTGGTAGCGAACCAAACAAGCCATCATTCTCCTTATGGTGATGAAGCGTCCTCCCATTTTGAAACATGCCAGATGAAATGGAAATGAAAATATGTGTGCATTTATATGTAATGAAATTTGACCTCAAATTAAGTTTGAGTGAAGTTTGGGCTTAAAAATAGAGCAATTTAATGCTCAATAGTCAAATACCAATGTAAAATGAGCTGTGTTTAATTAATTATCGTAGAATGCAAGTATACATATATCACAACGGACCAAAAGTGATTTATCAGTGGTGATGTTGTCGCCTGCAACCAAATATAAAAGAAATCACTTCCGTTAAAATAAATTAATGTAGTAGCAGTAAGCAGATATCGTTCCCACGAGGAATCTTTAACAGTAAAGGTTAGCTAGTTCAAACGGGACAAATACGAAAATAGAGAGGAGGGTTTTGTCATGGCAATATCAGAAAATCAAAGGAAAAATTACAAATTGAAATAATAATTAAATCTGAAAATTCAATAGGAAAAATACCTTGGTCCCGGTCACCGATGTTACCAAGTTATTATGGATCCTCGATATAAAATTGCAATTATTAATAAACATTCATTGGAGGAAATTTTCTCTTAAGTGTAATGACTAGAAACATGTATTCTAACAATCTTATTAAACAATAACCTAGATACGATTATAGTTAAAATTGAATAATAGCATTACGAATCAAGAACCAATGACAAGTGATAAACATGTACGACATGCAATCAATCAAACGAATATCTTCTTAGAATTTTCAAATTTAACATAGAGAGGTTAATCCTAATTGATACTTATGGTTATCGAAATTGAACGTCATATTCCGTTACCCTAGCGATTGAATCAATTAATCTCTAGTTGTGCATCTAAAAACCAAGATATCCAATGTTCATTAACAATATGAAAAGTATTCAGAAAATCTCACCATAATAACATGTAATATGGATCCCTAAATCAAGATAAGAAAATTAACTACTCATACTTGAATTGAAATCAAAGAAAATAACAAAACAATATGTCTCCATACCTGATTCTTTAATGAAAAATACGAAAAACACTAATTGAAATATGCAAAAAACGTAAAAGAAAAAAACCATAAGGTGCAGCCCCCAAAACCTCCGCTAAACCTACGATAATCTAACCTATTGCTTACGATCTTGTTCTTTTACCCTAATACATACATACATATATATATATACATACATATATATATATATATACATACACATATATATATATAGATATATATATATATATACATACACATATA
>JANZLX010000212.1:33792557-33810155 GCA_025531955.1 Erythroxylum orinocense
GGGCTTTCTTTTGGAGACTGATAGATAGACCTGTTTTTGTGTTTTACTGTATAGTACTTAGTGTACAGTGTTTCTGAAAAATGTACAGACTGCAAATACTGATAGTTTGTAAATTACTGAGTTTACAGTACATGCAATGAAATCTAGTTCGGTTTTAAAAAGTTATCAATTTTGTATTACTGCTTTATGATTGTGATGCCATGAGGAGTTTAGTGGTGGTTATCAGTAGTGGTCTCTTATCGTAGGATATATACTGGAGTGACCTACGGGCGTTCCGATGGGTAATCTATGGTAAGGGGGCGCTATATGTTCAGTCTCCTAATTAACTAAATTCATATGATTTGAATGAACTAGCTCATAATTATATGAATTTAGAGGAAGGTTAAGAATAATATATAAGATATGTTTTGACTAAAGTCATTTAATTGAGCTAGTAATCGTATATAAGAGATATGATTGATAAAGTTGTTATCTACCTAGTTTAAGTTTTGATTGTTTGTGGAGTAAACTCAGTATCATCTTCATTTAAATAGGATCCTAACCTACTAAGATTAGAATAATTTTTTCGAAATATTAGTAAGGGCTATTATTTTGAACAGAATAGTTGAAATAACTAAATATATTATTAAGTTCATTATCTTATTTAGTTGTCTTGGCATATAACATATTACTTGCTTGCTTTACATTTATTTTGTTTTTTTGCAAAAATTACCTTTGTTTAGTATAGCCAATACTAAGTTTTTGTTAACTAAAATTTCTAGACATAAGCTAGGGTTAAGAAAAGCTCTTAAAAATAATAAGAAAGTGTGTACATTATTTGATTCTTTTATAATCTCTATTAAGGATTTGGTGATAAAGTTTTAAGGATAATACAATATGATATAGATTAAAAAAATGTAATGACATTTAAATTGAATAAAATCTCATAAACTTTAGTGGTAACATGTAATATAGATGTTGTTAACAATATGATAGCATAATGAAAATAGTCGCGTAAGTAGAACTAAAAAGTATATTACCTTAATACAATTGTTCCACTCAATTTAGCCTAATAAAAGCATAAATAAGGACTATTTTTAAGGCATTTGCTATAATATAATAATAGTTATCATTAGAAGAAAATAAATGTATCACTTTTTTATGCCAATACCTAATATGATAGGGATTGTATATATTTCTAATTTATACTTTTGAGTATTTTATAGTTAATTTAGATTTAAATATTTTGTTATTCAAATTAACAAATTACTAACAAAACTAAAATTTTGAGCTGAATTATTAAAAGGATAGTCACTCAATTGAAAATTTTAAAAACATAGGCACTAAATTGAAAAAAAAATCATAAAAAGGTTAGGAACTAAATTGAAAAAAAAATTCTAAAAAGGTTGGGCACTATAGGCTTGGTTATCCCTTGATATTATGATAATATTCAAGATATAATGAGAAATATATTGTTTAGTAAATGTAGTTGATCTAAGTTTATACAAATAGTTTGCATGTGTTAGATTAAGGAGACATATACTTATTATAAGCAGCAAGAATACAAATCTCAATATTTGAGACCATCCTTTTATGCCATATTAGCTAAATTAACATAATAAGAATCATAATGTTGCATACAAAAATATGTATATCCTTTGATTACGAATCGTATGAAACTTGTGAAATTTATTAGGCTAAATTATGACCAAATCAACCTTTAATGAAATAACAATTATGGTATTAAATTGTTAAATCTTATAGATATGACATACTGGATATAATAACAATTTATAAAGGATAGAATATGTATTAAATAAAATATTAAATTGAAACTTTTAAAAGCTTAAAGTATTTAAATCAAAGTAAAAGTTAGGCATTGAAAATACTAAATCACTCTGATGAGATCGATATGGAAAGTTATAATTTTTTCCTACTATCTATGGGGATTAAGATTTTCTGATGAATACTTTCACATATAAATTCCTCAATTATATGGTGTTGAGTAAGGAGGAATATACAATACTGAATATTATCTGATATAATATTTCTTTCTTTTGTAGTTATACCTAATGTAACAACTTGCCTTTGATGGTTCTAATTAAATCAATTAACAAGATTCCACATTAGAAGTAGAACGGTAAGACTTTAAAATTTTCATGGTTATGTTAGGAAATCAGGTCAGGATCTGATCCCAACCACAACAGAATAATTGCAAAATTTTTGTGAAACATTTGATTTCTCGAAAACCAAGATCTCTTAATTATATAAAATGATTAACATAAATCATAATAAAGCGGAAACTTAGTTCGATTCTTATTATGAAGCTTGATCTTTTCTTATCATATCCCTTGAACCTTCCAAAACTGATCCGTCTTAACTGTCATAGTTGTATAAATATCCAACCTCTAATGATATCCACATAATGAGTTGAGAGAACTCTATAACTCATACAGAAAGGGTTAGGCAAGAAATGCTAGTTCCATTAGAGCCTAAACCTATTTATAAAAAGTTTTGAACATTTTAGTAATTTAATTGAAATTAAATTCTAATATTAATTAATAGCAATTATGCGTCAATTAAATTCAATGTCTCAAATTGATCCTTATTTATTAAATATATTATATTTAATCATAAAGTTTCTCAAACTTTACAATCAAGTCCAACTTGATTAAAATAACTTTTCTCTCTTAAGCCTATTGTCTATGTGAGGCCCATTACGTTCCTAAATATGTCAACAATGATTACAAATTATAATTCTAATTTATAATTAGAATTAGATAAATTAAAACTTCTTTTAATTTATCTTTAATTCCCCAATTAAAAAATTTATAATCATAGATTAAAATTAGCGTCTAGTAACACGTCATGACTACTCAAATATTTAGAAATGTCAAAGTGGTTTTAACTAACTTTTTCGTGCAGATCTTTTTAAATAATTCAATAATTTCATTGACCAATGTTTCGATTAGATATAGAGCATAGAATTAATATCTACTCTATTTTTAGTGCAATCATATTAGTTCTCGCTATTAGTTATTGATTTAATTAATGAAATTTGTAAACTATATTACAAAATTTCATTCATCTTGTCCAAGGATTCCTTAAATCAATATTAATCGAGAACAACGGAACATTATCCCTAATTACTTTAGGGTGATGACTCATATCTTAATCACTCAAATACCTTCATATAGTTCATGCTACATCCACCATTGACTATCGATTAAATGACCTATGATTAAATAGATCATAAGTAGTATCAAAACATTGTTATCCCTATAGAAGATAACTTTGGTGACCTCAATTCATAGGATCACATATACAATCATCACAATGAAAATTCTACAAAATACAAGTAATATTCTTTTCTCACATTGAGTTTGTTTAGTGAACTTGTTCTCTATTAAGCACTCACATGCTTGTTTAGGTATCTTTATACTTTAACCTATAAGATTGACTATTTCCTTCATAAAGAAAAACATCACAAGTGCTTTTGTATATGTGGTGACTTTTGTATATGTAATAATTTTATGCTTGAGTAAATTTCTTTTATCTATATGCATGGATAATTAATTGAATATCTCTATTATTCTTGATATTGAATTATATTTTATGCATTAATTAAGAGTGACCTAATCATTGTCGTGATATGGACAATTACTTATGTGTGTAATCTTATTATTGTTATCTAATACCATAAATGTTTTATCATCATCAAAAAAGGTGAGGTTGTTGAACAATGGAAGGTTCTAATCAATGTTTTGATGATAACAAAATATAAATCTACTAATGAGTTTGTTATTTTGATGAGAAGTTTTATAAGAAAAAGATGATGTCATGCATAATTCAAGAAGATACTTCGTGAAGATGATAAAAGAGAAGATGATATTTATTGTTTTATTTTGTTCAAATATAGCATTTTAGGAACCTTTTTTTAATTTTTTGGGATTTTCAAAATTATACATTGCTTTTATGAAATTGATGATTGGATATTGTATTTATGCTTATATTTTTTTCAATTCCAACCACCAATTTGTTCCAAACCTACTATTGTTTTCTTTTCTTGAATTTTTTTTAACTTATGCATAATATTGAAATTGGATATTTTTCAAATTACATATAGTTAGGGATGTTTCTATCAAAATTGACATTTTTTACCTTTAAATGTCTAATAGTACTCTCTATTAAGAAAGTTTATCAATTTTAATTAAATTTGTTTTAATCTTTTAAGAAATTTAGCTTGATGAATAAAACTTTATATTTTACATTCTTAGATAAATGATTTCTTTTTTATGATTCCAAAAAGGGCGGATAAAGATTGGTAACATTAGCTTTTGGAGGAGTGATGAAATTTAGGGGGACAGACTTTTGTATATGTGGTGACTTTATTATATATATAATATTTTTATGCTTGAGTAAATTTCTTTATCTATATGCATGGATAATTAATTGAATATCTCTTCTATTATTGAAATTGAATTATATTTGATGTATTAATTAAGGGTGAGCTAATCATTATCTTGATATGGACAATTACTTATGTGCTTAATCTTATTAATGCTGTCTAAAACTATAAATGTTTTACCATCATAAAAAAGGGAGAGGTTGTTAAACCAAGAAAGATTCTAATCATTGATTTAATGATGACAAAATATAAATCCACTAATGAGTTTGTTATCTTGATGAGAAGCTTTATGAAAACAAGATGATATCATGTGTAATTCACGAATATAGTTCATGAAGATGGTAAAAGGGAAGACGAAGTTTGAATCTTACAAAGTGTAGATCAAGTTAAGAACAAAAGAATATTAAGGCACATCAAAGTCATTATATATTTTTTAATATTATTTGTAATTTTACTTTGTTAGTTTGGTAATCTTAAAGTTTAACCATGCATAAACATTTCATATCTTACATAAGTCTCTTCACTCATCAATAGGTGTAAAATCTCTATTTTAATTGAAAAGTCTCTTAATCTTTTAAACATTCTTTAAGGGATGTTTTGAATGTCAGTTTAATTATAGCAACATTAAATAAATCAAGTTTAAGTATGTAAAGTTGTTAAATATATGTTTTTTTGGAAAATTGGTCAAACAATGTAAGTTAGTGGTCAACTAATGCAAAAGTGTAATAAGTGAGTTTGTTGACATATTGGTCGACCAATATAATGTTGTGGTCAACCAATGTCTCTCTAAAACACATTAGTCAACCAATATGCATGAGTGGTCAACTAATGTCTCAAAGGCTAGTGAATTATAATGATAGACTAACATGCTAGACTAGTTAACCAATACTTTGCAACTAGTCATTGTAACAGTTGTTTTTTTAACTTAGCTAGTAGGAGTCTCGAAACCTTATAAATATATGTTTTCTCATTAGTTATTACATAAAGAAGCATTTGAATATCATTACCTCATATTTTTCTAAGTGAACCTCTATAAGTTATCAAAGTGATAAAGTAAGATATTTTGAATCGTAAGCTTTGGTTAGGTATTATACTATTAGACTCAGGGGTGCCTTAGGTGACATTGAGATCCCCTTCACCATAAAGAAAGGTTGTAAAAAGTGTTCCTTTTTGCTGAGAAAAGATTATACAAAGGCTGTTTTTTGCCTTGAAAGGAGAATAACAGTGGAATTTTAAGAAGTGTCTTAGAAGTGGATCTAGGCAAGGTTTCTTCGTTAAACTACTAAATTGGTTTATATTTTCTCTTCCCTTGCTCTTTTACTTTATTAACTGAAATGCATTATTGCAATTTATTCTTTTATTTCATACTTTCATCCTTTATAAATTGTAAGCATCAACATTTTTGAATTAGTATCTTTTAGTTAAATTTTGTAAACACCCAATTCACCCCCCCTTTGGATGCCATTAAATACTAATAATAGAGAGGCTAACTAGTTTTAAATTGCCTTGAAATTTTGTCTTTTACTTTTTTTTGTTGAAATTTTGATTCTAGTTTCGCTATTTATGTACGTGAATAAAAAGGAAAGCATAAGTAGAGATGGAAATGGTTCGGGTCAGGGTAGACTGTAAGCCCTAGGGGTGACCTGAGAGTAGTTGAAACTCAGTTGAGCTTAGGTCATATCCAAAACAATGTCATTTTGGCAGAAAAGATTAGACCTTTCAAATCAATTCAAAATTTGAGCTCGACTAGAAGTCCAATCAATCCAAGCCTAATTTGTTGACTTTAGGTATACCAGGTCGAGTCTTTTTTGCCATATTTAACTATAAGTTATATCATATTATGTTGTTTACATCTTAAGTTATATGGGGTTCATTAATAGGTTTTTCATCTACAAGAAGTTAGAAAAGCCAACCTTTTAGTTGACCATCATGTAGATAACAATATTTAACTCGAGTCAAGTCATCAGGGCCTATTTTAGCCTAATTCCTAATTAATTTAGCAATACTTACCAGTTTAATGAAAAGTTTATAAAAATGAATTTAGATGCTCAACATACCTAATATCTTGATTTTGAATGTTTGGCTATAGTAATATCAAGTCTAACCATATTGTATCATTATTGTAAATGAATGCATATACTATGACGTTTATGTTTCCAAATTAAATGAATGCATACACTGATGTTATTGTTATAAACTAATGTTATGGTTAATCTAGCAATGGTTTTACTTTTGTAAATGTTATGATAGAGGCCTAAGAATTTTACCATAGAACCATCCTATCAAATATATTGTTTTTAGGAAAGAGAAGATTACAATATCCAATTATTGATTGATCTAGGCCATCTTAAGTTATTGGACACATAAAAAATTTTAAGAAACAAATCAAATTAGTAAGAAGAAATTTGGAAAAGGAAAAATGAATCAAATATGTTTATTAATAATTCATACAACACCATCAAACTAAGATAATTAAAAGTCTATAGTCATTTTCTTATATCATAATTTACAAGTATCTGCTTAACAATGATGAAAACTCCTATAATAGCATTTTTCTATAATAACATTTACTAAGATTTGGTTCTTAATATTTAATTCTTTAGTCTCTTTTAATAATAAAGGAATGTCAAACTTTATGCTCTTCACTTAGTTTTCAATCTCATTAGTTTTCTTGAAATGACAACTTTAAACTATATTTTGCTCTACCTGATATTTCACTTGCCTTTGTTTCACCCTTCCTTTTTAAAATATCTATCTCACTTCTTAATTTGTGAATTATGTTAATAGCCCTTTGAGAAAAGTTCTTATCTTGCTATCTAAAGAAATTAGATTTCTTAACCTATAAGGAAATGAACCTATACCAAATAATGATATTAATATATTTAATTCATATATAAAATTAAAAATATTTTTAACTAGATAATTAGGATAACCCAAAAGTATCTTACTTGGTTATAGTCACTTTATGATGTCCTTAGTCAAGTATCTTACTCATAATAACGTATGACACTTTAGTGCTATTTTTGTGAATATGTTTCCAAATAAAGAGGCAGAATCTATATACAAATTATTTAACTCACAATATAAGCATAAACATTATAGAAACATAAACATCTTTCAAATGACAATAGAAAGCCATATTTCTCTTATAATTGAAATAGGTGCATAAGTTTTGCTTATATATCTTTAAAGACAAGTTCATCTAAGAAACTGAATACTAATAAGATCAAAATGCCATAAACCAACTACAAGCTAACATAAAGCAATTATAAGGAATAAGAAGTTCTCTAAGACTATCTTCTTAATATAAGGTTAAAATGCTAGTACTACTTAACATAACAATTTACAATATTTCGAAACATTAATGAATTGATAATGCTTCGTACCTAAGCATAGAACAAGGCAAATTATATTAACATTCAATCATCCGAAGCCAATATCATGATATATGATAAAAGAATATATTAGAAATTAATGTGAATCTTATCAACTATGTTACCCTTTTAAAGAATTTAAGTCTAATGGAAAATCACACAAAAAAATCTGTCAAGTTATAACTAATTGATGGTTATTACAGTCATGAGTAAAATAAATGAACTATTTCTTAATATTATTCATCTCTTCTACATTTGTTAAGGTACACTTAAGTACAATGATTTGATTGCATCATTGGAGATTGATAATAAGAACTTAAACGTGACTATTATTACTTCATAAAAGAAAGTACATGAAACTTGCGTATAAAGTGAATCATAAAAACTATAAGATTCCATATTAGAAATGAAGAGAAGAGAAGTGCAACAAAAGCGAACTCAATCTACAATAGAGAAGACCCAGAAATGGGTAGTCATGTGTTGTTGTTGTAAGATATTTTATGGCCCATTTGATTTATGGATTTGAGTCTATTGGAAAGAAACTAAGATCATAGTTATTGGGTCTCAAAGAGTTGGACTGGAAAGGGTCCCAAACTCTTTCCCTCTCTCCTTACCATTAACCCAAAAGACATGTTGTTTGGTGATTGTCATATGTTTTAAGAAATCACTAAAGAGGTTTTTCTGAACCATTGAGAAAACCAAATTTTGACAAAAGACAAAAGGCAGAGAGGGAATAAACTTTTGATCAAGAACCTCAAAAGACATGGATTCAGGTTTGTTTACAATGTCTATGTAAATCAATCCATAAATGTCTAATAATTGGTATCAGAGCAAGGTTGTTGCATTACTATTTTCGTTTCTGGAATATTGTGTTCGTTTAAGTTTGTCGTGTTTATTTGCAAAAAAAGCTCTTATTTCTATAAAGATGTGTTTATGCTTGTTGTAAAAGAACCGAAAATCTTGGTTCTTGAAACAAAAAGGTTTGGTCTTACTGTAAGTTTTCATGAATCAATTCGAGGTTGTTGTGTTTTGTTTCTTCAAAGATATGTGTTTATGGTTGTTCAACAGAAACAAAAATGTGTGGTTCTTGAAACTAAAGGTTGAATATTACCGTGATTTTCTTGAACCATTATTAAAGGGATGTTTTGTACTATGGAGAAAATGATTAAAGAATAATTAAAAAAACAACAAAAACAAAACCAATGTCAGCGAGGAAGATGAGGCGTGTGCAATGCATGCGCCTCACCTTCCAGATTGGACCGGCACGGGCATGTGCCTATCACTTTAATATATATATTTTTTGATTTATTATTATTATTTTTTAATAAAATTATTTTATGGGTTTGAATATTGATCCTACTTAAGGTATTTTAATTTTGGGTCATAACTCATAATTCATTATTTAAGTAATGATTTAAATTGATTAATAAAGTAATCAAATAAATAATTTAGTTTTATTTGTATAAAAGTTACGCATTTGTTTGTTATGCATAATATACTTTATTGTCATATTATGTTTTAATTGGTACTTTGACCATTTATATTATGCCATGCTTGGAATTACATTTTCTTATTATATGTTGAATGTGCTACATGACATTATGGTAATTTAGAATAGTTTGTTAGTCACCAAAGTGACCAAACTAACTAAATTAAATTTTGTCATGTATGAAAATTATCCAATTAAATTTTTATTGTATGGAAAATTTGTTAGTCACCAAAGTGGCCTAGCTTGAAAATATTAATCACTTAATTGTGATTGTTTCAATTGTTCATTATGATACAATGATAAAATGACATAAAGGTTAAACTGAACAATTAAGATTATTAATTACAATGCTAGGAGGTCACCTAAAGGTGGACCATTGCTTATAATTAATAACATTAAAGGGACTTTATCAACATATTTGGTTAATATGATTGTATATCCAAAGATAACATGCATATTGACTAGAATATGATTGATTGTCCATTATAGTGAACTATATTTGCATCATAATAGGTTACATCTATGTATTTAAATTTCACCCAAAGGAGAATTTAAATGCATAATCAAAATGTATTAGTTAATTTGAATCCATTTAGGTTTACTCAAAGCATTAATATATGAGTTATATGTTGTGTTTGTAGCATCTACTAATTTGTTTGCTTTAGGAAATGGGCTAATCAAGTTCAATGGTCTGAACTATACTAATTGGTCCGAACAAATCCAGTTCCAACTACGTGTAATGGATTTGGACTTGGCCATAATTTCAGACGCAAAGCCCGCAGTTATAACTGAGACTAGTTCTGAATCTGACAAGTCTTATTATAAGGTTTGGGAATGGTTTAATAGGCTGAGCTTGAATTTTATGCGAATGATGATCGCAGAAAATGTAAAGTTGTCAATGCTTAAAATGGACAATACAAAGGGGTTCATGTTGAAGCTTAAAGAATACTCTCAATTTGATATAGCTGACAAGTCCATATTAGGGACTTTAATGAGTGAGCTAAGGACCAAAAAGTTTAACTAGTCACAACCTATTCATGATCATGTAACACATATGTCAAACCTAGTTGCAAAGCTAAAATCCATAGGTATGGATGTAAGTGAGTCTTTCCTTGTACAGTTCATTATCAACTCACTTTCTCTTGATTTCAGCCAATTCCAGGTGAATTATAACACCATTAAGAAAAAATGGAACCTTCAAGAAATTAAGGGTATGTTGGTTCAGGAGGAAGGGAGATTGAAGAAAATGAAGGAACACTCCATTCATCTCACGTTTCATTAAGGAGCTAGTAACAGTAAGAACAAGCCAAGAAAGAAAGGCAAAGATAAGGACAAAGCTCTCAGTAAAGTTAATAAGGGTCGAATCCATAGAGATAAGAGGTGCCACTTCTGTAAAAAGTCTGGTCACTTCAAAAAGGATTGCCTTAAAAAAAAGGCTTAGTTCAAAAAGAAAGTTACATATTATGTCTCAGTACGTTTTGAATCAAATCTTATTGAAGTGCCTAATAATACCTGGTGGTTAGATTCTGGTGCAACTACTCATGTGTCACATGTTAAACAGGGATTCCTTTCAATCTAGCTCATAAACGGAACTAAAAAGTTCTTGTATATGGGAAACAGAATGAAAGCACGAATAGAGGGTATTGGGACGTACAGATTGATCTTAGACACTAGGTGTCACCTGGATCTTAAAAAATGTCTTTATGTTCCTGATTGTGCTAGGAATTTAGTTTCTGTTGTAAAGTTGGATGATAATGGTTTTAACTTTAAGATTGGAAACTGTGTGTTTTCTTTATATAAAACAAGTATTATTATGGTTCTGGTACTTTAATTGATTGTTTATATCTTTTCAATCTTGATGTTGATTTTGATGAATCTCTGTTTCATGTTGACTATATTATAGGAAATAAACGTAGTACACATAAGGAATGTTCTACTTTTTTATGGCATAAAAGATTAAGTCATATATCCAAGGAAAGGGTACAGAGGTTAGTGAAAAATGAAACCTTATCTCAATTGGATTTTGCTAACTGGGATATATGTATGGATTATATTAAAGGTAAGTAAACCAAACATATATCAAGGAATCCAGCCATAAGAAGTAGCAAATTACTTGACTTAATACATGCTGACATTTGTGGTCCTTTCAAAGTTCCTTCTTGGGGTGGCAAAAAATATTTTGTTACCTTTTGATTTCTCAAGATATGGTTATATTTATCTGCTACATGAGAAGTCTCAGTCTGTGGACATCCTAGAGGTGTTTGTTAATGAGATAGAAAGGCAGTTAGAGAGAAAAGTAAAGATAGTGAGGTCTGATAGAGGTGGTGAATATTATGGTGGACAATGACCATATCCATTTACAAAGTTTCTTACAAGTTGAGGCATATGTGCGCAATACATAATGCCTAGTACACCGCAATAAAATGATGTAGCTGAAAGGCGGAATCGTACACTTATGGATATGGTTAGGAGTATGTCAAGTTATAGTACTGTACCTTTATCATTGTGGATGCATGCATTAAAGATCGCTGCATATTTACTTAATAGGATTCCTAGCAAGGCAGTTCCTAAGGCACCTTATGAACTGTGGATAGGAAGGAAACCTAGTTTACGACACCTTCACATTTGGGGTTGTCCGGCAGAAGTAAGGTTGTATAATCCACATGAAAAGAAGCTTGATGCGAGAACCGTTAGTAGTTATTTCATCAGCTATCCCGAAAAGTCAAAGGGGTATAGATTTTATTTTCCTAATCATAGTACGAGAATAATTGAGTCTGGTAACGCTCGGTTCATTAAGAATGGTCCAATCAGTGGGAGTGGAGAACTGCGAAAAATGGATATTCATGAGAGTCGAGTAGAAACTACTTCGAGTCGAGTAGAAACTACTACATCAAATATGATGCCACAGGTTGTTATTCTTCATGTTTCATCACGGATACGCAATATATCGGAACAAAAAATTAATGTTCCAATTCCACAAATTGAACATATTAATGAAGAACCAACTAATGACGTTCAAGTTACAAATGATCAAGTGATGCCACAAGAAGTAGCGTTACGAAGGTCTATAAAACATAAAAGACCAGTTATTTTAGGTAACTATGAAGTTTACTTACTTGAACATGAATGTGACTTGAGCATTGATCAGGATCCAGTCTCATTCAAATAAGTCATAGAATGTACCAATTTTGAAAATTGGTTTAATGCTATGAAAGAGGAGTTGAAATCAATGGATGACAACAATGTATGAGAATTAGTTAAGTTGCCGGAAGGTGCAAAGCAAGTGGGTTGTAAATGGGTTTTTAAGACCAAACGTGACTCACAAGGCAATATTGAAAGGTATAAAGCCAGACTTATTGCCAAAGGTTACACTCAAAAGGATGACATTGACTATAAAGAGACCTTCTCTCTAGTTTCAAAAAAGGACTCTTTAAGAATTGTTATGTCCATGGTGGCTCATTATGATATAGAGCTTCACCAAATGGATGTAAAAACCGCTTTTTCTAAATGGTGACTTAGAAGAAGATGTTTATATGGATCAATCGGAAAGTTTTGTACCACAGGAAAGGAACGATTAGTGTGTAAATTAAAAAAGTCAATATATAGACTGAAACAAGCTTCCCAACAATGGTATCTTAAGTTTAATGATATCATTACGTCTTATGGTTTTATAGAAAACATTGTTGATTGGTGTATATATATGAAGGTTAATGGGTGCAAGTTCATTATATTAGTCCTATATGTTGATAATATCCTTCTTGCTACTAATAATATGGTTTTGTTACATGATGTAAAGAATTTTTTCTCTAATAATTTCGAAATGAAATATATGAGTGAGACATCCTATGTGATTGGAATTGAATTATTCCGTGATAGATCCCAAAGATTGTTAGGATTGTCTTAGAAAGGTTATAACAAGAAATTTAAAGTGGAAAAGTGCTATGTAGGTTAGTTTCAATTCAGAAAGGGGACAAATTTAGTCAAATTAAATATCCACGAAATGATTTGGAATGTAAGGAAATGAAGTCTATTCCTTATGCGTCAATAGTTAGGAGCTTAATGTATGCTCAAACATGCACTCGGCTAGATATCAGTTTTGCTATCGGAATGCTAGGCCGATATCAAAGCAATCCTAAAATGGACCACTAAAAAGATGCAAAGAAAGTTCTTAGATATTTACAAGGTACAAAAGACTATATGCTCACATATAGAAAATCAACCCATCTCGAAGTGATAGGCTATTCGGATTCAGACTATGTTGGTTGTGTAAACTCACAAAAATCTACATTCGGTTATATTTTTCCATTAGCTAGAGAAGCAGTTTTGTGAAAATGTGGAAAGCAGCCCGTCATTGCCACTTCCACTATGGAGGCTGAATTTGTGGCGTGCTTTGAGGTGACGGTTCATGGATTGTGGTTTTTATCTTAGTTCTTGGCATTGTCGACAGTATTAATAGACTGTTAAGAATTTATTGTAATAATTCCACAACCGTTTTCTTCTTTAAGAATGACAAGTATTCAAAGGGTGCAAAACACATGAATTTGAAGTATTTATCTATGAAAGAAGAAGTGCAGAACATAAAGTGTCAATTGAGCATATTGGTACCAATCTAATGATAGATGATTCGTTAACTAAAGGCTTGTTGCCTAAAACATTTATTGGCCATGTTAAACGAATGGGCATTATAGATAAGTCCTTATTAGTATAGCATTCTGATATGTATATATACATATAATTGTTTTGCTCAAATTGTTATGACAATTGTGAATTCAATTACAGTCATATTTTTGCTTACTTACTTGTTACCCATATTATGTTGTATACAATAATTATTTCTGTGAGATAACAATTACAGAATTACCCACTTAAAGTTTTATGAGTTGAGTTGATTATGTAATACATGAAAGGAATCATGTTGTATAACTTGTGACCACTATGATCCTATCATCTTAATTCAATTAAGGATGACTTGATCGATTCCATGTATTATGTGCACTTAAAGTTTTATTGTTGAATCACCAAGTCATAGTATGGGCCAAGTGGGAGATTGTTAGATTTTTTAGTAGATCATGTTACTTATAGATTTGAGTTCAATGAAAAGAACCCAAGATAATGGTTATTAGGTATTAAAGAGTTAATCTCAAATGGGTCCAAGACCCTTTCCCTCTCTCATTTAAAAATAAAATGCAACAATAGACATATTGGTTGGTTGTTTATATGTTTTAGAAAACTATCAAGAGAGCTTTCTGAACCATTGAGGAAACTAATCAAAGAAGATAAGGCAAAGAGGTAATCAATCCTTACAAACACTATCATGGATTCAGGTATGACTTAATAAATCGATCCATAAATGTCTTTCACGGTTATCTTAAAATAATATTATTTTAATTTAATTTCAGTATTTTCTTAAAAAATCAAGTAATTTAAAATTTTTGTATTTCAATTTAATACACAAATTTAAACTTAATTCAAATTAAATTTGATCAAGTCAAAACAAAACTATCAAACTTATTTATATTTATCGTTAATACTTTTTCAAGGGAATAATCAATTAAAATTATACAAAAATTTTGACTTAAAATTTAAGTATGTCACTTAATTTTGACTCGTTAAATAATTTTTTTATTTATATACCTAGTTTATAAGTTATTGTATAAGGAGTTGCTTTCCAAAACGCTCTCAATCACTTAGGTTAGACATAAGGTTTTTAATAGAATATAATGGAATGAAATGATTTATGATGTCATATAGTGAAATATTGTTTGAATAAAGGATTTATAATGTAACATAGTGTAAAGTTATTTATCCTTTTACATTCCATCCTAAACCTCCTAAATCGAAGTTTTTTATTTTTATTGTTTATGATGGAATGAGATGTAATATGAAACCCTCTTCTTTTATCTCATTTCATTCTATTCTATTATAAACCCTGCTCCCAAACGATGAAATAATATTATATTTAATTTCATTCCATTAATAAACCCTCAACTAAGACTTAGAAAAAAGGTTCTATATATTGAGGAAATTTTTTGAAAATTAATTAGATTATTAGCACGAATAATTGATATACGGGAATAAGTTAACATTACAAAATAATAACATTAAAGTACTATCGAAAATAACATTTTTATTGGTTAGGAGTAAAGACTACATACTATTGAACTTCTTTAAATCGTTCTTCTTAACATGATTTCTACTAAAATATTGTTGTTGTTATTGTAGTAACGTCCAAATTATAATTTTATCAAGATATAAAGTGTGAAAAAGTTTAGAAGTACACATTTTTACTTTTAATTAATATAAAAATTGTTTTTGGAAAAAAGTTAATATTAATTAAATTGAAGTTTGTAACTTAAATTTAAATTTATGAATTTATTAAATAATTTAATTGGTAAACCGTGGTATGCTTAAAACTTATTGAGTGAATAATAACTGTGGATTAATAATATTCATCACTTGCACCGGAGAGTGGAGAGTAAATTACTGTTGGATTCTGTCACTTTCACTTATCAAGTCAGTTCAGCATTTTCTTTTAATTTTTGCAGTTTGCATAGATAAGAAACGAAAAGACTATTGACCTTTAAAAGATCATTGAACACGTTTTTTTTTGTTTTTTGTTTTTTGCATAATAGGGAAAGAAACAAGCTAAACTAAATCAGTACATAGAGCGGCGGTATAACGCGCCATGCTGATCGTGAAAGAGATAATGCAAAATGGTCGGCGGGGGCTCCTGGAGAAAGAGCACTCCGGAACCGAAGAGGGTGGCTAGCGAGGCGAGATGGTCCGCGCATTGATTCCCCTCCCGAGGAACGTAGTGGAGCTGGATCTCCCAATCACGCTGGACGAGCCGGCGAATACCTAACACCAAAAAGGAAGTATCAGTCCAAACAAGAGTAGAGGGAGAAAGTAAGTTGATAACCTCCAGAGAGTCCACTTCAACAATGACTTGACGGAAGCCTAAATTCCAGGCAAGAAGAAGACTCGAATGGACACCACAAAGTTCAGAGGAGAGTTGTGGTCCTGGAGGAAGTCGCTGGGTAAAGCCCCCACACCACTAACCATGGCAATCCCGGAGGAGCCCCCCCGCAGTACTGAGGCTACCGCCCTGTTTGACAGCCCCGTCGGTATTCAGTTTAACCCAACCCAGAGGCGGCTTACGCCACCTAACGAGGCTCCCCAGAGGTAAATCCCGAGTGGGGAAAACACGGCTTGCCGCTACTCTGGCCCTGTCCATCCAACCAATGTAGTCAAGAATGACACGATCGCCCGCCGCCGGCCAAACAGCATCTGGGATGAAGATACTCTAGTTCCGCCAGTACTAGAGGAACCAGCAGGTGACCTCGAAGATGGAAGACCAAGAGAAGGAACAAACTTGAAGGTGCTGGGTAAGATTAGAAGACAGCCAGGCAATGTCGTCCTGTAGAAAAAACATCGGGTCCTGATGGGCTTGGGGAAAGCACAACCAGATGGCGCGGGCTCGCTGACAATCCCGGAGGGCATGTAAGATAGTCTCGTCTTGACCACAGTGAGGGCAAGTGCCATCCGTAGTAAGGTGGCGCAGAAGGCGTTGTTGATTGGTCAGCAATTTTCCGTTGGCCAGCAACCATAGGAAAACACGAATCCGCTGAGGTCCAGCCCATTTCCAAATTAAACAGCAGGCGTTGTTGATTGGTCATTGAACACGTTTTATGGACAGTGAAAGACGCTACCAACTTGGATGATAGAAGCCCAAGCTTTCCTCACTGGCTCACCGCTCCTATTTTCAAACTCCATCCTTGTTTGGATTAGGATTAAAGTTATGAATACCGTTCCGGGTTTGGTATTGAATTGAACTCTGGAACAGAATTGTACCAGTACTGGTCAATACTGGGTACCGTTTCGATTTTTTTAAATTTATGAAATAGTCCCTAAAATTTTTAAAAATTGCAAAATATTTCTTATTGGTATATTATATAGTTGTACTGTACACAGTATTAGTTTACTGTTTACATCAACCATGCTTTCAAAAATCTTAATAAGTAATAATAATGACAATTAATATGAAATAACAATAATTTTAAATATTTTACATATAAAAAATAATCACAATTAATATAAACAAAGACAATCATTATCATACCATTATAAGATTAAGAATAATACAAAGTATTTAAAATATTACAATAATATAATTTCATCATTTTAATAAATAATATTGCATCAAAAGATTCAAAACATCCGATAAAAAAACAATAAATATTACAAAAAGAGTTGATAACGAAGAAACAATCAAGTAGCAGTTAAACCTGAAACAAAAACATTACAATTACATTACATATATAGAATTTAACATAAACATCAAATACAAT
>JANZLX010000212.1:33818157-33832875 GCA_025531955.1 Erythroxylum orinocense
CTATAAGATTATTTTTTAGCAACAAAAACAATTTGGTCGCAGTATGCATAACTATAGCGACCATTCTAATATTACAGTGACAATGAAATTTTACATTAGCAAGTATAAATTTAGTCGCTAATAATTCTACCTTTAGTGACCAATTTTAAATGGTTGTTAATAATGCATTTTTAACGACCAACGTAATAATTCATCACTGAACACTTTTAGTAACAACCCTATAGTGATCACCTGTGACCAACCCGATTTTGGTCGCTATAACTTTTAATGACTATTTTCTTACTTTTAGCAACCATTAATAATAGTTGCTGAAACTAATTTTTCTTACAGTGGTTAGATAGTCTTAAGCTTATAAATAGTATAAAATTACATGATTAATCCTAGTATAGGGATTAGAATAGCAGTCCTAAGGTTATCAACAGAATAGCAGTGGGAGACTTGAAGGAAAACAGGTTATAGTTGAAGAAATTTCTATATAGACCTACTATTTGTTCCACATTATAGGTAAAATAAAGAAACGAAGGAGATTGGCAAAGCTGATTATTTTTTAACAGGAGAACCTAAGGTCGCAATCATAATGGCAATATGATGGTCATCATAGTGACCTTAGCCAAATATAAGGTGAGAGGTCTTCTGGTCAATAATAGGAGCCCCATTAACATCTTATCTTATGATAAGCTCGAGGAAGTGGGGTACATAAACATATAACTTAGGCATATGTCGACACTATTGGCTAAGGAGCAAGGTTATATTTTAGGGAAGGCTACGTTGTTATTAAAGTTTGGATCTAGATCTAACCATGTCGCCATTTTTTGTAATTTAAAATAATTGTTAGAATTTTAGCTTACAATGTCATTTTAGGAAACCTTCTCTTTGCTCCCTCAAAGATGTGTTATTTTCATACTAATTATTGATAAAATTCCTCAAAGATGTGTTATTTCCATACTAATTATTGATAAAAATCCGCTGCTAATAATGACATAGATAAGCTGTGTGGGGACCTAAAGGCAGCTAGTGGTATTTGACTTCTCTAAAGTTTGATTTGAACTCTAATGTTTATGAGATTTAGAAGTTAGGAAAAAAATGTGGAGCTTACAATGGAGATACTAGACGTGAATGTGGGAGGACTAATAAAGGAAAAATTAGTGAAGGTAGGAGCTAGGATTGAAAGAAGGGTCATGGAATTATTGCTGAAAGAGTACGGGAAAATCTTTACATGAAGTCTTGAAGAGATGGGAGAAATTGATCCTGAGGTGCTGTGCTGTGATAGATTGAATGTTAACCCCTGTTACAAACTTGTAAGGAAGAAGAGGTTCTTTTCCCTAGAAAGATAAAAATTTATCGAGGAACTATAAAAGTTGTTAAAGTTTGATTTTGGGTATAAGGTACAATATTTATAATGGTTGGCCAACATGGTGATGATCAAGAACTAAATGGAAAGTGATGGATTTGTATGAATTTCACACACCTCAAACGACAACTATCCCTTACCTAAAATAGACCAACTGGTGGCTACAATGGCTGGCTATAAATAACCTAACTGTATGGACATGTATTCAACATGCAACTATATTCCTATATATATAAGTTAGAAGTTAAGAAGACCTTGTTCATTACACACAACAATACCTATTATTATCAAGTGATGCCTTTTGGGCGGAAAATGCAGGGACAATATACCAAATTTTGTTCAATAAAGTATTTGAACCTCTGTTAGGTAAAAATGTAAAGGCTTACATCAATGATATGATCTGAGATTTTGCATGAAGTTCAATCCTTATAAATATGTATTCAATGTATTGGTTGGAAAGTTCTTAGGTTTTATAGGTACCCAATAAGGCGTAGAGGTCAACCCGGAGCAAACATAGATATGCAACATGGCTGGCGTTTATTGATGGGTTCAACAGTGGAGAAGGTAACAAAGTTGGAGTTGTGATCAAGGGGCCTTTTGATGTACAAATCAAATATATGTAGAGACACAACTTCAAGGCCTTAAACAACGAATTAGAGTATGAAATTTCGTTGTGTAGTAGCTTTCCTCTGACAGTTGATGACATTGTAGGTGAGGTAATCATAAGGACCCAGAGGAGGAAAGCGTGTGGAAATACAAGGCAAGATGTTGGAGTTTTTAAGAGAATGAGTGGACTGAGATGATAAAAAATGATCAATAATAAGAGCAAAAAACCCAAAAACACCATCAGCAAGGACAGTCAAAACGGCACAGCAGTGGGAAGCAAAGAAGGGCCAAAAACGCAGAGCCGACATGAAGAATACGCAGGCGCATGGACAAATAAGAAAAGCAAAACACGGACGTTGAAAGGATGAGACCAAAACGCACAGTAGCAAGAGATAATGGCTAGACAGCAAAGAAGGGTTACATGCGTTGGTTTTCAGAAAAGAAGGTGTCTTCGCTTGAGAAAAGTGGGCGGCTCTTCAAGGGACATATCAACTGAAGAAAAGAAAAGAGACGTAGGTGGCTGAAGAAAAATAAGGAGAGCAGGCGGCTTGGGGCTCATGTTAAAAAGGAGGGGACGTCTTTTGTCGAGGAAGCACATAGGCGACTGCGAAGGGCAACAAGCAGCACGGTGGAGCTCTCCAACGTCGTTCCCCTTAGATTTTTTTTGTAAGCATAATTTTATTTTTAACAATTTTCTTTTGTTCTTTAGTTCTTGTGATTTACAGCTAAATTTTTATTCTATTTAGGAGATTGTATTGAAGCCTTAGATTCACGGAATTGTGACATTTAATTGTTTATATCTGTTTTATATATTTCTGAATTTATTGTATGTGATTGTTTTAGGATTTACTACATAAAAGGCCTATATTTGATAATCATGAAATAGTTGATAGCTAATTAGAACTGTACATCCGTAATTGTGTGTTTAGACTAATTAAGTAGCAATCGACATAATTTTATCCCCTCACAAGTGGTTTAATCTATGTCGTGGGAATGAATAATCTAATCTAATTAACCTAGTTATGTGTTTATTGGTTAGAACTGGGTCTCTTTGAATTTTAATGTTGTTGAAAAATTAAATTGTTGCAGCCCATTCCAACGCTACCCCAGTCCAGCTAGTGGAGAAGATGATCCTGAGTCCAAAACGCAGACACAACCAGTGTGCAATATTTAAACCAACCAAGATTGTTGATTACATGGAATAAAGTTTGGTTGCATATAAGAAAAAAGTAGTTACGAACCTAAGAATCAGTTGATGACAGTAAGATTGCTGCTATTCAAGAATGGCCTTCCCCTTCAACTGTGAAGAAATTGTGAGGATTTATTGGTCTCACTAGTTACTATAGGAAATTTGTCAAACAATATGCCATGTTGGCTTCTCCTCTCACGAAGTTATTACGCAAAGAAGCTTTCCTTTGGGATACTGAAGCAGAGCAGGCCTTTGAAGCTTTAAAGCACGCCTTAATGTCCACTCCCATCTTGGCACTTCCCAATTTTTCAAGAAATTTACGGTTCAAACAGATGCCTCTGGAACAGGTGTTGAGGAGGTCTTTACTCAAGAAAATCAACTTGTTGCTTATTACTGCAAATAACTACCGCCACACATTCTCAAAACCTCAACATGTATACATGAAATGTATGCAATAACCATGGCTGTTAAACGCTGGAGACAATACCTTTTAGGTACTCATTTTACCATTCAAACTGACCATCAACCCTTAAAAAGCCTTATGACAGAGATTATTAAAACCCCTGAATAGCAAGACTGGCTTTCCAAATTGCTTAGTTATGACATTGACATTGTTTATAAACCTGGTTGTGAAAATGGGCCAGTTGATGCCCTTTCACATGTGCATGAAGGTGAGCTGAAGACCATGCAACTATCTAGGCCTATCCAGGGTCTATTGGCGGCACTATAGAGATTTATTACTACTCATCCTCCATCTATAGAGTTATTCAAAGCCATCAAACAAAAGCCAGGGGAGTATGTTCATTACAAATCTCAGGATGCTCTTATTCATTTTAACGATCACATTTATGTACATACTGAATTTGCCTTACAAGAATTAATTCTGCGAGAATATCAAGATTCCGTGGTTGGTGGACACGCAGGTATCAAATGAACAGTGGCCAGAACCTCCTCTTCTTTTTATTGGCCACACTTACGACGTGATGTTGAACATTATGTTCAGGAGTGCACCATTTGTCAACAAGTAAAATTCCCCAACAGAGCACCTTTCCGTCTACTTCAGCCACTGCAGATTCCACAGCAGATTTGGTAATCTATTTCAATGGACTTTGTGACACACTTGCCTCCGTCCCAAGGCAAAACAGTGGTGTTCATAGTTGTCTTAATTGCGTTACCTACCAGCTTTACAACCTCAATTTTAGCCGAGGTTTTTGTTAAAGAAATTTGTAGGCTCCACAGGTTTCCTAAAGATATAATTTCTGACAGAGACTCGATTTTTATGAATGCATTTTGGAGGAAACTTTTTAAACTTCAGGGTACTTATATGTCTACCAGCTCAACCTATCATCCTCAGTCTGACGGCCAGATTGAGGTCCTAAATAGATGTCTCCAAGACTATCTTCGCTGCTTTGTGATTGATAATCCAAAGATCTAGCTTAAATTCCTTCCTTGGGTTGAATACCATTACAACACCTCTTTGCATTTAGCCATAAATATGATGTCCTTTGAAGTTGTTTATGGGTGCCCTCCTCCTCAACTCCATCATTATCTACAGGGTACATCAAAGATTGATACTGTAGATTCTGTGCTCTCTGTGCATTCTAAGGTTCTTCCCCAACTAGTGGCAAACCTCACCTGTGCACAAAATCGCTTGAAGTAGCAGTATGATAAGAAAAGGGTGGACAAACAATTTATGCCAGGTGATTGGGTGTTTGTTAAACTACAACCTTACAGACAACGGTCAGTTATGGGTAATCATTTTAATAAACTCACTAAACGTTTTTATGGACCATTTGAAATTGCTGAATGTGTGGACCTTATCGCTTACAAACTCAATCTGCCATCTACGCTCATATTCACGATGTATTTCAAGTTTCGTTACTAAAAGAATGCTGGAGAGATCCCACGCAGCACTAGCTTCCTTTACCTGAAAATTATATTGAAGGTTATCCATTATTAGTTCCTTTTACAATCCTAGGCCACCGACAGATTCTTCAAGGCAACCAGTTGATCTCACAGGCTTTAGTTCAGTGGAAAGGCCAAAGCCAAACGATGCTACATGGGAAGATTATGAGGAACTGAAGCTGGAATATCCGAACTTCATCCTTGAGGACAAGGATGTTTTTGTGGATGGAAGTCATGTTGCAGCCCATTCCAGCGCTACCCAGTCTAACCAGTAGAGAAGATGATCTCGAGTCCAAAAGGCAGGCACAGCCAGCGTGCAACATTTAAACCAGCCAAGCTCGTTGATTACATGGAATAAAGTTTGGTTGCATATAAGGCAAAATTAGTTACGAACCTAAGAATATTCTACAACAGTTTATTTATGAATATATGAGTTGAATTTTGCATCGATGATCAAGTAATGGGATTAAAGTGGAAATACATCCTTTGACTTGAAGCTTTCTCCCTTGTTTAGTTTCTTAGATTTATTTACGTCTCTATTTTCTTTTCAATTGAATTATTTTTAACTTATTTTCATCAATTAAAACCCCCAAATTTTACCGTTTGTTTTGGTAATAGATATAAATTTACCGTTTCCTGTGGGGACTATCCCTACTCACTTTATACCTGCATTAAGTGAATTAAGGTGATTTATTTTTGTTGGTTTGATAACCACCACTAGTCAAGCATCTAAGAAATTGAAAATAACAAAAAATGTAAAAATCTAGCTTGGACAATGTTGCATTAGCTAAAGCACAACTTCAACACTCCTCCTTGCTTTGGTTGCTACAAACTCCAAGTTCCTTTCTAAGAAACTCAAATTTGCTTCTTGGTACCGCCTTTGCGAATATGTCAGTTGACTGAAGATCATGTTTGCAATACTTCAATTCAATTGACCCTTTCTTCTGCACTTCTCCCAGAAAAAATAACTTGATATTAAAGTGTTTTAATTTCCCGTGAAAAACAGGGTTGTGTGAGATAGCAATTGCAACTTGATTATCAACAAACACTTATGTACGGCCTTCCTAGTTCATATTTAAATCAACTAACACTTTCCTTAACTAGAGAACCTGATTTGCAGCAACAGTAGCTATAATAAATTCAGTTTCTGTTGCAGATTATGACATTGTATTGTGCTTCTTAGAGCACCATGAAAAAACTTCTGAACCAAGTTTAAAACAATAGCTAGAAGTGTCTTTCATGTCATCAGAACCACCTTAATCATTAGAAGAATACCCCTGCAGATCACAGTCTTGAGTAGCACAGAACTTGATTCCATAATTCAGTGTTCCTTTTACATATCTTATAACTCTTTTAATATCAATAAAATGAGTTTCAGTAGCACAATCTGTAAATCTAGAAAGCAAACTTACAGAATGTAAGATGTCAGGCCTTGTAGCTGCTAAATACATCAGGCAATCCACTAGACTTCTGTAGAGAGTTTCATCGACACTTTCAACTTCATCTTTCTTACTAAGCTTTTCCTTTTAACATATTGGAGTATCTACACTTTTGCATTCATCCATTATGAATTTTTTCAGAATCTCCTTAGCATACTTCCTTTGACAAATAAAAAATTCTCCATTTTTTTGCTTGATTTCCATTCCAAGAAAGTAATCTATCTCCCCCAAATTTTCCATCTTGAAGGTTTGCTTCATATCTTCTTTGAACTTTCTCACAAGTTCTTCATTGTTTCCTATAACCAGTAGATCATCCACATAAAATGAAACAACTATAAAATTGACCTCATCACCTTTGTTGTTAAGGGTAGCTTCACTAAGACTTTTCTTAAAACCCAGCTACATCAAATGCTCATCAATTTTATTGTACCAAGCTCTAGGTGCTGGTTTCAAGCCATACAAGGCTTTCTTGAGCAACTACACATCATCTTCATGCCCTTTGACTGCAAATCCATTGGGCTACTCAACGTTTATATCCTCCTCAAGAAAGCCATTTAGAAAGGCTAATTTAACATCAAATTAATAGACTTTCCAACTCTTTTATGTACCCATTTCAAGCAACAACCTAATTGTATCTAGTCTGGCAATAGAAACAGTGTTAGCAAATCAAAAATAAAAAGCCGAGCATACCCTTTCATAATAATCTTGGCTTTATGCTTATTGATTGAGTCATTAGGATTTAACTTGATTTTAAATAGCCACTTTACTCTAATCACCTTTATATCTACATGTCTTTTTACCAACTTCCAAGTCTGATTTATTTCAATCATCTTGAGCTCTTCCTTCATTTTAGTAACCCATTTTTGATCCTTCTCAGCTTTTCAAAAATCTACAGGTTCAAGTATAGCCACATTACATCCTGATAGATATCAAAAATGGTTTCATACCTTTAATAAGAATTTTATTAAACATCTCATCTTCTTTGATCTGCAATTTTAGAGCTTGGTAAGGAATCAAAGTTAATTGCTTTCCTTCCCAATCCCACTCATCATTCTCTATGAAATGCACATCTCTGCTTATCAAAATTTTCCTAGTGTTTGGTTCGAAAATTATCTAAGCCTTAAAGATTGTGTTGTAACCAACAAAGATGTATTCTTTGCCTTTTTATTTAGTTTATCCCTTTTGATCCAAGGAACGTAAACAAAGCACAAGCATCCAAACAATTTGAGATTTTTTAGAGAAGGTTTAAAATCATACTAGGCTTCATATGGAGTCTTTCCTGTAATAGCTTTTGTAGGAAGCCTATTGACAAGGAAGATTGTAGTGTTTGTTACTTCAACCTAATATTCCTTTGACAAATTCTTCTCAAACATCAAACATCTAGCCATCTCCATTATGGTATGATTCTTTCTCTCACTAACTCCATTTTATTGTAGATTGTATGGAGTAGTGAGTTTATGTTCAATACCAGTCGCTTCACAAAAAAGATTAAACTAATTAGAGGTGTACTCTTTGCCATTATCAAATTTCAAAACTTGGATTTTATGCCCACTTTAGGTTTCAATCCATTGCTTGAATTTCTAAAACACACCAGCAACTTTTGACTTGAATTTGAGAAAATAGATCAACACATTCTAGAATAGACATAAATGAAGATCAAGAAATACCTGCTCCAATTAAGAGATGGAGTTTTGTAAGGTCCAGCCAAATTAGTGTGTATCAATTGTAGTTTTTTAATAACACTCCAAGTTATTTGCTTGAAGGGAAGTCTCGATTGCTTTCCTTGTTGATAGGCTTCACAATCTGGAATTTCAAATTCAAGGTGAGGGAGACCTTAAGCCAGTTTTTCTCTCTAGAAATTTACCACAATTGTATGATTGAAATTTCCAAGCCTTTTGTGCCAGACTTCTTTATATATTTTTTTTGTAGAAAATATTGCTTACTTCTGCTCTAATGGATCAAGTACAAAGCTCTTCCCTTTCATTTTTACTTTGAACACTTCTTTGTCTTCTACATCCTTGATTAAACACTGATTTGTTTCAAAGATAACTTTGAAACCTTTTTCAATCAACTGACCAACTCTCAAAAAATTTTGACTAATATTAGGTACCTGAAGTGCTTTCAATTGCTACTGTTCGTTTTCCCTTGAATGCAATGCACTCTTCATTACCAATCTTCACTTCAGAAGCTATGAAATGTCCAACTCCTTAAAGAGATCACGATTAAAGTTCATATGGTTGATATAACCACTATAAATGAGTCACTTCTTACATGACAAGTTGTAAAGTAAGAAGCTACAAAGAGTTGTTCCTCCTCTTTTAGATCAACAATATGAGCAACATTCTTTTTTCTATAAATTCACTTATGTCACTGTCTTCTATTGAGTGTTGCTTTTGCAAATTCTCTGGTGAAGTCCCATCTTCTAGCCCTTCTCACATTGTTGTTCTGACTTTCTCCAGTATTTGAAAGGCGGATGACCCTTCCTTCCACAGTGTTTACAAAGAGGGAAATCAGATTTCCCTTACTGGTATTAGGAGAATCAGCACCTAAGTTTCCCTTCTTGCTCTTCTCATTCTTCTTCCCTTTTCCTCCTTGACTGGAATGATATCTTGCAGCTAATGCACCTTTAACATTTAAACCTCATGAGCCTTCTTTGTTCTTGTGCATGCAAAGCATGCATCAATTATGCCAAACTATCCTTTGACAGGTCTTTAGTGTTTTCTAGCAAGGAAATGGTTGCTTCAAACCTTTCAAGAATAGTTACAAGAATTTTTTAAACTAATTTGGAATCAGGAAATTTAGAATCATGTAAGTAAGTTTGTTAGCAATTCCAATCAATCTGTTAGAGCACTCCTTCATTGTCCCAAAATCCTTCATAATTTGAAGCTTAAATCTCTTACTAGGTTCAGAATTTGCATTCCCTTAATCCTCCCATCTCCTTGATACTCCTCCTTAAAGAAATTCCAAACTTCAAAAGTTGATTTCAATATCATGATTTGACAAATATTTCGGGGGAGACCTTAGCAAATAATGTAGCTCTTTCCTTCGACTTTTTTTATTTCTTATTCTTATGATTTTTTATTTGTATCATAGTTGGATTTGCTGGTAATGGAGGAATTTCATAGTTCTCATCCATAACTTCCTATAGATCATTTTCCTCCAAATGAGCCTATATCTGCAACATAAGAAGTTCGAAAGATTGGTATCTTCTGTAAAGAAAGACTGGGTCTATATGTTATAATTCCAAGTAGTTCGAACAATAGAAAAATGAGAGAACAATAGAGATCCAAGAATATCTGCAACATAAGAAACTCTCAGATGATGCTAAGACAAGGAGCCTTAAGCGCAAAGCCACAGGGTTACGCTGATAAGCAAAAAACATTATCATATTTCTTTTACTTTACCTTGTATACATAATGAAGTCTCATCTTAAGTACCTTAAATCTTGAGAGAGTGCTAAAATGTGTATCACATTATGGGGCCACTACCTTGGCCTAGAAATAACTCATACAAAGATAGTATTAACCAACTGTAAGGAAGGATACACAAAATTACGTGAAAATATATGACATATATCAACGACACTTAAACATATACCACAAGTTTATGGCTAATTATACACCCTTGTTTAGCCTGATATCATTTTCTTACTAGAAGATGGACATCATATAAACCTTTTCCTCGTATAATGCATTAGAACAAATGTATCATAGTGGCAATTGAATATTTCACTAAATGGGTAGAAGTTTAATCTCTATATGGTTCCTTTTCTATTATTATAGATAACAACCTACATATTAGTAACAAAGGATTCTTTCAATTATACAAATAAATGAAAATCATGTAAAGATTTGCATTTGTTGCTCATCCACCAACAAATGGCATAGTTGAAGCTATAAACACAACCATTCTTTAAAGCCTAAATACCAAAGTGGAGAAGTCTAAAGAAACTTTGGTAGACCAAATCCACTCCATTGTCTAAGATATTGCATCATACCTGGAACTTTTATCAGAGAATCACCCTTCAGTTTGGTATTTGAGATAGAGGCCCTAGTTTTAATAAAGCTAAATATTGAAACCCTGAGATTGACCAATACCAGCAAGAAGCTAATAGAAAAGGCATGAGAAATGAGCTCAACTTACTAAAAGAAATAGAAGACAGTGCCTTTATAAAAAAAAAAGTAAGTACTAACAAAGGGTTAAGGATTACATCACAAAGAGAACCAACACACAAAATCTAAAGAAAGGACAAGTGGTCTTGATAAGAACTAGTGTGATAGATATAGGTAAGGGAAAGGGAAAGCTTACAACAAAGTAATATGACTCATTTATTATTAAGTTGTAAGATCATAAACTTGTAAGTTATCTTATTTCAGCAGGCGATGAATTCCATAAATATGGGATAGGCAACATTTACATCCATACTATCAAAAGAAAACTCATCTCTTTTATGTTCAAATTTTTATCTTTCAAAGCATCATGATTTATACCCAGATTACACTCCTATGATGTTTTTGCTTTAAGATTAATTATACGTTCATAAGACATAAATTTATTAAGTGATCGTGCATATAAAATATTTCCACTTTAAGAAAAGATGTATTCATAAAATGAAAATTTGTTAAGTTGTCGCTTTCTTAAGACATTATTAGTATTAAGGCAAAATGTATTTTTAAGATTTAGATCTAATAAATAATCTTTTACCTAAGACATTTTCCCTATAAGGCAAAAAGTATTTATAAGACAGATTTGGTAAGTTAATGTGCACTTAAAACGTTTTTATCTTGAGATAAAATACATTAAGATTTAGATCTAGTAAGTAATCTTGTACCTAAGACATTTTCCCTATAAGGAAAAAAGTATTTATAAGAAAAAGATTTGTTAAGTTAATGTGCACTTAAAACGTTTTTTATCTTGAGATAAAAATACATTTATAATACACAAATTTGTTAAATGATTGCACACCTAAGACATTTTTGCTCTAATTAAGGCATAATATATCCATGAGATGTAGATCTACTAAACCAAAGACATTTTCTTTGTAAGGAAACATAAAATTGTAAGACTTAGATCTGCTATGAAATTGCACAACTAAGATATTTTTGTTGTAAATAAAAAAAACACATTCATCAAAATAATAGATATTTGATAATGGTGATCATAAACACATTTTTTTTTTACACTTTCATTCAAGTACATATTTGTCAAACTATAAATGGACACTTAAGACATTTTTACAACTAACTTACAACTCAAATCCTAACAAAGGAAGTAAATAAATTTTCCTAAATTAGGTAAGGAGAAAAGAGTCAACATAATATAAGGAAGAAGGTGTATATTAATAGTCAAGCTCAAAAGGCTAAAAAATATAATAACAAAAATAGAAAATAATAATGCACCTCTAATTAGAGAGATTTAGACTTAGAAATACTCGTGAAATTAGTAGAAGTCACACTCCTTAAATACACACTACTAGCTCTAAACATCATCTAGTGAGTTAGTCCTCTTGACCCTTATTGATCCAATAACTTATTGCCAACCTATTAAAGAGCATTAGATGATCGACATTAGTAAGAGGACAATGACCCTCGGGTTCTTTTTCTTGGGATTTTCTCAACCAAGTTCTTTAAAGATCAGCACAATCATTACGAGGAGATTTAGACAAAGACTTAAACTCGTGGACAGATTCATACTCGGGGATAATTCAGACTCGGACACAGGCTTAGACTCGGGGGTAAGTTTGGAAGTAAAAAATTCCTTAATTCTTAAGTAGTTAATGGACAATTTTATATGCTTGAACTTTAAGAACTTTTACGTTTGTATAAGCCCTTAATAAAGAGAACCTTATGACATTATCATAATTCCAAGTCACAAAAGACTTGCTCTAAAAAAATCACAACATATATATGTCGTATACTCATTCCCCATAAGGTACTAATTTTGATTTTAGTACTCAGGCTCCAAATTCTCATAGTTTGTTATCAGATTATTAACCTTTTTTATTGAGAGTCTTTATTTCCTCATTTTAGGCTTCCAACTCTTGCTTCAGATCTTTCATAGTTTTTTTGTGATCATTGATTGTCTCTAATTAGGTCCAAAGAAGCATTTCCTCTCCCTCTCTAATTTCTTATTATAGATATTCATAGACATATAGACATATACTAAAAATTATCAACTTCCACTTAAGGGTTTTGAGGGTTTTAGGGGAGAAATTAGACTTGATCCTAGTGAGTTCATATATAATTAGGAAATCATATCTCAACCGAAAATCTTAAGGCAGTGGGTTATGAATCTTATCTTTGTATATAACTCCCTTAGTCCTTATGTCTCTTTCTGATGTGGGATTACTTCATTTGTGAATTTTAACATCTCCCACTCATAAGTGGATCCATCCATATTAGGCTAGCTCCCCCTTAACTCATAGCTTATGTGAAGCTATTTGAGTCATTTTATGAATCACACATTCTTAGGACCAAAATCCATGAATCTTTATTTATCGAACTTTGCCAACCTACTCTGATACCAATGAAGTGTTTTGAGGGGTCCTAGGGAGAAATTGGGTGAGATCCAAATGAGCTTATATACCATCAGGACATTCTATCTCAACTCAAAACCTTAAGGTTATAGGTTATAAGTCATATCTTTGTATATAACTCACTTCATTCTTATGTCAACGAGTTATACTTAACTAAATTTGTGTAATTTGGATGAGTAAACTCATAATCATATGAATTTAGAGACAGGGTTAGGAATAACATATAAGATATATTTTGGCAAGGGTTGTTACCTAACATATCTTGAAGTCACATGAAATGTGATTGATGAAGTTGTTATCTACTTAATTTAAGTTTAGTTGGTTTGTTGAGCAAACTCAAGATCAACTAAATTTGAATGGAATCCTAATCCACTAAAGAGATTAGAGTAATCTTTTTTTAATAATATTTAGGGCTATTATTTCGAATAAAAAGTGGGAGAAATCAAATATATTATTAAAGTCCTAATATTATTTGATCTCCTTGGCATATAATCGATTACTTGTTTTTTCTTATATTTATATTTTTGTTTTAAGTGGAATTTACCTTATTTAGTATAGTTGATACTAAGTGGACCAAATTTCTTAGACATAGGTTATGTTTGAGAAGATTTCTCAAAATTAGATATAAAAGTTGTATGCAATTTTGCTATAATCCTTGTTGAGGATTCGACAACAAAATTTTAAAGATATCATATAGATGACAAAATTTATTAATATTTTGAGCTGAATAATGTCTTATAAACTTTGATGACAATAAGTAAGATGTTTGTCAACACCATGATAGCAAGATGTAAGAGGTTACATAGAGTATAATTGAAATGTTTATCAAATTGTTTCATTTAATTTTCTCTACCATAACTATGGACTACAATTATAGTCAATTTTTATAGTATGATAATTGTTGTCATTAGAAAAAAAAATGATTGCATGACTTTGGTTGCATATACATGATATGATAAAGATTGTATATATTTCTAGTTTATACTTATAGGTATACAATACTGAAACATTACTATAATGTTAAATGCATGAAAAGAAATAGATTATTGAGCAAAGGTAGTTAATCTAATTTTATACAAATATTTTGTATGTACTGGATTGAAGGAGACTTATGCTTAACATAAGTGCTAAAAATACAAATTTGGATAACTGAGACCATCCTTTTATGTCATGTTGGTTAAATCAACATGAGAGAATCATAGAGTTACATATAACGATATATATATATATATATATCTTTTTTATTTTGAATCATATAAAACTTGTGCAGTTGATGTCCGAATCAATCTTTGGTGAAAGGATGATGATGGTATTGAATTGTTACATTTATACATGTGACGTATTAGATAGAACAATAATTCACAAAAGGATGATACTTATATTTTAGTGAATTACTAATGACTTTATGTGATATAGTCATATGTGTTAAATGAAATAAAGACTTGACATTTTAAAAAGTTCAAATTGTTTAAATCTAATTAGAAATTAAGTATTGAGAATGTTGAAGCACTTCAATGATATTAATGTGGAGAGTTTTAAATTTTCGTTATCTATAAGAAATTAGATTCTCTGTTGAACACCTTCAGAATAACAATTCTAATTTTTATTTGTATCTATAGGTATACAAAGACATATTGGCCATAGAAAACAATAATTTAAATTTTCAATTGTTGAAAATATAATTTTCCAAGAA
>JANZLX010000212.1:33839791-33852806 GCA_025531955.1 Erythroxylum orinocense
TGATTATGAAGTTGCTATTTGAATATGTGTCTTTTCTTGTAAATGAATTGTGAAGAATGTATTCATGTTGTGTTGATGATTTTGAAAAGAATGTGAAAGTGATTTTTGAAAGAAGGCAATGGTTATAAAATTGCTTTTCGGAAATATGTCATTTTGGCCATTATGCTTAAAAACTGTGATATGTATGTTTATAGGAGTTTGTGGTGGTCTCTTAAGTGAGTCAAGTGCACTTATCTTAGGCTTTTCCCGCCTGCCCGCTAATGGCATGAAACTCCTCGCGGACTTCCATAAGTTCACGGTTACACATGACCGTTAAGCGGGAATGTGTAGTACGTTCTGTTTGGATCCACCCGAACTATTTTCGATGTGTTATGTGATTATGATTTTGTAATCTATTGATTTTGATGTTCTCGTTATGTTGGTTTTGTGAATTGCTTGTGTTCTTGGTTATAATTGTGTTATTCACGAGCCGTTGAGCTCACACCCGCCCTCTTTCCTCCCCATCCACAGGCAACGAGCAAGAAAATGAGTGACCGAACCGAGGTCGAGGCGTCACTCCTGTTTGTTTTTAAATTTGAAGTTATCTTTTGAAAACAAAGCTTTAGATGCATTTTTGGAGGCAAATTTTGGGCTGATGTGGATTGAATGGGAGCAAGTAGCCTTCTTGAAAGTTATAGAGGACTTTCATAGCTTTCCAATGATGTATAATATGCTATTTTTGGATGTGGTAGTTTGAAGATGTGAGTTGTTGAAATTGAGTGCAGGTGCTGTCAAATTCTAGACTGATGTGTTCATAGGATTAGTTTTGTGTATGCTATGCTTTGAGGTAAATGTTCGACCGATGTGGATTGAATGGGATTGAGTAGCCTTCTTGAGAGTTGTAGAGGATCTTCATAGTTTTCCAATGATGCATAATGTACTATTTTTGGATGTGGTAGTTGGAAGATGTGAGTTGAAGTTTGGTGCAGGTACTGTCAAAATGGCCATTTTCGGACAGAAACTTTGAGTCAATTTTTGACCCATATTGAGTTAGAAATTGTTCTTAGAATCTTCATGGAAGTTGTAGAGCATTCTTTTACCTTTCCATTGATACTAATTTTGAAAAATTTGGAGTTCTAGGTCAAAAGATATGAAAGTTGAAAGATAGGATGTTGGACTGGAAATTCTCGTCCAGCCCAACGCGCGTCTGGCGCGCGAGCGCTGGGCGATCGCCGAGCTCCCGTGCGCCGGCGCTGGGCGATCGCCTGTGCGAGTCCCGTGAACTCGCGCATGCTGCTGGGCGATTGCCCATGCGAGTGCCCGTGCACTCGCGCACGCTGGCGATCGTCTGCTGATTTTCTTGCCGATTCCTGATTTTCTTGCCGATTCCGACCTCCCTTCACTTGTTGGCCCATAACTTTTTTGTTTGACCTCCAATTGACCTGATTTTTGAAGCGTTGGTTTCCTAAGACATTTTTCTACCTCTCCATAAAAAATGTACAGCTTTTGAAATTAATTTGGAAAATATGGATTATATCAAAGTGAGAGGATCGAATAAAAGAGTATGAATGGATATGTTTCTGAACAGACTTCAGTCTTTTGGCAATATCTTTATTTGTAAAGCTCCAACCGAGTTGATTCTTATTTCTAAACAAACTAGAGACATGGATCTACAAATGTTCTGAAGAAATCAAATTTCAATTCAGCCGCTAAGATTTTCAATTTCTGAAGTGAAGTTGGTAAAAATTTTCAGTCTCTGTTTTGTAAGAGCAGAAAGTGTTTTAGCCAATACTTCTTTATTTCTAAACCAAATTGAGTGTTTTTGGTGTTGTTAGAAACTTAATACAATGAGGAAAAAATTTTGTGAAGAAGTCTTATTGAAATTCCTTTATAAGTTATCCCAAAATCGTTTCGGAAATAAGTGAGATCAGTTCGTTTTTTAGGTTTGACCTGGTGAGGGCTCACCAACCTTGTGGGACGCGCACCTAAATGTCACATAGGACGTCGACACGTGACTCGCAAGGGTGGGGGCCTAACATATATAATGGTTTTGACTACCTCACCTTAAAATAAATTCGGTAGTTTTAACATTTAGAGCATACATCGAATCTTCTCCATAATGATTTTATTCATCATCTTGATAACACCATTGTGTTGTAGGTTATCAAGTTCTGTCTTCTCATATCTTATACCATGTCTTGCATATTACTCTTTAAACTTATTAAAGATATAATCACCTTCATTCTCAGTTTGAAGACACTTTAGCTTCCTCCCTATCTCCATTTCCACCAGGCCATGAAATCTCAGAAAGGTCTCTAACACCTAGCTTTGTGTTTTCAATTTAAAGAACTAAGTCTTACATGTACCATCAATGATAAACGTAACAAAGTATTTGTTACCACCCAAGGACTCCCCCCTACGGGACATACACAACAAAGTGCACCAGCTCACTTTATACCCTCCTCTTTGTAAACTTCTTATAGAAAGACATTTAACGTTGCTTTCTAGCCACGTAATGATCGCAGGGGTTTAAGAGAAACCGTATTCTTCATAAGGATATGTGTTTTCCAGTTAGCAACTTAATCCCCTTCTCACTAACGTGTCCTAATCTTTAGTGCCTCAAATCCTGTTAAGTATTTTCTTAAACGACATGTAATTCTCCAACACACACCTTTAAGCGTTTCTTTTACAAAGTATAGCATAACTTACTACGAGCAACAATCAATGCTCCTTTAGACAGCTTCCACTTGTCATTATTAAACGTGTGTTGGTATCCCTCTTAGTCAAGCACATTCACATATAGTAAATTGAGTCGTAAGTCTAGAATGTTCCATACACCTCTCAAGGTAAACTTACACCCAATGTCAATTTGAAGTCGAGTGTCTCCCATACCGATGATGCTAATGAAGCTTTGATTTTCTATCTTCACACTTCCAAAATCACCATTCCTATAGTTGGTAAAGTACTCTCTTCTTGGAACACAATGATAAGATGCCCCTGTATCAACAAGCTATTATGAATCTAAGTGAATAATATGGAGATACTCATTAGTTGCATAAATCAACGACACTTCATCATCTATACTTAATGTCGTTGATGTAATGTTGTTGTCATCTCCATCCTTCTGTTTTTCTTGCTTTTCTGGTCTCTTTTTCACTTATAATAGAACTTTTTTATATAACCAGGTTTGTTGTAGGTGTTACAATTTGGCCTCCTTGTCATCTCTCGACTTCGACCTGTTCTTCAACTTACCTGACACTTGGGAACATCTGTTCTTGCATCTTCCTCTGTTTTCTACCACAAGAGCCTGCACGTTGTCAACACTAATCTCCTTTCTCTTAATCTCTTCGTTGAACATGCTCTCTTTGATTATGTCTAAAGAAAGCACACCATCTATAGTGAAATTGATGATAGTCACAACCAAAGTTTCTCAACTATCCTGCAAAGAACTCAATAAGGACAATGCTTTTAATTCATCATCAAGGAAAATCTTCATAGTAGTCAATTTATTGATGATCTCTTAAAAATTGCTGGGATGCACCAATATTGATTTTCTAGCCTTCAACTTTAGGTTTACAAGACTTTTAATTATGGAGGCCTTGTGGTAAGCGATCTTTCTCTCATAGAGATCCTCTAACTTCTTCCACGACTCGAAAGGATTTGTCACCTACAACTTCTTTCCTTTAGATCTACGAAAACAACTAACACTTCTGGAGTTCAGATTTAGTGGAATTAAATAAATAAGTGTCCATAAAATGGGCTAGACTCACAACAAAATAACATTAAAGAATTGCATCCATTAACTATGTTTCTGAATGCTACATTCATATAGAGGGCAATTGTAGAACGTACTAATCTAAGGCATGGACCATTCTAGTCAAAAGGTTGGTTATTTATTTATATTTACACTTCAGATGGTCTTAAGACTCGTTGGTCTGTGCAGATCTTTCTTCTTGCAACTTATTTTGGCCTTTCGATAAAGGCCAACTTCTCAAATTATGAACTTGGCAAATTCTTATGGATGAATGCGTGAGCTTCTTGACATATATCCCAATTCCCCTAACTAAAACTAAATAAATATAAAGTTTAAAGTAGCTTATCTATATATTGATGGCATTGAAAATTTGAAATAGCTTTGTGTTTGAAGGAAGTATAGCATTATGTTAAAGAACTTTAGCAGTAAGCCTTGAAACTTCACCACAGAAAAGGTCTAACATTTTCCCCTTTAAGTATGAACTTTCTCAACTACTAAACTCAAATCTTGATTGATTTTTTAAATATTTTTCACTACATTAAGAAAAAAGTTCATTTGAAATCATTCAAAATCCTTATATACAAATTTCCCGTCCTTTTTGGCAAGCTTAGGATTCTACTAGAATCAAGGTTAAATGCAGAACATGACCAAATTTGGAGGAAAATGAACCATTTTACTTATTGCAATACCTATCAAGATGATGTATGAATATAATTATTGCTTGTCCTATTTTGAAGATAGTGTTCTGTTTTATGATGCCTAAGAAAAGGTCATGTTTAATCACATGCTTATTCAATCTTAATAACTATATATTTTAATAAATCATTGGACAACTCACAATTTTAGGTCACTTTAGCAGTTGGAGATATTTGAAACTCCAGCACTTATCTCAAGAATCATGTCGTACCACTTGGCACAACAATGTTTACCATTCTATGAATCTTTCTTCTTTCTTCCCTTTTTTTTGGCTTTCCTTTTTCTATCTTTATTAAAAACCCAATTCGATAGGCATTTAGGACTCTAAAGTCCTACTTTTGCTCGCCAGGTAAAAGAACAGGCAATTAGGCGACTACTTTGATTAGATTGAAGACACAACCTCAGTAATATTGAAGAACAGATAACACAAACATTGATAGTGATGGTGATAGTGATAGTGTTGCAACATTGCCATATTCTTTGTGTTTGCTTATTTTATCATAGTTTTTCTTGGATCAATAACAGTGTACATGCCCGCTGATTCACAACACATGCAGCTCTACATATGCATGGCAGGGATGATAAAGGAACAAGGAGACCATTTTCATGAGAAACGGGAACAGTCGCAGTTAAAACGGCATTGAAATCAGGAGCAGAGAAAATGGCATACTTTTACTATTATCATATATGGGATTGAAGGTTTTGGTTCTGATGGTGGTTGGAAGGGCAATGGATGTTTCCTCCCATACTCACTTGCATCCTTATCCAATTTGATGGACTCTAAGCACTATATATACATTATGTGTGTATGTCTGTGTGACAAATTATAAATGTTTGTTTATGCTTTTGTTTATATTTTTTCTTTGGCTTCATATTTGTTTTTATAAAGTCTTAATCTTGACTACGTAGAGGAGTCTCATCACTAAACCTAACTAATTATAAGTAAAATATACATGTCTAACACGTGGGTGTAGCTCTTGACATATCCTAAGTAACAAAGTGAGCTTCTTCTTTTTCTTATTCAACCATTCTAATTGAGACCAAATCATATATATAATAATGTCATTAGGATCTGACTTGATGTGTGTGGTGTGGTAGATATAAAATGAATAAAGAAATCAAGGGGAGGACCTATAATTGCGAATGACATCAACTCCAATGACAGCTGCAAAGCAGACAGGGGTTAGAGAAAGCCAAAAGTAGACATTTCATAAATTATGAAGTCCTTTTTTAAAATTAGATCCTTCCAAATGAGATAAAGAGCATACAAGAAACAAAATGGGGCATGCTTCCATTAGGTCAGGAAGATCTCAGGCAGGATCTCCAGCGTTTAAAAATGGGTCATGGAGATGCATATCAAATATTCCAACGTCAACTTAGTCATTTCCTTTCTCATCTCTCGATTCACATCAATCCATTACACTTTTTATCTTCAAGTCTCATTTTTTCAAACCCATAACTCCATATTCAACTAATCTTTTCTTTTTGGTCTGAGAGAAGTAGCAGCAGCAAGTATATGTTAAGAGGGATGGAGCATTGTGTAGACACTTTGGACATGAAAGGATTGTATTAATTACTCCCAAGACTTGGTCTCTTTTTTTGTGAATTTGCAGAATCCCACCTAAATTCACTTTTATTTTTATCTATTTTGGATAGCATCTGATAAACAGGATAGCCGCTGGAGTTAGGTGCATATATGGTACTCTTTTGTCCTGTTTCGTTGAAAATGGACCAAGTTGGTATATTTTTACACAATTATCAGAAGGTATCTCGACGGTGGTCATTATTTGGATATCAAATTTGCAGTAGTCAATGGTGGCCAGTTTTCCACCCTGAGATACGTGTCATGATTTCTCGCTAATGAAAACCCTCGGCTTATAATGACAACTGCCTCATTTCTTGAATTTGTGTTTTAGAGTAGTTGGAGAGTTTTAGACTTTTATTTGGAATCAACAATTCCACATCACTCACGGTAATAGCCAATTTGTACGAGTCTAGATCTCCTGTCCAATATTATGGTGTCTTATTGTTTTCAATAAATTCAACCGTTTATTTATGTGAGTCACGCATGGGACCCACGTGGAGTCCGCAAAATAAATAACTAAGATTTCATGAGACAGAATAAGACAGAGTAAAACTGGACAGAGGATCTGATCTCAATTTGTATAGCTTTAAGTCTTCAGACCAGGAACTAGAGTTCATGATCGCTTATGTTGAACTTACAGAAGTTGGTATAAACATAATACAAGAAACGAAAATGATCACGAATCGAACAACAAAACCTGAAAACTTCATGGATGGATCACAAGTTTTGTTCCCCTATAATGGAAGCATTTAGTTAATAAGCATGTTATATACATCATTTATTTTTAAGGAGCATTACGAGTCCTAATGTCGGGAAAGAAAAGAGTTTAGTTACTGCAGCTGGAAGGCCTTTGTTTAAGGAATGCTACAACATTTAAATGTGTTCTGGTCAGTTAATAAATTTTAGGAGATAAAATGGCCAGTGGTGATATAAAAGAGAGAGCATGGAGCTCCATCAATGTACAAGGACTGAGCAGTCAGCACAACTGCACAGTGGCTGCCTAAAAGACACAGCCAATCTGTACCTACTATTCGTGAACAATGGAATTAAATTCTGAGGACATGAAATTTATTTTCGTCTTTTTCTCTCAGGATGTTTCCCATTTCATTGACATGACAAAAACAAGAAAAATAAATTAATTAAAATAGCAAAATAAAATTTTCGATCCTTATTTCTTTGATGCCCTTCACACTACCATCTCTTCTAAGTTCTATAGCAACTTCACCACCAACACTCTGCTGCGGCAGCAAGGAATGCCTTTTGACCTTATCTCATCTCTTCACTCAAAACCACCTGCAAAGAATCCAACCAAGTTCATATAAATTGGTCAAGGAAATAAGATGTGGTGAAAATGGAATTCCAATAGCAATCATGTGCTAAACCTGTACTCAACTGGTTATTCTGAAAATGGTTTTCAGATGGAGCAGGGTGTACGAAACCGAAGTGATGATCTTGGTATGCAGATGTCCCCTGAAACATTGCTCAACAGGATTATCAAAACAAGACGTGACCATCACATAGGAACGATTTTCACAACGTTACAGCAAGTACCTGAAAATGAGTAGCTGAGAAACCCTGTGAACAATCCAAGACACTCTCCGTTGAAGTTTGGTTGCTGTTATAGGCAAAATTACGCTGGAAACACCAACATGTCAAGCACAACCCACCGAGAAAAATTATCAGTTCCGTGAACTATTATTACAGAAATGAATATAGCAAAAAATGTAATATGAAACTATTGTACACTCGTATGTACAAAGACGAACCTTAGAGAAGTTGAACGCTGGAGAGCTAGCTGTATCATCGAGACAAGAAGGCAGCTCTTCATTAACCTCGCGACGTCTGTGCTCTTTCTTCTGTTTTTGCCTTCTGCCACAATTTTTAGCCAATGGAGTCGTGGCAATATCCTTCACCGCAGGATAGAAATGCACATTGTTGTAGTTGAAATAGCCTTCATCTTCTGGAAAATGCGGCGGACCAGAAGATGCATCAGACACCATTGACAAGTCCTCATCTTCGTCTTCCACTACTTGAGCATTCTTCCCTCTACCACAAAAACCACTTCTTGCTTCTACAAACTTATTGGGCTTATCTTGAGAAAGAAAAGATTGTTCCAAGTAAAGGGTCCAACCGGACTCACAATCACTACTGCATTCAGACGCAAAAACATCCATCTTTTTTGTGCTCTATATTCTCAATGAAATCACAAATGGGACCTTTTTTTCTTTGATGAGCAGCCCCCTCTTTATGAAGGGGGGAGATTCGAGTAAGACAGAGAGATAGATAAAAGGTAATAATAGACACAGTGGGGTTGTGTGTCTCTAGTTCTGTTCCTTGAGCCAAAAAGCTAACAAGTGGCAAGTAGGCGAGCAAAGGAATAGGCTTGGGAAAAAACCAAAAGCAAAGCCAAGACAGGCCAGAATTTGTCCTCACTATCAAACCCATTCAGGGACTCTGGGAGAATGTATCAAAAAATGCCAGTTGGTGTGGGTTACGGTTGATCCATGCAAGGAAGAGGTAAGATAGAGAAAAAAATGAGCCACAACGTCTTCACGTGCTATACAGCGAGGCACTGTGTACCCTCTAATTAAGTCTTAACCAAACCAGGTACACGTCCATTTTCTCCTTCCACACTTTATGGACACCTATCCTTCGGTCCAGTAATACCACTTTCCATCTTCCTTTGTTTTTTAATATACAGAGTATGATAAAGACTGCTAAATTTGAATCAATGAACTTATATGAAGGACCTACTTCATATAAACATGAAAGATGAGTAAGTTGATTTTATTTTAGATAATAGAACTTGATTAATTAGCATTACCATGTTCCTTCCATTTTTTGGATTCTGGTTACGACAAGAGTTCCCCCAATTTGATAATCTTGATTTGGTTAATTTGGTTTCTAATAGTTGATGTGGTCGTCAAGTGGGTGGTGGTCCTATCAAGTTTGTCTTCGTACAAATAATTCGGTTTTGTGGGTGAATGTTGCAAAGAGACCATACTTTTCTTCTTTTGGACACAATTAGCAAACTCACTTGTGTACTCATTTGATCTTAGCATGTGTTTTGTTTAGTCAAATTTAGTGAGACGAGGGGCGAATTCAAGGTCAAAAGCCCTTCTAAGGACCCCCGAGGCCCTTCCAAGCATCCTATATAGGCAAAACTAGCATCCATGATAAGTGCATCGAACCGTCTTCCTTCTTTCCACTTCATTTGTTGCCCGCTTACCTCGAACTTGTTGGGATTCGGTTGGTTTCCTATGTTGAGTTTCCATATCGGTGGAATTATTTTGTCCGAACGATTGTTTTCACCTTGCATCCGTGCAGGATATGGACCACGTAGCAACCTTTGTGTGCCAGGCATGCCTCTGTTGAGGGATCTGTGATCCACGAGTGGAGCGCTGGTGATTTTGGATGCGGTAAGCTTAGTGGGCGGAGAAACCCTCCTTAAGCCCGACAGCATAACTTTGTCCCTTGACCCGAACGACGGCCACACTCATTCTCAGCTCCCACTAGGGCAATCGGGCAGGGAAGCGGCATCGCCGAGGAATGCTACCTGGTCGAATGTTAAAAGAGGACTAAAGCCCTATTTTCTTCTTGCCATAGAACACCAAAAAAAAAAAAGTTGACGTCATATATGAACTCATCCAACTATAAGTCAAACTCATTTTCTTGTTATTTAAAGTGAATGAGTAGAGATTTCTTGGGGCAAGTAGAACTGTTTCTAATACAAGTTGACTATGTTTTTATGAATCCACATGCCTTCACATTTCGACCTTCTTCTTTTCAATACTATACCAAAAACTTTTTACATGGCTCTCTATCGATTCACGATATATATACACCACGCATGCATGTGGGCACGTGTGCTTATATTATTTGCACCCCAGATATTCACACACATGTTTGCACGTGCAACTACACGCAGTTCAACTCTCAACTTATCTGATCTAAAAATCCCAACTCTTCACTTCGGCTTTCTAGTTCCAAAGTGAATGCCCTAATTATCCTTCTTTTTCTTTATTCTACCATTTGTTGTTTGGCATACTCCTTAATCCTAACAGGGCTTTTTCTGGTGATTGGTGATTCTCTAGGCTTCCTAAGTACCTACACCATGTGGTGTGATGACACTTTCACAAGTTCGAGTGTTCCACGTGATCCTAATTACAAATTTTACAAGGTTGAGGTTAATTTTCTGTTTCTGTTTCTAGCTAGACAAATCAATAATAAATTATGTGCATAGTTGAACATAAGATTAGACAAGTCCAAAATTCGCCAAATAAAAGCCCTACTTACACATAACAAGCTAACTGATAGAACAAGTACGACAAGCTAGGCTAATGAAATTGGTGAAATTGGGAAATGGATGCCTAATAAACTATGACATCATCAACCAAAGAATTATGATAAGTTCTTTGTTTCGTACAAAGGCAATTTTTCAATTTAATGTTATTAACATTATGATAAGTTCTTTGTTTAGTGTAAAGATGTGACATTTCATAATAAGTGTTAAAACCCTAGATTTCTGTAATTGAGAAATAGTAATGAGATATTAGAAAAATGCATTTCATACTCATGCATAATATTAGCACACACACGTGAATTTGATTATTGCACACATTACAATGAATTGTTTATGCACTCATTTGACATTTTTCAGGTATAAATAATTGTTTTAACGCGATTACAATATGAATTGTGGATTATGTGTCTTAAAAATTGAGTTGGCGTGTATAAGTAGTGAATTAGAATTTTTGGTGAAATATGAGAATTTTCTAAAATTAAGGATATTTGTGGACTAGGAAAAATGCTAAGTGACAGAACAATTGATTAATGATAATAGAAATAAGAGTTAAATGAATGTGAAAATTTTTATAATAACTTTGGGATTTATTGACGAGTATCATTGAAAATTGAGAGACAATTGGAATAGATATTAGAGTTGACTGGACTAGTTTAATAAGAGAACCTAATTTAAGCTCATAGGAATTGGACATGTGGCAAGTGACACTTAATCTTTATTCCTACGATTGGAATTGAAAGACAATTTAATTGTATAAATCTTGCTTACTTCTCCTTCTTCCTTGTGACTTGTCACTTGCCAAGCCTAATCTTTATTCCTACAATTAGAAATGGAAGGCAATTTAATTGTATGAATCTTGCTTACTTCTCCTTCTTCTTCGTGACTTCTCCACCTTCTACAAGCTTCTTCACTTCCATGAATTTTCTCACCCATCGAAGTTGAAGCTTGCTTTCTCTTTTCATTTGTTACTACTGTTTCATTGTCTTCTTCATTTCTTATTAAAGACCCTACAACCTTTGACTGTTGATTATCGTGTATCATGGAAAGCTAGGTTTCATATGATTTTGAAGAACTTTGAGTTTTAGCAAGTAACATGTTAAATTCCTACGAGTTGTTTGAATATGAAATAAATATGGTGATTACAAAATAATGAGACTAATGGTCATTTTTCATGCGTATCTTGAGTAATGAATAGTGTATATAAATGTCTTGTTTCTGCATATGGGGATAATTAACCTTTCATAAGACGACGTTGAAGTGATTTTTTGAGATAGAAAAATCATTGAAAAAGTGTGTAGAAAGAGTGCAGAAACTTCATGAAAAGTTGATTTGTGTATGTTATGTTTTTACTGTTGATATACGTGAATTTCTTTAGGTGTTTAGAGATGAACCAAAATGAATATAGAGTTAAGGAAAAATGATTAGGTGAGGTCGTGATATAGAGAGTGTTAAAATGATAAGTTTAGATGAAGTGAGGGTGTTGATGGAAAGGAAGAGAATGCAGAAAAATGAAAAAGTGCAGAAAACATGACGAAGATACGTGAGTGATATGTTATGTTTTTAATGTTTGTGAACAATGATAGATTGTAATTTGTTTGTCAATAAATTGAACTGAATGGGAGTCGAAATGAAGAGAAAATGATAGACATAAGTTAGAAATGGTAGATTAAGCAAAAGAGAGGAAGGAGAGAAGAAAAATTTCCAGTTCGTGAATCTGGAGAAAAAATGAGGCAATCCACGATCATGACATTAGTGAGGCATTTTGCAGTGCGCTATCATGCACAAGCATGATCATGAAATGCGCTATCAACTGGGATTGAACGATCGTACTTATGTACGATCATGACAATGAAGGCTTACCGAAAAGTGGCAGTTTCAAACATCCTTCATTCTTTTGGCTATAACTTCTTCTCCCGACATTCAAATGACGTGAAATTTGAACCAACAAACTCCTTAATTTTTCTTTCTCTGCACAAAAATTTATGGCCATATGAATTCATTTGGAAAATGTTGAGTGATAAGTTTAGGACGAAAATGATGAACTGAGCTAGAATTTCTTAAATGAGTGATTTCATTTAACAATCATTAGTGTTTTGCCCATATAATGATCTGTAGATATCCAAATGAGATTATTTGTGTTTTAGATTAAACTAGAGACATATGAATACAATTTTCTTGAAGAAATAGAATTTTAATTCTGTCTCTAAGAGTTCCAAAATCTGGCTTGAAGTTGAGTACAAAGTACTGTTATAGTTTAAGAACAGTCCGAAGTATTTGGAGTATAACTTTCAAAATACTTAATCAAATTATATGATCTTAGTGTCATTAGAAACTTAAGACATAGAGAAACAACTTTTTAGAAGAAAAGATTGCCTAAATACTTCATTTTCCTTGTCTTAATGATCATGAAAAAGTGACCCAAAAATCTAAGAAAAGTTGGAATAATCGATTAATGATGTTATACATTAGTGAATGAATTGTTGATATCAAAGTACCAAAGGCATGAGTATAATGGGAATGAAGTTGTTCATATGATAGTAGTTATGATTCAAAAGAGAAGAACTATATGTATTAAGTAAAGGTAAATGAAAATTGATATTATAAGAGCATATACAACTAAAAAAAGAATTGACGAGTAATTGAATTATGATATTAGAATAATCAAGTGTTCTTGAGGTGTAAACCTAAAAAGAAGTTA
>JANZLX010000212.1:33892805-33908274 GCA_025531955.1 Erythroxylum orinocense
AAAATGAACTATGAATAATAATGATAATAATAAAATTAAATTTATAAAACAATAATAATAATATTATTATTATTATTATTATTATTGTTTTATAAATTTAATTTTATTATTATCATTATTATTCATAGTTAATTTTCTTACTATTATTGTGATTATTAAATTCTTTATTATTATTAATTTTCTTCCTCTTCTTCTTCTCTCATCATCATCATCATCATTATATGAAATTAATTTCTTATTATTGTTGTTATTATTATTATTTGTTAACTTTTTTGCTAATACAAATCATTCGTTTTAAAATAATCAATAAAATACATATTTTCAATCATATTATACTGTAGGGATATTTTAGTTATTGACACTGTTTTTGTGTTCTGTCAACTGCAATTAAACACATTTTTGTTCTCAAGATGGAGACAATTATATCTATTTTGTCTATCACAATTAAACACTTCACTATCTCTAAATTTTGTTTTATTTTGTTTCTAAATTTTTGTCCCGTTACATCTCTGTATATTAGAGAGAGAAACCAAATGAGTGATAAAGAACAATGATAAGACAAATTTCGGGGGTCCTGACAACAAAGTAATCGGAGTCATAAGTTGATCACATCGAAACGGACTTAACAGCCGGGATTCAGCCGAATTTGAAGATGGGCTTCCTTAAGAGTGTAAGTAATACCATTGATTCATTAGTAGCTCCAAAAAGCTTATGGGCCTCCATATTCAAAGCTAAGGCCACAGGCTTTCATCGTATCCTTATCTCCTTTCTATTCAATTTTGCCTAAAACCAAACAAAATGAAGTCAATGTAAACAGCATACTCTGTTTGGTTGATATCTCATTAGACAGTAGATTAATTGTTCAACGAAATTTAGGCATTCTTTTCATTTTACGACGACGATGATGACGATGACGATGACGACGACGATACTTAATTGATCTTATACTCAAATTTTTGCAGGTCTCCATCTTTGTATTACCTCGAAATTACATGAATCCACCTCGTTACAATTATAGGGATTTGGAGCTTTGACAATACATAGAAACAGCCATGCATTGCATACCATGGAAAAGAAGGAAGAAGGTAAAAGCTCTTCTCTTGTATAAATGACACTAAAAGTTGTATCAACGGGGATACGCATTGGTAAGCTGTCTGAGGGCAGGGCTCACCAGAGAAATTAGAAATATCAGTTTTAAGACTAGAATATTTGAAGTCAATGTGACAATCAAACATGGTAGTTGGATGGTGAAATCTTGTACTCTGCCACCGTTTCTGAACTACTGAATCAACCTTTCTTTTTGTTTTTCTTGTCCAGTTGGTGATCTGGTGCAAAGAGTATTCTTCTTATGACTACTTTTTGCTTTGACTTCCCAACAAAGTTTGTACTCTCAGACTTTACAGAATGATAATGTTCTAAAAGTGATGAGCTTGTACCCATTTTCTTGTGGGTACTTGGATCAAATGAGATGACTCTCAACCCCGAATCCCTTCTTTGGCAAGATAATTACTTGCTGGCTCCCAACATCTGTTAATACGAACTTGGAGCCGAAGCTTAATTTGGATCATCTCATGTCCATTTTTGTTTTTAAATTTCCATTCAATTATTTGAAGTCACTGCAAGAGCAATCAAACATTGGTGATTGTGCTAACGTGGGTTATGAGCTGATATCAACTACCAATAATACATAATTAAGAGAACAACTAATCCTCCAAGAAAGCTTAAAACCTTTTACTATTGGCCAAACTAGATTTTCTACTTTTAAGTGTGATTATCAATAATCTTTGTTTTTGCTATCTTTGTGGGATCCATTCTCTTTTGTTGTTTCTACAATACGTCTTACTTTGGTTTTCTATCAACTTTAATTAGATTATAAAACATACAACCAACTTCCACCGAAACAAATTTGGCAAAATTGACATCCATGACAATTAAGTCGTTATTAGGAGATAAAACTGTAGGACCTAATTACCATTAACATTATTTTGCTGACCTTAAATTGTTTTTATATGTTATAAATTACTCTCTCTTTGTTTTTGTTTCCGAGAGGTGTCCTAAGAGGGTCCCAATTATGGGAAGACATCTTTAAGTCATCCACTCCCAGATTAATCCCCGCTTGAGTCAAGTAGGTCCCTTGTAGGAGACAAAGCTCTGACCCTAAGTTTTAAACTGCTGCATAGGGTAATTTAAACCCGCGACCTCACTTAAACTAGGAAAGTCCCTTGTTAACTCACTAATAACTCTTTTTTATATATATAAATGATTTAACCGATATTAACCATTTTGAACGAAAATTACAAAATAATAATAATAGCTTTCAATTAATTTTTTAAATATTTGACTGTATGCGCACCCAATAAGCCACCAAAACCAACCTGGAAGAACCCAAAATCACATTAATGAGAAAGGGATGTATGGAGGTGCCAACGGACGATGAAGATAAGCATGGAGATGCATTACACACAGCTAAAGAAGGAGGAGGAGGAGAGGAGAGTTGAGTGGGGAGTGCGTTGTTAATGCTGATTTGTCTCATGCATTGGCAGTTCATTCTCTACTATTCAGACCCTTTGCGTTGCCCTTTTGTAACCAAAAGCTGCTAAGGGCTTTTACTCCCATCACTCATGGCTATGTTGTGTGGGCCAATTCTGCCCCTATGAAGTGGGGCCCATCTCTGCTCCAACCCAGGTTTCACATGTATACAAAATCTTGCCATTTACTTTCTCTTTTCCCTTTGTTTTTTGTTGTTAATATTTTAAATTATAAATGCGATGGTAATATTTATTATTGCAATTTATAATAATTATCCAAGGCTGTTACGAATTCTACTAAGTAGTGTTATTATTATATATTTTATAATAATTATGTTTTTATTATCTTTAATTATGCTTATCTCCATTTTAAAATTTTGAAGCACACCGCACCTTGATCAATTCACATTTTTTAACTTATCAATGGTGAGAAATGTATGATAAATGTTATAGCATTTCAAATTTTACTTGCCTAATCTTACCCATCATCACACGGTCAGTCTGAAGTTTCGCAATAAAGTGAAATTTGAAAAAGTTTAATAATACGTAGCTTTATCCCTACATAAAAGAAAAGTTATTTGTAATAAACTTATTAGCTCAATAGTAAGAGGCGTGAGTTATGCACGTAATAAAACTTTGAGGTCTCAAATTTGAGCCTCACACTCACTAGAGGTTGTAGTTCAACTCGCTGCATTAAAGGGGACAAAACCTAAAATGATGCGGGCCCACCTAAACCATAAATATGATAATAAAAAAATGACGCAGTTAATCGTAATGAGATTGAAAATTACTTAGGAGGAGCACCGAGTCAAATCTTAAGATTTAGATTACACAACCTCCGGCGAAGTTATGCAGAAGAAGGTTTAAGATAGTGGGACCCGTAGGCATCCTTTTGCTTACAGCCTGGAGGTGTGACCCACCTTGACCAACTTTTTGTAGGAAATCCCAGCTACAGAATTTGTTGGGTCCCATTTTAACCAAGTATAGGAGACTGACTAATAGGACTTTTTATTTATTAGGTGATACAAAATATGGAATAAAATAAAATAAAATAAAATAAAATCCGAAATAAGCCAAACTTTTGAAAAATGAAAAAAGAGAAAATCATAACCATATAGAAGAAAAAGGAAGCCGGGGGACAACATGTGGTTAAGGAGGACTGGGAAATCAAAAATCAAGTAGGTCATTACAACTTGTCTTTTCCGTTCAAGGCCGCGTTTGGATTCCTTATTCAGATACAGGAGAGGCATGTTGCTTAATTGCATTACACAGTTGATTCCCCCCAAACAAGCACGCTCTGTCTCTCTCTTCGTAACTTGCTTTGGCCCCGGTGGTCCCGGACAAACTCCTAGGTGATTTGACATGCCCATCAAATCAAAATCTTTGCTCCATCCCCACCTCCCCCTACGCTCTTGCTACACATGTACGGTCCTCATTCATTCCCCCTCCCCCATCTTCACCTTCCCCTCCCCTTACCTCATGCCAACGTCAGAAGCTCGACCATTTCTGATGCCAGGGGCTCTTTCGTCATACAACAAAAATAATGAGAGCCATTATCATGCTTAAGCCTTTATATCTATCATATGTATGATGAGTAGGAAAGAATGACCCATTAGTTCTCGTGCAGGGATGATTGATGAGTATAATTGAGAGATCATTGGAGATTCATCTCAAGCAGTACTCATTCCACTTTGACCCAAAAGCCAGCATAAATTTTGTAATAAAATAGTAATTATATAATTAAGTTCTTTACAAATAATCCCAAAACATTATTAAACTATATATAATTAATTAATTAATTTAGAATCAAGCTAACAAAATCTCTCATTACCCTTCAATTTTTGCATTAACTAATAGCCAAAAGGTTGGGCGATTTCTCTCTCTTTTACTTTTTCCTCTCTAATGCAAAGACAAGATTAGAGGCAGGTGTATGGACTATGGAGGCGGTAGTTGTGGTTGGAGCGGCGTCTGCGTCATTGATGGTAATCTATGGTGGCTGTGCATCCGGTGGCGACGATCTTAGCCGCTTAGTCAACTGCTGACCTCCCGCTTGATTACTTGAGCCGGGATTCTCGGAGGGAGTGTCGCAGCTTTCACAAGCGGCGGCGTCCAGCACACCTACGGGGCTAGACGGCGACGATGGAAGCGGCTCAGCCATCGGGACCTTGAGCCGAGCCGAGGGACACGTATCGATCAGGTACTCCTCCATTAGTTGGTGACAGCTTCTCACCATTTCCTTTGCAATAAAAACCAAAAAAGAGAGAAAGGAAAAAGAGGAGAACATAGAAATTTTTAACACAGATTTCAATACTTCTCAAATCTTCGAAACTCTCGAAAGTGTAATTATTTATAAAACTATCCCCAATAATTTCAAATATTCCACATCCAGACCACAGAGACAAAGAATGTGTTACGCAATGTACTTTTTTCGCTCGGTCGTTGAACGAATTGTAGTATTCCTCGTCACCTCCGGTCGGCGTTGCATCAAGTCTCTCCCCGGCGGCGCATAGGACGGCCGCCTCTGCCAACGTCGACGGCGAAAAACCCAAGAAATCAATCACTGTAGAAGTCAACAGAAACACGCAAATTGAAATTCTTGTCCAATTACTATAAAATGATTGAAAACGAAGATCCTGTTAAGCTTCGAGTCTGGTTTTTTTGGCGGGCAATCATACAACATTATAACTTACCGCGAGTGGTGCTTAGTATGAGAGCGGAGGAAAATTCAAAGATCCGATTGAAGTCGCAAGATGGAAGCTTGGAGATAAAATAATGGAGGTAGTCAAATGGAGTAACGGAGCGAAGTCTCCAGTCAAGATTGACCATAACCCAAAGCTCCATTCTTTGAACAGTTTTTGGTTCGAAAACAAAACCAGGTTCAAGCACTTGAAGGTTCACCAACGGTGGGACGTGGGTTTCCTCCATTTTCGCTGCTAAAGACAAGCAGGCCACCGAAAGTAGCTGAAACGGCCACCCATTGACCTGCAATTGTCCTAGAGTGTTAGGATTTTACCAAATAACAACAATAATGACACTAACAAAATAAGATAACATTTTCTGAAACAAAGACTTTCAGTTTCCCGCAAAATCCGATATTCTTCACGAAAAAGATGACATCTTCGACGTTTCAGTAAGAAAACAGCAGTGTAGTTAGAAAAGTGATATTTTTCAGGAAAACTAAGCAATTTCGCGGAAAATATGCAGCAAGTAAGAGGGGTATAAATCTTTACCGGGAAAGAATGAGAAGAAAGGAAGCGATCGAAATAGTTGACAGAAAGCATAGCCGTTACTGGCCTAAAACGATAATAACCATGCACCTGCATTTCACCAATTATCACAAACTTAATCCACCAACTAAAAGATTCATTTTTTACACAGCTACCTTGATGGGCACGTATATCTATACCTTGAGGATCCAATTAATGGAATCCTGACGAGCAGTTACGTCGACGGAGCGGTTTCGGCAACGGTGGAGATAATCAGACTGAGGCATGCAGTGGGGTTCAGAATCAATAAGGTTGGTTATGTAGGTTTCGTCCGTCTGCGGCAGAAAACCGCTGGAGAACGAGGATTGGGGTTGATCATTGACCCAGGAGTCGTCAGTATTGGATGGGACCACCTCACTGGCGTCCTCGCCGCAGTAGAGACCGTTGGTGGGGGAGGAAGAGGGCTCCGGCGAAGACGACATGACGGCGTGGTCGGCGGTGGTGGTGACGACGACGATGATAAGCTACGATATGGAGATTTTCTAACGTCAGGGTAACGGCATTTGCGACGGGAGGGGTAATGGCGAAAAGTTGTGACTTCTGGTCATTTGCTTGCCTAAAACATGTCTCTTCAATCTCTGGTCTTTGTTTCTCTTTAGCTTAGTTTGTTCAACTAATGTGTGTAGTTATGTCTGTCTCTCTGTCTGTGTCTGGCTCCTACCACAGCTGTTTTTGGGGATGGGGTTTATGTAGAAAGGAGAAAGTGAGGCAGAGAAGAGGGTGGTGGAGTTTCCACGTGTGAGTATTAGAAGTGGTTCCAATTGGTATCTCAGTCAATGACCTTTTGCAATTTTTACACTTATCGGCATAAATGCAAAACTTCAACCACAATTACAAACAGTCAAAATGCTTTTCTCTACAATTACAGTTACAAATCTTGACAAATTCAGTATTATTAAACCCGTTCTATGTTAAACCATATAACTTGAGATCAATTAGTAACTCAAAACAATGGGTTCTTATTGAAAAAACTTGCATGGTAAAAATGACTAGATTGTTGGTTACTATTTTTCTTGATGCTTTCAGCCTTGATTTTGAGCACTAAGATGTACCGTTGATTCTTTGTTCTTGCATGAATCATTGGTAGCAATTGCCATCCTTCCAAAACCATTATGGGTATCAATGTTTGATACATTATAAAGACAGGATAATTAATAGCATCTCTTTGTTAGTGTTCGGTCTGGACTCTGGAGTAAGGTGTTATGGTCGATAGCTGAACCTGAGTCCCTAGGCTCTCAACCTGACCTTATTTCCATACTTTTTACCCAAAACATGTCTGTAATTCTTGAAAGTACAATAATCCAAGCCTATTCTTCACAAAAGATGTTCAATTCCTGTGAGTGGTTGGAAATGATGGCAGGTCTCAGTTATGGCAGGCAAACTTGGAATTGACATTCAAAAAAGGAAAAACTCTACACAAATGGGGATCCCTAGTAAGTGAACTACAGTTTGCCAAATTTTGAGTGTGCATTGTTAGGCATACGAGGAGCAGTAGGTTTTGCATAGAAAAGAAATAACCTGCACCCCGTTTATAGATAATCCATATTCCGTAGGACATATCTTGAAGAGTAATACATAGTAAGGGACAATTAGGAGTGCAGGTAATAATTGATAGGCAGGGCTAATCATATACTGTACAGTGTCTTTTGCATATGTTTGAGCAGTAGTGCGATACAGATACAATGCAAAAGTTCTTTGACGCTTCACCATAACTGCCTCTGTACAATTTCTGAAGTTCTTGGCAATTTGTGGAAAAGGATTTAGACTTTCTAAAACCCTCCTTTTATTGGTGGGTATTATTTATGCCCTTCATATTTTTATATAGTCGAACGGCTTAGGAGTTTGGACTTTGGACCAATGAGCTTCACGTCATATCAGAACAAATAAATGTTATGCAAGGACTTGTATTCCAACTAGTAACCATCTCATTCATCTTTTGACAATGAAACCAATCAAGAGACCATATCTCTTAAGCCTCACATCAAATTTCAATGGCTCCACGAACAATAGGAGCAATTACAATATTATGTTTCCCATAAGCCATTGACAACAGCTGAATATAGTTGGTAGTTTTGCAGAGGCAGTCACAATCTTGTGGGATAGGGAAAAGAAAATTGCCATTTCTTCTTATATTTTTCTGATTCTCTTCATTGGAAGTTTGGAAACTATAATTGAATCGCCAAGACAATGTCATCTAAAAGCACATGGCTCTACAGTCTACAGCATTTGAGTTTCAATGAGCTTTTAAGTTCTGACATTCAAACTGGAGGACAAAAAATGATAAGTGAAAATGAAAGACAGCTCATAGGAGTCGGCAGAAATTTGCCAGTATGCAATAAGGTAATATGCCAATCCAGTTTGTGTACAATTCAACCATGTATATTTTCTGCTCAACTCAATCACACTTTAATAGCCTTGACTAGGAATTTCTTTATTTTTATTATATCTCATGATTGTCAGACCAAAACATAGACTATGAAAAATTTTCCTCTGTCACTGTTACCTTTGACATTTAGTGTACAAGCACACAAGTAGAGTAAATAGATTTTGGAAGAAGGAACTTTTCATCACGTATATAAAGTTGTGTCACAAACAAGTCGAAAATATTCTTCAAGAAAGCGATGGGAAATTCAAGAAAGTGGATGTGCATAAAGAAGGAAGATTCAACCACTGGTTGGCATCAACTTGGGAAAGAAAAGCTAAATGCAAAACCAACTTATTGCTTATTTCGAGTTTAGCAAAGAAGTGGGCATAGGAAGCTTGGAGCATATGCTTTTAGGCTAGTGAGGTTTTGAGCTTTTGTATCGCCGGATTCCAAGAAACAGGTGGAAAAATGTGTTCCATCCTCAAAGCAAAAAGATTGACCTCCATGATTCTGTTAACTCCACAGTCACATCAAACAATTCTCACTAGTGAACAAGCATTTACAGTTCTTGGGAGATAAAACATGCCATAGGCATCATGATTCAAAGGTACTGTTTTGACTAAGAAAAGCTGTAAGACAAGTCTTTTAATGCGAGTACAAATGAAGTTGGACTTGATCACCGTTGTTTATACAGTGAAGTGTCTTTTCTCTGAATTCTTATTAATCACATCAGGTATGGAACAGTATCATATCGTACTCAAATCAGCGGGCAACAGTTACCAGGTTGCATGATGGCCCCTGGCACAGCTATCCCATGTAAATTTCCTTTAATGCAGTCAGAATTTGGTACTGTGACGAGATGGTAATATGTACAAGTGTGACATATTCAGACTCTTGCGCTCATTTTAAGCTCTTTCAGACTAGACAAACAAGAGCTTCCAAGCTAAAATGAGGGGAAGAACCTGTTAAGGTCATAGGGCAGAGCGTAGAACTCTTCACTTCTGGCGTCTTGATCGAAGTTTCTAAACTTTTGCCACCAATGCCTCCCGCTATCTCGGCGAGTCGAGCTGTGCCTCAGGCTGTGAGTGATATCCAATAAATATGCGATTGTAATTCCCACTGTTGCTGGAGATGTGAAAATCACTTGCATAATATCATTAAACTGCACAAAAGTGACAGATATATAAGACTATTTATATATATTGTACGGAGAAATTACTAAGGTAATTCAAGGCATTCTCACCCAAATAGCACCAGTGGAAACAGGGCCATGACCTTCTACCAGCATAAATTGGTTGAAGTATTGTGGCACTGAGAGGCCCATGAATAGGGAGAAGCCTAAGATGAACTTTGTCCTGAAACTGTTCAGGTTGCAAAACTGGAGATGTCCCAGACCTGCTGATGCTGTGCATCCAACAAACATATCATAGTCAAAACTTTATTATGTGGCTTCCCCTCGGAAGTATTGATATGGAACGACGGATAGAAGATGTTGTAGACCACTGATTCTTGTTTGATCCATGTTAATTAACGTGAAAAACAGGGGACCTACCAACATAGGCAAACAGGACGCAGTAGAAAGCTGCAAAAATTGGCAAGGGTATTGAGGCAACAACAGCCCCGAATTTTCCTGCAAGACATTGGTTACGAGGCCAAACACTCGAGTCACAAACCTAGAAATCAGGGACTACATCCTTCTTTGAAACTTTGTTTGATTGTTTTTAGTAGAATTGTGCACCTAGTACAGAAAAGAAGAGCATAAATCCTGCTGATATTTGAATTACTCTCCGGCTTCCAACCCGTGTTAATCCCATCAGACCTGCATTTTCACTGGAAGTACAAAGAATGCACAATCAGATCACAGACTAAGATTAGCAATTCCTCCAGTTCTATATTGCAAACGTTGTTAGAAACAACTAAATTCAGAAGCAGGAGATCATTACACTGAAGCAGTGCAACCATTTCCTGCACCGAACAAACCAGTCAGCATAGTCCCTATTCCCTGAAATTAAAACAAAGCGAACAAGTGAAAAATAGTTCTGAACCAAATAGCATGTTGTATCTTTGAATTAAAAGTTGAAAACCTTGGGACTTCAAAGAAAATGAACCTACCTGCCAACCTATACCACGACTGAGCACAGAAGGAGGGACTGTAGTGGCACTCCCATATCTGGATGCTGCGATGATTGCACCGGTAGACTGCAAAATGACAAAAACAAAAATTCAGAAAGAGGTAATGATAAGCACTGAGGAGCAAACAACATCAGTTTAAAAGCTTTTAGAAAGTAGTAATCGCTATAAAACCAGCACTACAAGCATATTTCATACACTATTGCATTGAGCATCCAATATTAGATAAATGTTCAGATAATTGCACCTCAATAACGGCAACAAAGCAAGCAGCCATCATTGCAAAAATATCACCAGCCTTAAATGTTGGTTTTCCCCATTGAAATGGATACGGAACCTTTATCCTACATTCAAGTAAAAGAAGATATTAGCAAATGTCGTACTTAACAAACAAACAATTCCACTTATCCCATGTTTAGGAAAAACAATTACTCCCAAACCAGAAGTTGCCATAAACCATGTTCATTTGTGAGAAATAAGTGCCAGTTCACTGACACAGTATATGATCAAGTACTTTTTTACTTCAAGTCCTTTGACTCTTCAAATATAGCGGCAATGCTGGAGAATGAATTTCGCTTCATATTATTAGATTTAAGAAACCAGTAACTTTATCTATCCAGTCTATGCAAATGTGACTATTTGTTACTCTATGCAAATTATAAACAAGAAACGAAAAAGAAATCAGTTAAAACTGGTCAACAACAATAGTCTAAACTTTAGACTATTGTTATTATAAATGGATTCTCTTAGTCAGTTCACAGTCAAATAAGAATTAAAGCAATCCAGTCTAAGAGTAATCACGCTCACCAAGAAGCACCACCAATGAGCCCCGACCGATCAGTACGACAACTACTTTGTGTTTTTGGAGATGAATTGTCATATGCACCTGCTGCAGTCAAAATTTCGGCATAGACCCATATAATTGCAACAGAAAACAGAACTGCAAAACGGGTGACCGTCGATGCTCTTGATTCCAACATATGAGGAAGAAACTGCCATGTTAACGATTAGCCAGAATAGTATATCAAGTAAAGACGGCGAAAAGATGCAATCTTTTTCTTCCTTACAAGCATGAATTTAAGGTGAGACTAAGTCCAACCACTTTTTTGACTTCTAAGTGATGAATTAAGAAAATATTCCAGCATCCATCCTAAGAATTCCCATTTATTTGCCAATTCAGAAAGACTATGAGTGCAAACAGACATATACACGAGCATTCCTAGGATCTATGAGAGGCTAATCAACAGAGGGGAATGTGGATTTTATTGAGAGCAATAGTACCTGAGATAAGAACACAACAATTACTAACGCTGGAAGCCCAACTTCAATGCATTTTGCTAACTGCAATATTCAACCAGTAGAAAGTTACATTCAACACACTAGCCACAAAGGTAAGGCATTAAGAACCACCATATAGTTTTAGTTTAAGAGGGCCAATGATAATTGTGCTCGCATCAGAAATGGTCCACTAAAACCAGAGCATCTTCTTGGTGCAAACCCACCTTGAGGAATAAAACCCTAAAAGTTTTCCACTGTCCCATCGGTCGTATAAATTCAAGTAACCATCTCTAGGGACACGGCTTGACATAGCCAGAGAAAGGGTTCATACAGAAGCAAAGAGTTTCTAAAATTTAGGAATTAGAAAATAAAAACTACATTACAGAAGACACTGTATGTCTGGACTAATGTAGTGTATCAGCGAGATAAACTAAAGGAAAAAAGGAAGGCAAGAAATCATTGCGTCCCTAGAAGTTAATCAACGACGTTAGGAACACATGAGAGTTTTACTTCATATGGATTTCGGGGCCTTTGAGTATTCTGAATTATTTGAAACTGTTTTAAAAGCTTTTTGTGATTAAAAGAATGTCTGAAGTTGAATCTCCATCTTTTCAACAGGCAAGGATCAAAGTACCAGTAGAATAAGGCCTTCAGCACACAATTACCTGTGGAAATCCACGTGCATAGAGCCCAAGTCCCGTTAAAGTCACAAGAGGAACGGCAGCAAGAGGGCTAAGAAATCTGCCTCACAAGACATCCAAATGAAGCTCCTTTGAATAAAAAATGTTAACCAAATACGTTTCCAAGTTCCAGTACCATGCTTCTGCAAATTCATACCTTGCAAATATTCTCCAGAAGCCAAAGAAACCGATTGTCATTTGGAGGAAGGAAGCAATGATCAGTGCTCCTTGTATGGCTCTGACGGACTGAGTAAACCTCTAAATCCACCCACGAAAGAAGATGAAAGATCATAAGCACAAAAACTAAACAACCATCAACCGAATATATGTGCAGCCGTGCAGGTGAGGGCCATTATGTAGCTTGATTCAGAAAATGAGAAAATATCAACCTCATGCTGACCGAGTGATGCGCTACTACTGTCACTGCTTTTTGATAAAGCAATGGAGGTGGCAGGAATAATGAAAGCATAAGATCCCCCCATCACTACAGGAACTCGGGCACCGAACAAAGTCTGCAAGAGTGTGTTTATACCCGCAACAAAGAGAATGGTATTGATTAATTCTGCCTTCTCCTCCTGAGAGACCAGAAGAACAGCAGAAACAAAATCATCAAAAGTTTCAGGAAAACAAAAGTAAAGTGGAATTCTTTTTGTTTTTTTTTCATGATAGTGCTGTGAATCTTAAGTACATTGCCACCACCCATCAAAGGGACTAATATGCTTGGTATGATCACGGTAGTTCCAAGCATCACTATATAGTGCTGAAATCCAAGCAATACTGCCTCAGCTGCATAAAACAAGGAATTTCAATACATGCGAAAATATTTAGTGCAAGGAGACCAGAAATAAACAGAAAACAGTATAAAGTTTCTGCAAGTAGAATTGCAAGTGACATAACTGTGTTATCTGGAAATTGTGTGCGCAAAGAGCCATATCTCAATAATGGTGTAATTGGCAATTTAAGACATTGGCAAATTTTGATAGTATTCATCACATATGTTACCATAGGAATTTGCAATTCTTTTGTTAATCAGTAACCGATCATTTTGCTTAGTAAATAGCAAATGCATAAATGTTATAATTCCAAAATCTAGATATATTACGTATAAACAACACATAGGTGAAGCAAAATACAGACGAGAGAGGTGGTTGACCAAAACAGATGTATGTTGTGACTAAAGAAGTGCAGGGAAGAGGAAGAAAATTCAAGAGCGCAACAGAAAAGCAATTGAAACTTTCAAGGCTATAACTTCTCCGAATTGCTTAAACTCTAAGAAATCAATGGGATGCTATCTCTCACGTAGGTTCCAGGAGAAAAAGACAGTCGGAGTGAGGTAATCTTCTGTTATATTTCTCAAAAGGGAGAAATTATAATCATGATATTCCTAGTTGATCCCACATGATCACTGCATTTCGGTCAACAGAAACAAGGAAACCAAACATTTTGATATTTGAAACGAATGAGAACGCAGAGATGAGTGAATATACGCCAAGGAGGAGAACTAGAGATGCAAAAGTCGATGCCCGGAAGTTGCTCTTTCACAGGGTGAGGCTGGAACTCGTCAACCTTAGCACCTCCACCCTTTTCCACCATTGCCACCTTCTTTCTGTTGCTTACTCTGTTTCTCAAAACTTAGAGAAGCACAAGACAAGAGTGATGAGCTGAAATGTGCTTCAGAGTTGCACTTTCTAGGGGCAGAGAGGATGGAGTTAGGCACAGACTGTTATGACCATAAGTGAAGCAAACGTGGTTTATAGTTTTTGGAGTTAACTTGTTGGGTTCCGCATTGACGCCAGAATGGAAGAGTTCTTTTTTCTTGTTTGGAAAGCGACCAATGGCTTCTCCATGCTCATTTGACTATGACCTCTCTCCTTTCTCAGTGATCTAATCATCTTTACTCACTCATTCTTCGGAATTGTTTTGAAGTTAATTTTTTCTTTTCTTTAATTAATTATTTGATTTCTTAAAATTCTGCGCAACACTTATTTTGTCACCAAAATGATAATTAACAAAAGAGTAATTCATTTTATAATCTTTAATAAACCCAAAAGTGTACATTTAACATTAGTTAATTAAAACTTAACGCATTTTAGAATAACTATAATCCATCTATAACTGAAAATGAATTAATGGCGGATCAACTATAGAAATTAATACCTAGCATAAGTTATACTTCCAAAATATGGATAATCATATTAAAATTTAGGAGAAGTTAATTAGCACATATTATTGTTTATGCACTTACCATTTAACCTCTGTCGGTTGGGCTTATACCAATAGAATTTTTATAGATCTTTTTTTAGAATAACTTTTTTAAGAAATCAATTAACTGTTTAACTGTCATTTAAAAAAGAACTTTTTGAAAGAGCTTTATACAGTAGACTATTTGACAACATAAAAATAAAAAGTTTTTTTAATTTTAATTATATTTTATTTTGTAATAAAAATTATTTATGCATATAAATATTATTTAAAGTATATTAAATAACATGCAAAGCACAATATATTAATTATTATAAAATGTTAAACCATATGAAAAATAAATGAAAATATATCTAACCAAATCTTTTGTATTGATTATAACATAAGTAAAACTAATATCAATAATAAATATTAAAACATATAAAAAAGTTAAATAATATTATATAAATCTCAAAATAAATATTCTAAGTAAGATGAGTTTGCAAGATAAACATGAAGATAAGTTTGTGAACATTGTGAGAATTATGTGTAAAATATAAGTGCAAAATGTACTAAAAACACTTATTAATTGATTTGAAAAATCTACACGAAAAAGTTATTTGAGAAGTTTTTTTAGAAGCTCCAAATTTGAGCTTCTTAAAAAATTATATTTTGACTACAAAAAAAGTCATATCTATTAAAGAAGTACTTTTTTATTTTACAACCAAACATTTATTTTTCTTTTTAAAATTAGGTTGTTTGTTTGGATAGATAAAAGTGCTTATTGACCTCCCAAAAGTCCATCCAAACAGACAGCTTTTTTTTTAAGAAAAATGAATGTTTGACAGTAAAATAAAAAAGTACTTCTTTAATATGTATGATTTTTTTTGTAGAGCTTTTTTCGGGTAAATTTTTCATATTATTTAATGAAACTATTTTTTATTCCCTTTTATCCTTATTTTTTACGTATAATTTTCACAATACTCACAAACTCATCTTTGCGTTTATCTTGCAAACTCATCTTACTTGAATATTTATTTT
>JANZLX010000212.1:33931828-33951898 GCA_025531955.1 Erythroxylum orinocense
GAGTTCCGTTGGGTCAATAAGAGGGTGCTAGAGCATGCACCTTGCTCAGTTGGGATTTTGGTGGACCGTGGCCTTGGCGGAGGCACACATGTAGCTGCTAGCAATGTTTCCTCTACAATGACAGTCCTATTCTTTGGGGGACGTGATGACCGCGAAGCTCTTTCTTATGGTATCCAAATGGCTGAGCACCCTGGCGTTGTTTTATCTGTGGTTCGCTTCAAACCAGGTCCTGAGATTACTGGAGAAATTGTAAGGGTGGACATTATCAATGATGTGAATGAGGAATCAGCTGATGAAAAGCTTCTAAATGAGACCAGGAAGTCCAACACTACCTCTATTAAATATGAAGAGAGAGTGGTAAAGAGCAGTGATGAAACTGTTGAAGTAATCCGTCAGTTTAGTCATTGCAACATGATTCTTGTTGGTAGAAGGCCAGAGGGTCCTGTGCCTGCAACTTTGAATGTAAAAATTGAGTGCTCTGAACTGGGGCCTGTGGGCAACCTCTTGATTTCTCCTGAGTGTTTGGCGACCGTCCTGGTGGTGCAGCAGTATATCAATATAGGATCTTCTAATATAGACCCATCAACATCTTCAAAAAAGATCGGAGAGTTGGCGCAGGAGGAGGAGGAGGAGGATAAAGAAATTAGTTAGTTAGGCTAATGTGAGACGGTGAACAACTGGCGTTGGATTTGTATATATGAACAATAAAACTTCAGAATCAACGAACATTTTCTCCTCTAGGTTTCTCCCTGAAAAGCTACAAGCTAGAAGCTACAAGCTTTAAGATTTGTTTTCTGACGTCAAATTGTTTCTTTTAAGGTTCATACAATCCCTCCCCACTAGCAACTGGAAATAAGGGAGAGTTGCCAAGGTTTATGTGAGATGTTTATGCTGGTGTCAATCTAATAAAATAACGGATTGAGCTTCCTTTTTATAGAATTAAAAGAAGAATCTATTTAGGAGACGATTTCTCCTATGTAAACTGCACTGTTATTTCTTTTCTTCCTTAAAATGCTTCTACCACCTTCAAATTCCTCATTTTGTATTTATTAAAGTTGAAAATATGAGGAGATCACATATACTGAAGTTAATGCAAGAAAACCTCAAATTTTTGCACTTATATCCTAACCCAATTACTTTTTGGAAGAACCATCAAATGGGTGAAACTTCATCCAACTTCTATACATTTCCTTTTTATTAATAACTTCTCTACACACTAATTTCTAAAACAAAAGTTGGTTTGATGCCTGACTTGGTTTTTTCATTCAAATCTTGCGCTGCCGGATATATATATTTATATGTAAGGAAAAGATTTTACTAAAGGTAAGGCCAGTGCAGGCACATGTCAAGGATTTAATAATTAAAAAAAAATTTAGTTATAATTTTGAAACTATAACTAAAATTTTCCTATGTGGTGGCAGCCTTCCTTGGCCCTTTCGGTGCGCGGGTGTCCATGAGCAGCCTTCTCTTTTGATTTGTTTCTTCTGGGCTAGTGATCTTAGTTCACATTTCACTTGGATTATAGATGCATTGGCTTCGGTGGAGCTCCTAGTGTATTAGTTTTTGACTGGCAATATTTTGTTCTTTCCATGATCCAGCTTCCTTGTTTTGAGTGTTTCTTGCCTTACCTTGCTTGTGTCTAGTTGCTTATTTTAGTTAGTTGTGTCTCTGGTGACACTCGTAAATGGACGCTTTGTACATATTTTTCAGAGGATTATATATATATATTCACTAATGAATCAGGCAAAGTTTTAGTTGTATGTTGAAGTGGAATTTCTTGTTGACTATAATCTCTTATTGCGCATGATGGGAAAAAAAGGAAAGAAGAGATTAGTTGAATGCTGAAGTGGAATTGCTTGTAATTGCTCAGGTTACCTCACACTCATTGCGCTTGGAACTTGCAGTTTTCAATATCCAATTATATTATTTGTATCTCTGGGATCTTAGCGAATGATATACATTATAAGCAGAATAAGCTGGTGCAATCCCAGACAGAAATGCACACACAATGAAGTGCACACTATTTTCTTCTTTACACTTTTGGTTGATGCTTCAACCAATTTCTTAAAGGAAGCCCTCATCAGGTTATGCTCTTAAAACACTTTATACACGTTGCTTCAATAAATTGTAGAGTTCAATGTTGGGAAGTGTTCTCGAGCCAGCACGGATCACCAATACCTCCTCCAAGGCTCCAAGCTTATAAATATGTTTTTGGTCAATTATAGTCTGATTACACTTACGAATTTGGTGCTTGAGCTCAGAGTTGTTTCCATCTAATACGCAATTTTTCCGTTGAAGAAGGGAATGCTGATCTGTACTTTGCTATGCCAACATTTCACGGGTCCAGTTTGAAAATGAATTCAGTACTTAACAGCCAAACCCGATCCCAATATAAGGTTGCAGATCTCTCTACATCCTTGATTGTCACCAATGTTATGTTGACGTTTTAACTGAGAAGGGTAGCTTAATTTAGGGAAGTCTCCATCGTGAAGATTAAGATCTGAACCCTGGCTAGATGAGGTTGTTACAAGGAATTATATCATTTTGTGAATCCGCGGAAAATCACTTTTTTTGTCTACAAGTAGCCTTGCTTTCATTTTTAATCAATTTCCAAATTTACAGAGGCAAAATGAGCTACTCGGTAGAGTTGTGGTTACCATCCATCACTAATTTTTAATAAGACATTGGGTCAAACCAGTGTTTTGAAACTTAGACCGATCATCGAACCAGAGATCTTACTGATCATTGATTTGACCGGTTCGACCAGTTCAATCATCGGTCAAATCGGTGTGATGTCATAATTATGCAATAATTATATTTAATTATATATAATATTAATAATATTTAAAAAATATAAAAATATACCAAAAATAAAAAATTAATTGTCGGACCGGACCGGTTCAACCAGTCAATTGACCGGTTTTGACCGGTTCAGACTGAGTCAATTAAAAACTGATTTTTTAGGTTGAACCGGACCGGATAGCCGACCGGTCACCGATCGAACCGGTCAAATCGACCGGTCTGGTCCGGTTTCCAAAACAAAGGGTCAAACACTTTAATCGTGCTTCAATAATGACTGTGATAAGTGAGATTGCTTCACCACTTGCCACTTCGAAGACATTATATAATCAAGATGATGGTTACATCAAAACAAATTAAGCTTAATTTCTTAACCGAACTCAGACATGAACGACCATGGTGGAAAATCTTTCTTCATTTTGACTCATTTCCTTGTATCTCAATATGCTTTAACAAAGAAAGAACTGTTCACTACAACAAAAATAACATTTGGCTACGAAAAAATTTGTCATTAAATGTCTCAAAATCATCCCTAAGAATCATTAGTAATTGGTTCAGCCTGATTTTGACTGAACGAAACGTTACCGTCTGGATTCGTGGGTTGACTGCTTTCCTTGGATGAGATACCTGCAAAACAAAGAAGGCACGTCGGGGGTTGTGTTCCGATTAGCCCCTCCGACGCTCAAGTTAGGTTTTTGATGAAGGTGAGGCTGCTGAATACAGAGAAAGCTAGGTTATGATTGCGTACCTCAATCAAGGTAGGATCTTACCTTATATATGGATGGATATTAGGTTTTTACGTGTGCATGGGAATCTCTCTCATGCGATCGGCTGGAGCATGGATCGGACTTGGGCTTGACTTCTTTAACGAATGGACCGATCGGCCCACGAGTCGTAGTGACTGAGTCTAGGCCTGATACGGCCGACCCGACCAAATACTAATAATTAGAAATAACAAGAAAAATAAAAGTAAGTTAAATGCAATAGAGCGACAAAAATAACAATAAAATCAAGGAACTAAGGATTCATTGTCTTTTTAACCAACATTCAAACTTCATTTAACTTAGTATTTAATTGTCTCTTAGAAGATAAGTATTTCTCTTATTTCATCCATATTCGTAAAGGGAAATATACGTGAGAGCATAAATTGATAAAGAGAGAGATGAACATAAAATTTCAATTCATATTTCATTATTTACAATAAAAATGTAGAAATTGAGAAGCAATTTAGTCGTACTTAAGATTGGAGTGCAATAACTATTATTAAAAAAATTGATAGGAGCAACAACAAATTGTCAGCCTTTGTGTTTGAGAGCAATCATTGCCATTAACAAAGAAAAACAATAACAACTATAACTCTGTAAAAATTCTGCTTATATATGGAGTTTAAGAAGGTTTAATAGTATACAACCTTACTAGAGAGGATGTTTCTAAAATCATCTGAAAAGACAAAACACGATAGCAAACAATAGAAATAAAAGAACAACACACATATTTTACGGTGGAACTCCAAATTAGGGAGAAAACCACAAGTAGAGGGGGAGAGCTTTACTATGAAAAGGATGAATACAATTATAGAGAGCTTAGGTTGGCTCAAAAAATATATTTCTCACTCACCCTAGATTAAAACAAGATATATAAAGTAAAGCCTAATTTCAAGAGGGCCCTACTTAGGCTGTAATTAAAATTTTCCATAACTATCACGCTGCGAATTTTTCGAGCCAGACTAAAATAGAATTTGGGTCACAAACTTTAACAATCTCCACCTTGACACGAATTCTATCGTAAGAAATCTTCAACCTTCAAAACAAAAAACTATCCACCTCTTCCACCAAAAGCCCTTAAGGGCTAACGAGTAATACCAACCAAGTTAAGCAATGCTTAAACTCGGTTACAGGATGTGCCTTAGTCATTATATTAGTTGGATTATCATGGTTATTAACCTTCTTCAGAACAATATCACCACAAGTAATGACCTCACAAACAAAATGATAATGGGCATCAATATGCTTCGTTCTCTTATGTAACATTTGATCCTTAGTGAGGAATATAACACTTTGACTATCCCAAAACAAATCTTGGTAACTTGCATATCTTGACAAAGTTCAACAAACAAACCTCTAAACCACATAGCTTATTTAAAGGCCTCCGTAACCTCCATGTACACGTCCTCAGTGGTAGACAAGGCTACAGTAGTCTGCAAAGAAGCTTTCCAACTAATAGCAGAACCACTAATAGTAGGCACATATCTTATTAGCAATCTTTTTTTAATCAATATCACCTGCAAAATCATAATCCACTTATCCAATAATCCCATCTCTAGTTCTCCCAAATTCCAAACAAACATCAGTAAAGCCACACAAGTATCTCAAAATCCATTGAGCTACTTTTTAATGCTCTTTACCTGGATTCGCCATGTATTTACTAATTACACTAACAACATATGAAAAATATGTACGTGTACACACCATAGCATACATGAGAGATCTAATTGCACTAGAATATGAGACTCATGACATATAATTAATATCTTCATCTGATTTAGGAGATAAAGCAGATGAAAGTCTGAAATGTGCAGCTAATGGAGTTATAATAGGTTTTGCATTTTGCATCTTGAATCTATGCAAAACTTTCTCAATATAACCTTTTTGGGTTAAATATAATTTACCTGCTTTTCTATCTCTCAAATTCTCTATGCCAAGTATCTTCTTTTGTTGTACCCAAATCTTTCATATCAAACTCTCTACTAAGCTAGGCTTTCACCTTTACTATCTCTAATTTGTCTTTGGATACTATCAACATATCATCAACGTATAAGAGTAAATAAACAAATGAACCATCAATGATCTTTTTATAATAAACACAACTATTGTAATTACATCTTCTGAAATCTTGAGTAATCATGAATGAGTCAAACCTTTTATACCATTGTCTAGGTGACAGTTTCAGACCATATAGGGACTTTGTCAGTAGACACACACGATCCTCCTTCCCCGTAGCTATGAAACCCTCTAGTTATTGCATGTTCATGTTCTCCTAAAGTTCTTTATGTAAGAATATTGTCTTAACCTCCAACTGCTCAAGCTCAAAATTAAACATAGCCACAACAGACAACAAAACTCAAATTGAGCTATGTTTTACAACTGGAGAAAACACATATGTGAAATCTACACCTGGGATTTGACTATAACCCTTAGCAACTAGCCTGGAATTGTACCTAGTTTCTTTAACTCTTTGTGTACCTTCCTTTCTCTTGAATACCCATTTGCAACGAATAGCTTTCTTACCTTCAGGTAATCTTTCTAAATCTTAAGTACCATTCTTATGAAGGGATTTCATCTCTTCTTGCATAGCTATCATCCATTTGTCAAAGTCATCACAACTAACTGCCTCTAAATATGTAGAAGGTTCTTTAATGGATTCAATATCCTTAACGACATTCAAAGCATAAGCAACCAAATCAGCCTCAACATATCTCTATGGAGGTCTAATTTCTCTTCTAAGTCTGTCTCTAGCTATATAACCCTGCAATGATCGAGTGGATGTCACGGCATCATCTTTATGGGGCACAATTTTTAGTGTATTCTCTATCCCTATATCAAACTCCACTTGCATTTTTTATATCTATTGATCTTTATCACCCGAAACATTAAAAGACAAACCCTTAAGCATGACATTTTTATCAAAAATAACATTTCTGCTGATAATGACTTTATTACTTTTAAGATCCCATAACTTATATCCCTTCACACTTGATTTGTAGCTAAGAAAGATACACTTCTTGTATCTGAGTTCTAACTTTCTATTGTCAATATGAATATAAGCATGACTACCAAAATTCTTAAATCACAATAATTAGTAGGAGAACCAGACCATACCTCTTCTAGAGTGTCAGCCCAAAACAACTTAGGTAAACCAAAATTGGAGAACATACACCGTACCTTCTCCATTAAAGTTCTATTCATTCGCTCTGCCACACCGTTTTGTTGTGGGGTACCAGGAATTGTTAAGTGCTTCAAAATTCCTTCAGTACTGCAGAAGGCATTAAACTCATTAGAACAAAACTCCATACCATTATCAGTACATAGACGTTTAACTTGTCACTTGGTTTGCTTTTCAATCATGATCTTCCACTGTTTGAAAGTCGTAAATACATCACTCTTTTTCTTCAAGAAGAACATCCAGAATTTTCTAGAAAAGTCATCAATAACTGTCAACATATAATTAGCACCTCCTTTAGAAGTCACAATGGCAGGTCCCCAAAGGTCAGAATGTATATAATCAAGTGTTCCCTTTAACTTTCTTCTACTTCTCAAAAATATAGCGCTCATAAAACTCCAATTTGCTAATACACTATCCATCAAGTAGTCCTCATTTACTATCAGAATGTATATAATTAAGTGTTCCCTTTATGTTGTGAGTGTGTTTCCCGAAGCTAACTCTCTTCTACTTCCTAAAAATATAACACTCACAAAACTCCAATTTGCTAATACACTATCTGTCAAGTAGTCCTTATTTACTAAGCTCAACCATACAATTTTGGCTTATACTCCTTTAGCCGGGTATGCCATAATTTCACAATATCACCATCAATTATAGATTGGGTAGTAACACCTGCATTTCCAACAACTATAGATCCATGCAAGACATATATTGTTTTGCCCTTTCATCATAACCATAACACCTTTGCCAACCTTTAGAACTCCTCCTTCACCAGTGCACCTATACCCACTGGTATCCAGAGTACTTAAAGAAATTAAATTTCGTTTCAAATCTAGGACACGTCTCACATATGCAAGTGTTTTGACAACACCATCAAACATCTGAATTCTAACTCTTCCCATGCCAGCTATCCTACAAGGAGTGCTATTTCTCATTACAACAACACCCTTAGACACCATTTCATATGTTGAAAACCAAACCCGATTGGGACATATATAAAACATGCAAGGTGTATCAAGAATCCATTCTTCATCAAAATTAGACCTGTCCATAAAAATTGCTAGGATTTCACCATCATTGAATGCATCTTATACAACGCTAGCTTCACTAAATTTTTTATGCTACTTTCATTTTGAATTCACTTCTTCCTTTTGTAATTTCCAACATTTAACTTTAATGTGACCTTTCTTCTTGTAGTAGTTACAGACTTTGTTTCTATGCTTGGATTTCAACCTACCCCTTTCGTCACCACTAGGATTTCTCTCCTATAGTCTCCCTCTAACAACAAGACCCTCAATAAGAGCCTCAAATCCGTAAACAAGTTGTTTCATCTTCTCTTTAGAAAGTAACGCATCATATACCTTTTATAGGGTTAGGGTATCACGACTATATAAAATAGTATCTCTAAAAGTGGAATATGATGCAGACAACGAACATAACAATATGAAAGTCAAATCCTCATCCTCGTACTTTACCTCCATTGTCTCTAAGTCATAAACAATCTCTCTAAATACATTTAAGTGATCATCAATGGATGTACCTTTTGTCAGACAGTGAGAATACAACCTTAACTTTAAGTGCAATTTACTGGTTACGAATTTCGTTATACATAACTACTCCAATTTCAACCATAACGAAGCGACATACTTCTTTTTCAAAACATCTTGTAGAATCTAATTTGAAAGGTCTCTGTGATAGAGTCTTGCGATCCTTACGTTGTTTCTCCTCACGGTCCAAGATGACAACATCTTATTAAACCCTAATAATGTGTCATCCAACTCCATCTGTGCTAGTACAACACGCATCTTAACCTGCTACAATAAGAACCTGGTGTTGCGATCTAGCAATGGAATATCATACTTCATGGTTGCCATCGAAGCAATCAATGAACCTGGCTCTGATACCAAATTGAGAAGACAAAACACGATAGCAAATAATAGAAACAAAAGAACAACACATAGATTTTACGTGAAAACCCTAAATTGGAGAGAAACCTGCGGGCAAAGGAGGAGAGCTTCATTATGAAAAGGATTAATACAATGACAAAGAGCTTAGGGTGGCTCATAAAATATATTTCTTACTCACCCTAGTGTAAAACAAAATATATAAAATAAACTCTAATTTCAAATGAGCTCTACGTGAGTTGTAATTTAATTTTTCCACAATTATTGCACAATGAACTTTTCGAGCTAGACTAAAATAGAATTTGAGTCACAAACTTTAACATCATTAATAAAGAAAATGATCATAAAAATCCTAGAAAGATATGTTAGTTTTTATTTTGGTAACAAGTTTTTTTTCCTATTTTTGCAACAGATTATCATAAGGTGAAAACACAATTTCGTATTTTTGTCATAATATTATGTTTTTAAAAAAAAATTTGAAAAAAGAAATCACAATACTGTAAAATTAAATATGTTTGAATAATTTGTTTCTTTTCGATAACCATATAAAAAAGTAGTAAAAAATAATGTTAAAATTGGTAATTTTCGATTAAAAATTTAACAATTTATAAAAATTATATTGTTAACCCCTCAAAAAAAAAAAATTATATTGTTAAGAAATTTAAGGATACATTATTATATTATAATACATTTAATGGTGCATTAACTAATTTATACATAATTAATCACAATAAAATTCAATTTTGTGTGCTTATCCATTTTCAGGGGGAAACGTTATCTCTATCTTATTCAAACATGCGATGGCCTTGAGTCTTATATAATGGCTGAAAAAACCTAGATTTTGGCGGAAGCATCCCATAAGAGGTTTACACGTGTTATATAAATCACCGCTTTGGTGTAGAATTAGAAATAATTAATAATATTAATACCCACAAAACTAAAACGATCTCCTTAAACCTCTCCATCGATCCCCTTTTGAACCTTTGTTGTTGCAATCGGAATTACATGAACAAAAACAACGAATCCAATAAAGGAACGATTTTTATTCAATTTTACTAACATAGAATTTCTGTACATCTGCTTTCTTCGAACTTTTCTCTGGTAATTCTCGTCATCTCTCCCTTAATTCTCGAAAGTTTTGTTAGGGTTTCATGTTTTTGTTTATGGGGCCCCGGTTTTTCTTTCTTTCTGTTTTTTTTGGGGGGTCAAGTTTATTGTTTGACTGACAATCTCGAATTTTAATTGAATAATTGAGGAATTGCATATATTGTTGTGGTTGGGTTCTTTTAGCTTTTGTGATTTTGAAGTGATGCAGTCACTGTGCCCCAAGGTTTGCGGGCTGTCCGTGTATTTTGTTTCATTTGGAGGCCAAGTGTAAAGATAATTTGTCAAAATTTGATGTGGTTGACGGTATCAGTGTAGAGCCATGTTTGTGATGAGTTTTTGAGTTGATCATATCTCATTGTCTTAATGACGTTGCTTGCTTTTTTCTTTGTTGGATTTGATTGTGTGTTTCACCAGTTAGTCTAGCTTGAATTGGCTTGAGGAGTTCTTTTGTGCTATTTTTTATGGGGGCGCCAAAGCAGAAATGGACTGCAGAAGAAGAAGCAGCTCTAAAAGCTGGAGTGACTAAGCACGGGCATGGGAAATGGCGCACAATTCTCAAAGATCCTGAATTCAGTGGTGTTTTATATCTTCGTTCAAACGTGGACCTCAAGGTAAAACTTTTGCATCTTCTGTTGCCTATTTCTTCAGGAGAGATGAATTGGCTATTTTACATTCTTCGTAGGTGGATGCTAATTAGACCAGTTAAGCATATGATGGAGAAAATGAAATTGTTGCATGGATCACAGTATGATACAACTCTGTATGACAAAATTTTCTGTTTTACTCTTTCATTATAGGACAAATGGAGAAATATGAGTGTAATGACAAATGGGTTTGGTTCACGAGATAAGTCTAAGTTAGCTGTTAAAAGGATGCCCCATGTTGTTAAAGGTGATGAGAACCCTTTGGCTCTCACTACTGTTGTTCAAAGTGATGAAGATGTTGTGGATGCAAAACCTCTTGCAGTTTCCAACAATAAAATGCCAGTTTCTGGTACAAAGAAATCTACAGTAAGGTTGGCTATATTTCTTGTGATTAAGTACTTGATGTTTCTTGTATATTTGTTTCATAGTTCTTGTCCATTTCCACCTTGTCATATTTCATGCAACTGTTGTGCACATCAATAGTTTTCAGCTATAGTGTGATTTGTGCCTGCATGTACAGCTCAGGTGTCAGTCTCTACTATATGATCTACCTGTGAAAGAACTTCTTACTAGACTGAAAACACAATCCATGGTGACTTTAAAAAAAATCTGAAAAACAGAAAACTCATTACACTGTACATGTTGGAAGGGTGTCTTAAGCAATGAGGCTTAATATGACACAAGTTTCAAGCAAAAGATTAATTTAACATCTTGGATTTTATAGTTACTAAGTCACCTTAATAAAATTTTTGAATCTTGTTTTAACTAATGAAGGTTTTGATGGTCTGCTTCTCAATTAGAATTATCTGTTATGTATGACAGCTGAGCCCAACTTCCTTCTGCAAGATTGATAATATGTTAATTCTCAATGTAGACATTGTGTAGCCCCCTCAGTTATCTGACTGATATATAGTTAATTGTGAGAGAAATGGCATTGTAATATTTTCATAAAATTTTGACACAATGTTGATATAAAATAGATTGGTTACAAGTCCTTTTGTGTGATAAGAGGAGGGTGGCTGGATGTAGTAGAGAACTTGTCATCCTCTTGACTTTATTTCTAGCCATTAGTTCTCCATTTTTTTTAGCTTTGCTATTTGCTACTTTCTGAATGAATAAGTAGATGCCTTGTGAGAATTAGACTCGAATCTCCTTGTTAATATTAATCATTCATTTTATCTGTTTATAGTTGCAGGTGGCAGTGGGTTATACTGGTTAATCAGTAACATATATTCTTCCTTTTCCTTCTAACAATTACTATTTTCCCCTTTTCATTGTTATAGGCTGGAATATCTCATTATGGAGGCTATAACTGCCTTGAAGGAGCCTGGTGGTTCAAATAAAACAACAATTGCTTCTTACATAGAGGTATTCTATTGCTTGCAATTTCTTAATGCTTGCAAAGTTTAACATGTAATACATATCTCTTAGATGCTTGTTGTGATTGATAATAGTCCAAAGTCTAATGAACTGTCTACACCCTCACTACAATGTAAAAGATTAAAGAATCAAAGGGCATAATTTTAAACTTTATTGGCTTATCACAGCCGCTGAGGCCTAACTTCTGATGATGATTTGAATGGCCAGTTGTAAGAAGGTACTATTTTGAAGTTTCAATAGCATCATAGTTTTGGAAAATTTCATTAGTTTTAAGGTTGGATGTGATCAAGAATGGGTTCTTGGAGGACAGACAGTAGTGTACAATAACAGAGGATTCTCAGAAAGTGTTCAATACTTTCCTTGTCTAAAGCCAAACAATATAGATCATCCTCAGGAGGCTTTCTATTTGGATTTAGCTTAAAGATTAGAAGTAATTAAGGATGACATCACTCAGAAATCATTTTTTTCCCCTTGTTTTACTCAATGGTTGTATGGTTAAAGATCCCAATAATTTACCAAGTTATGGCAAACTATAATCCCACGGCATATCAGGAGCTTAGTGCATTTTTTAAGCAAAGCAATTGTTCTGCCTCTGTTTATTTTATTTTTGGCATCTTCTGCCCAGGTGTGTTTCTTTGATATAGATGAATCTTTGACTTTGACCTTGCCTAACTGTTCTGGTTTATTCTGTAGGAGCAATATTGGCCACCGCAAGATTTTAAGAGGATATTGTCAGCAAAATTGAAGTATCTGACTGCAAACGGGAAACTGATAAAGGTAATTATGTTCTGCACCATAGTTGTCCATATGCAATATTTTCACCTTGCTGAAAGTCAGAAGCACATAGTTATATGGTCCAAAATGGTGGATATCCTCCTTTCGTCCCTGAATGAGTCATTAGGGATGGAGAAAAATGTGTTGAGCTAGGTTGATTGAAGTGGTTGATACATAATTTGACTTGTTAGGAGTTGATGGAAAATTGCAGTCATGTTTTCATGTGCACCTGAGTCTATCAGCATCAGAATTAAGTTTTATGCAATAAAGCATGCTTCAGTCCAGATTTTACTGCCGCTTTATGTTTAAATTTTATTTTTGTGTGTGTGAATTTCTACACTAATTAGTCGCAGTTAGATTGTTATTAACTCCAGTTCATGTCTCTCTGCTGTAGGTTAAACGTAGGTACAGGATTGCATCTTCTTCTACATTTTTTGATAGCAGAAGTACTTCCATGTCATTGTGGGATGGAAGACACAGGATTTCTCCTAAAGTTGAGAGGGATGAGTTCAGTATGCTGACAAAGTCGGAGATTGATTTTGAGCTAGCCAGGATGAGGAGCATGACAGCACAAGAGGCCGCTGCCGCTGCCGCTCGAGCTGTTGCTGAGGCAGAAGCAGCCATAGCAGAAGCTGAAGAGGCAGCCAGAGAGGCAGAAGCAGCGGAGGCTGATGCAGAAGCAGCACAAGCATTCGCAGATGCAGCTTTAAAGACATTAAAATCAAAGACCACACCCAAGATGGTAAATGTCATTACCCTTTTTTGCACCGATGATTAGTGTTTCTACAGCTAATTGAGAAACCAGTGGATTAGAATGCTAGAAATAGAAAGCATAACCAGTTATCATAATCGCAGTAGAATTCATACCAGGAAAAAAATCCATCCCATTTCTTGCATAGAATTCAAACGACATCCCTTTTATATTTTACTCATCAGCAAACGTTCACATTTGGGTGCATAAATGTCATATGCACTATGCAGGAGTCGGTAGTTGGTCATAATTGAATTAATCTTAAACTAGAGATCTGTGAAGTAGACCTGGACTGTGCTCTCTTGAATGGGATTTGTTATGACTGATAATTGTGATGAGCTCTTTTACTTGTTGTTTGCTTTACTTTTAATTTTCCATTAATAGATATTAAGCTTGATAGCTTCGTCTGAAATTATGTGCAGATGGTTCGGTCCTGATTAAATTACATAACTGATCAATAAGGTGCACTGGAATGGCATGATCATCATTGAAAGACCTGCTGATTATCGCATGCTTCTTGTAAATATAGATAGGCCCCTTTATGGAGATGTATGTTCTCCTCATTTTAGTGGTGGATCATGGGTATTAATAGATTACATAGGCAGTTTTTGTAGACACAATGGAATTTTTTGTAGCTTTCATGTTCTTGCATAGGGTTTATCAAAATGCTGCAAAGGAGTAGTTAGAATGTAGAAAGAAATCAATAGCAGTTGACCTCCAGCAGAGTTGTATGCTAGATTGTATTTGTATTTTGAGCCCTACTCTTCTGGTTAGGGCGCCAAATCCCTTTCAATTGATATGATTTACAATGTCATTGTAGAGAATTCTTGTCTCGATTTCCCACATATTTCATTATGCAGCTTATCTTGTCATTTCATGTTTTTGATTTCATATCCATTTTGTTTTGGGGCGGTCGATCTCAAATTTTTCTTTTTAGTTTCTATCATGCAGAAAAATGGTAAATTTAATCTTCAAAATTGATATCTTAATAGGATTATACTATCAGACATCTTAATCCAATATTTTCGTTAGTCTCTCATGTTAATTGGTGGTTGTCATATCTCTTTCATAATTCTTGCAGAAGCATGAAGCAACTTGTATCCTCAGTCAAGAAAAGAGTCACCTAAACCCTTGATACTTTCCCACACAGTCTCCTCTTCTATTTCAGACTAGTATAAAGTGGATGTGGAAATATCCCATCAAAATTTAGAAGCCATTATAAAATTTTCCATTATTCAATAAATCATTCAACAGAGCCTTCATAATTGACATGTTATAGGCATAAATGAAAGTGACAAAGTTATTATATTAAAAAAGACACTCTAAGAGCTGAACGTGGATGAATTGGTCAGAAAGAGAGAGAAACTTAATGTTGCAATGAGAGGACAGTAATCCTATCGCTGAAGCTGAGTTGGTGGAAGGTCATTGTCTGTTGTTTTAGAAGCAACAAGTTTAAGAGGGTTACTTTTATTTTGGATTCCAAAAGAGTTTTGGATGAAGAGGAACTAACAATTTGTTGGGATTATTAAGGCCCCCGGTGTTCTAGGTAGCAATTAACACGAAAAGATTAAAGATTAGTAAGAATGTAATTTCCTGCTTCCTTACTTCCTACTTCTTTAATTAAAACACTTTAATAAGTAAAGAATCAAATATTAAAATTAAGAGATAAAAGGATATTATTAGAATATTATCATGTTATTATCAAAATATTATCAAGATATTGTCTTATTCTTATCATAATATTATCATCAAAATCACATATTACAATATTTTATAATAATTTTGTTTTGTTTTAATGATATTTTTATTCATAACATAAAAATTATTAATAATCTTTTAAAATAAAAAATTTTATAAAATTTTGAATTTTTGATTAATTATTTATGAAATCGAAAATATTTTAATTAATTATTTAACAAAATAAGTTATATAATAACTAAATATGAGAAGCTTTTTCTGTATTCTCTCATATTAAATTACTTTTTTAAAAAAGTTTTAAAAGGTCTAAACTCTTCTATAAATTTTTATTGTTATAGTTTTACTCATTACTTTAAATATTTTTAAATATAAGATTTTATGAAATAATGACTAGTTCAGTCATATGATAAAAATTAAATTATACAATATTTTTAAAGTTAAAATTTCTAAAACTTAATATTAAAAGAGGTTTTTACAATTAAAATTAACAAAAATTAAATTTATAATTTAAATAATAATAATAAATTGACTAAAATTATAGAGGAAATTGGCATTCTTTTACTTTTACTTTTAATATATATATATATTTATATTTATCATAATTGTTCTTTCTTTTAGTTATATGGTAAAATAATATGGTCAAATAAATTTTATAAAATAACAAAGATAATTTTAATAAATAATTTTTTCCTTTTTTTGTTTAATATTTTGTTTCTTATTCTATTAAATTTTATCTATACGCAATTAACCAACTCCTACCTTATTCTATTCAATCTCGTTTGTCCATTTATTTGCGATAAGACCAGATTAGCATTAATGAACGAACAGAGGGTCTCGTTCGCCCTTTTCGAGCTGTCTCTAAACTATATCTTAACCACAATGATATGACATAAGATCATCGGATATGGTATAAGCCCAAATGATTAGATCCCTTAAGACGATCTGCTACATAATTGTTAAGTTGGACAAGGAAGAGAAGAACATCTCAGGTTTTTGCTAAAACCTTAGAAACACATCGAAACGGAAGAGAGGGGGAGGGAATTTGGTTCTCTTGTCTCTCCCTCTCATCAACAAGTTTCTATTTCTATATTTTGTGGTTTTCGTTTGTAAGCTTAGAATTCTTGGCCTCCTCTGCATCTAACTTCAACTTTAAGGTATTCTCTTGACTCTCTCTCTCTCGCGCGCTCTCTTTTGTGCACATATTGAACGAAAATTCGATACCCTCTTGATAAAAGACTTCACTTTATGCTTTTTCGGTTTTATTTGTCTAATACATTCAATATCAGGATTTTTTTTCTTATTTTCTTGGCTTTTTGGGTTTTGTTTTTGCTTGTTTTGTAAAACATATCATTGAATGATATTTGGTCTGAAGAAGTAACTCAGAATGTGACGAATATTTGGGACAATTTTGTTAATATAGTTTTTTAGTGTTGAAAAATGTAGGAATTGAGGCTGAACATTCCGCTTTCACGTTAAAAATAAAACCTTTATGCGTAAATTACTGTCTTAATTTTTGTTCTTTGGCTATTTGGTTGGATGTCTTCTAAAGATATGTTTTTCAAACACTCTTCTATTTAATTCAGTATTTTTAGTTTGAAAAATGTTTTGTTCGTTTCTTATGAGTCCTAATGTCATTTTGCTCTGTGACAATTTGGTTGAATGTCTTCTCAAGATGTGTTTTTCAAAACACTCTTCTATTTAATTCAGTATTTTTAGTTTGAAAACTGTTTTGGTCGTTTCTTATGAGTCCTAATGTCCTTTAGTGGAGATTGAGGTTCATTTGTTATTTGTTATTGGGCAAATTGTTTGCTTGGTTGGGTTTGTTGATGGCTACCCTTTCTCTTTTTCTCTCCCTCCTACAGGCATGGATGCAAATTTAGATGATAAGGAGTCATTGATGGCTCGCATTCAGCAATTGGAGCATGGTAACTCTTCTTCACATTGAAACCATAAACGTTTGCCTAGGGTTAGGAGGTGTCTGATAATTTCACATTAGTTATGCATGCATAAGCATTGCCACCATAGTTGAAATGAAGTGGTTATGGTTTCCAGATTGGTCATTTTCTCATTTTCAGTTTATCCTGAAACTCAATATTTTCTACGCGCAAAACCTTAGGTGCTAGTCAGATACTTGTTGATCAATTTTAGCATTAAGTCAACTTTATGTATGAGAAGTGATTTAATTAAATTGCTTGGTTTTGAGGGAAGCATGTGATTAAAATATGGTGTTTTACAGAGCGTGATGAATTGCGCAAAGATATAGAACAATTGTGCATTCAGCAAGCTGGACCTAGTTATCTTGTTGTGGCTACTCGAATGCATTTCCAGAGGTATAAAATTATCCTTTTCTTTCAGCTTGCACCATCTTCGTCTCCCCTCAAGCCTTCCTCCCCTGCCCAAAGAATGAAAAGAAATAGAGACTTGGTCCTTTGGTCCTTTGTCCCTTTATTTTTTGTTCATGTGGGAGTCTGAAGTTGCAGAGGAGAGAAAAGAGGTTCTATCTTGTGCAGTTTTCTTTCATTGAGGGAATGGGGGTTGTATTAAAATTAATGCCCTCTTAGGACAGCTGGTTTGGAGCAGGAGATTGAGAACTTGAAAAAGAAGTTAGCAGCATGTACAAGAGATAACGCTAATCTTCAGGAGGAACTTTCAGAGGCTTATCATATCAAAGTAAGAATTTGAAATTAAGTGGTGCCACTTAAGCTAGCTGATTATTCTTATATATTTATTTTGCTGCTTCAGAGCCAACTGTCAGATCTACACCGCGCAGAGGTGGAAAAGGTCTTACTCTCTCTGCATTAGCTCTTGGACAAGCATGTATCTTTTTCTCTTTTCTGGCAATTATGATTATCCAACTTGATCAAAATTCACCTAAGGTAAACCAGCAACTATAACAGTTGAGGAGCAAACTGGTGGAGTATTGACTTGGTCGGATATAATCAGTTAATAAGTTATTGTCTGTAAGATGTGGAGCTTGCATTTCTTTATACTAGAAATTGTGATTCCAAAGTAATTCTAGACCTGTTGTATTTTCATTTCCTGTATTGATGTCATGGAGTAGCCGACTTGTCTCTTGGATGAGATGTTAGTTTTCTGACAGTCAAGTGACAATAATGTAAAGACATCTCGGTAGTTTATAGAAAAAGCAGGACTTGATTTTCTTGAAATTGAGAACAACAATAAAATTAGTTGCTTCTGCAAGCTACAGTAAACATGTCTTTGAGACATTTTAACTTCCACTCTTATTTTTCTTCCTCAAATGATTTTCTGTTTGTTGAGATTTTTTGCCAATTCATTGGAGTTTCTGTCATGGTTGCTCCCAACTGGTGTGTTGTTTATGTCAGAATATGGAGGCAGAGAAGCAACTTAAATTTTTCCAGAGCTGTGTAGCAGCTGCTTTTGCTGAACGTGATCAATCAATAATGGAGGTTGTGAAATTCCTTCATTCATCTGTAATGTTAATTGATTGGCTTCATTTTCTCTATCTTTAAGATTTTTTAGTGGTCAGTGCCATGCAATTTAAGTTAAGTTTTAAAAATCTCAAAAACTGTGACAGGCTGAAAAGGCAAAGGAGAATGAGGAGTTCATGTCGCAGAAGTTCAGTGAAATTCAGAATAGGTACTTCCCATACATTATTACTTGTCTGTGAATATAGTGTGGCATGGTGCAAAAGTTAAAGATCATGTAGCAGCTACCAATGATAATTTGCCTGTGTGAACTGGACAATTTTGATAAAGATTTTGCACTTTGCATCTTTGATTATTGATTATACAGGTTAGAAGAGCTCATGTCAGAGTGCCTTGAACACAAGAGATTTAGGGATGAATTGCAGATTTCTCAGGCAAAGTTAGAAGAGCTGAATGACACTTTAAAGAAGGTTATTGTTTTTTTTCTCCTTTCTTGAATCTTCTTTGCTATTATTTGTCATGTGTGGTAAAGATATCGTACCTGAAAACATTTGGCTTCAGAATCCTCCAAAACCCGAAGCGCAAACAGAACAGAAAGAATAGGAGACAGAAAATTATAACAGACTTGACCGTTCTATTGAAAACGGATATGCAGATGGGTAAATTTGTTTATTCAGAGACAGAATAACTGTTTTCAATGCTTGTGTTTAGGTATGGCAGTTGGGCTCTTGGACCAACAGGCCGAGCTTGGTTTGACCAGGCTTCGAGCAGGACTCGGGCCTGAGGGGCCGGCCTGATGCCTGAAAAGCCCTACTGCGAGCCCAACACAATGTTGTTTTCGGTAAATTTCCCAAAATGACATTGTTTTAGGTGACCTGCTCAGGCTTGGGTTGGGCTCTAGCTGCCAGTTCTATGGCTTGGCCCGGCCCGGCCCATCCCATTGCTATCTCCTCTTGTGTTAGTATTCTTCTGTGCCAATCAGGTTAATGTTATCCTTTTTCACTGGTGATGGACTGCTATTCCCCCTAGTTATAAAATGTTTTTCATGACTCTTAAGTTCTTTTAGATATCTTTAGGATCCATCATCTAGTTAGTATACATGTTTTCTTTTTGGTTAAAATGTTTGTTGTCTGTTGACAGGTTGTCAACAAGTTCTATAATATCAGACAGCAGTCCCTTGAGGAATATGATGATATAAATTGGGATGATAAATGTGCATCTCTGTTGCATGACTCAATGGAGATGTGGAGTTATAATGATCCTTCCACCTCTAAGTATATAGTAAGTTTTAATTGTCTTTTTCCTGTTGGTTTATGTAATTAGTTAATATAATTGCATGGTCCATATTATGTTTTTTTTCCACTGTTATAAAAACTTTGTGCAAAAGGTTATTTTTCCAAGTGTCTAGCTGGCCCTATCTCCAATGCACCAGTAAGGGGGCGTTTGGTTTGAGCACGGGTTTGAGAATGGGTATGGGTATAATAGTAGAAGGGAATGAGAATGAGAATGGAAATGGGAATAGGAATGGGTATAAAAAATGATGTTTGGTTTGTAACTTGGGTTTCTGTATTAATAACAATAATGTTGTTGTTGTTGTTGTTATTATTAATAATAATAAGATAATTAATTTTGTATAATAAAATTAATAATAATAATAAAAGATA
>JANZLX010000212.1:33970509-33980547 GCA_025531955.1 Erythroxylum orinocense
GAGGAGTCATCAATGTCATTTGTTATAATCAGTCAACTTGGGGATCAAGAAACTATGATTAATCAAAGGTTGACATGAACCATGCCTTGTGATTAATCTTGATATCGTGTTACAAAAGGACTGAATTTATAATCATGGTTACAGGTTAAATCGAATTATCGATCCTCATTTGATTTGGGTTGTCATAATGTCTTGCTAGAGGCCGCTTATGACTTATAGGCCCTGAAGTGTGATCGAGCCCATTGACAACATCAAATGAGCCTACAGGGTCGCACACAAAGAGTGATGTGATCTAGGCTTATTCTCTTGGGCCTAACCTATTAGGCATTGAATAAATGTATGTGGATATATTTATTGGGTTAGATTGAATTAAATTGTTGGGCTTTTATTATATGAGATATAATGGGCCGAAACTTATTGAGCTTTGATGGAATTAGGGTTTCTCTATAAATAGAGAAGCTTAGGTCTCATTAGGATGGATGACACAAAGAGACAATAGGTTTTCACGAAATCCTAACCACCATCTGAGAGGAAGATCGTGCGGCGTTCAGAAAGAGTTTTGAGACATGCTAGCACACCACAGTCGCAGCCCAAATCGTGCATACTCGTGTGGATACCGGTAGAGGGCATTCGCATTTTGCAGTGTCTTGGAATCCAAAAAGAAGCAACCCATTCACGACAATAAGGTATTTTCGTAAATCCTTGGAGTTTTCGATTATACGTCATGTTCTTGTATGTTCTTTTCCGCAGTGTATTATGAATACTCGGACCGTACGCGATCCAACGCTAATATCATTATGATAATTATTCAGATATATATGATCAAGTATGAGCCAAATATCATGTGCATTATATGATACCTTTTACTTATTTAAATGATAAAGTATGAGGCAAATATCATTGTGTATGTTCACCTTTTACTTATTTGTAAGAAAAGAGAATTCATGTATAATAATCATAAAAAGTTACAATAGTGAATGAAAAAGAGTATTAAAAGAGATAAAATTTTGATTTATAGTAGTTCAGCTAAAGAACTTTTGGCTTATGTCCACTCTCTAAGCTTCATCTAGGGATTCATTATCTTCTTCCTTTAATAGGTGAATATAATATTTGCTTTTTCATGTGAAGAGGATTTCTTACAATCTTCTCGTTTCACTACGGGGAAGAGCAGCCTTTACAAATCTTGCTCAAATTCAAAAGGAACCTTCATCTAATTGTACCCCAAGTAATTTCTCCAATTTCTCCAATTATACGATTCAAAAATTTGTTCTCTTGCTTACATAAATGAACAAAGAACCAATATATGTAATGTAATACACTCATGAACTCTTAGTCTTTCAAAACTCTTAGCAACTCTTCAATATATACAGCTAATATCCCACAACCTATATGTAGTCTATTTATACTAAAAACTTAAAATAATCATTAAAAACAAAAACTAACCATTGTAAGGAATAGTAATAGAGGTATTAGTTGACCATATTGTCGTAATAGTTTCTATTAGTCAACTAATATATAAACCAACATTAAATAGAAACTCAAGTTACATTTTCTTTTGTTTTCAATCATATTGTCAACACACAAAGATAATCACTACAAGAAAATAACAAATTACTGATGGAACATTACTAGTGTAAATCATTCCATAGTAAATTACTGACAGAAATGAACCATTCGTTGGTAACTTTGACAAAAAAATATTTTTTTGCGACGGCTAAAACATTCTTCGATAAACGTGGAGGGAAAATATCCTCGTGAATTTCCAATGGAATATAGCGACGGAACAGTAAAGTCCATCGTAAAAGTAGGCATTAATGGCTCACGGGAAAATTAAGCATCTTGAATACTGACAAAACCACAAGTTTGTTGCTAAAATACCAATAAAACTACAGTTCCGTCGATAACTGTCGAATTGTTCATAAAATAAAATGACATCGTTTGGTTTTAATCCAAACAACGTCGTCTTATTAACAGACTTAATGTAGCATCCCACTCCCGCAGGACCCCAACTCGACATTGTGGGTGATATTCGAGTCCATGACCCGCGAGGGTGGCATGCTAAAGCACTCAATGAGACAAAATTCAGTATAAATTTTTTTCAAATTTAAAAACAATCAGAAGCGCAGAAACCAATAACCAATTTGGGTCCACTTTCATTCATAAATACTTTCAGTCAACACATTACAATCATTAGAATTTCAATAGCCAATTGGGGCCTACTATAAATACAAAACACTATTTTATAGAAATTGCGGAATACAAATTTATACAAGAATAGGATAACACTAATGCAGACATAAACTGATCCCGACCTCCATCTCTGACTTGCAGGTAGTAGACATACTCCCGTTTGTCTAACGGGGTACTCTTCAAAGCCTGAAAAAAAATTGCAAATTTTGGATGAGTTTTGCAAACTCAGTGAGGTAATCATCATCGATGGTTCACTCAAATCATGCAACACTCATTTCACATAACACATAATTACATATTTCACAATTTCATATTATCATAGGTAACACATTTTGTTTCCACATAAGCATAAGGCATTTTGCCTTTCACTCAATCAAAAAGATTTAACGAAATGCATATGAAATGCGCATGTAATACTTTTCCAATTTATTTCGGTGTTGTGACCGAGCGCCTACACTGTCCCAATATGGGCACATTAATCGTTGAGCTTGAGGCTCTGAATCACTTTGGGGCTTGAGGCCCGAATACAAACGTTAAGCTTTTAGCTCTCGGTGGCTGCTCCGGTCACAACTGTCATTATGTGGTCATGCATTCATGAATGAAATGCATATGTGACAATTAAGCAGTATATGCAACACAATCAACACATGTGTCACAAGTTATCACATCATAAGCATGTATTTCTTAGATTCACATACAATTAGCACTTTTATGTCATAGCTCCCAGTACATCGGACCTTCTGTCCAGAATCCACAATCACAATCAATCTCAAACCCACCATTATTCACCACAAGAGTATAAACACATAACAATTGAGAAAACTGTCTAGGTCACTCACCAATAGCTTCCGAGCTAATGCCTGGAAGTCTCGGCAACGTCGGTGGGTTGACGTTCCAAAAACGCCTCTATAACAGTCAAAATATATAAACATTACCAAATGGATAATCAGAAATATGCACTAATGCATATGTAGCAATTAAAATGTGTACGATGCATGTTCTTGACATTCCCGACATTATTCCCAAAATTCTCATCACAACAATGTTCCCCTATGTCTTAGAAATCTATAGACATCAAAATTATTCAATTCGGATCTCTATAGGGCCAAATATTGAGAAAACATGGACTAGAAAAATAATTACCCGATCCCTTCACTTTGACCTAATCAATCCACATCAATTTCATCTCTAAAAATTCCTAATTTCACATAGAAATGAAATTAAATATTTCACGAATCCGATGCCTCAAGAATCAGGTCAATTGGATGTCGGACGGAAAAGTTATTCATAAGAGAAGGCATAACCCAAAAATTAAAACAAATAATTAACACATATATATATATATAAACATTGCCTCGCGAGGGTTGAGCTTCCGCCCCAAATATTCTTTTTTTTTTAAAACACTAAACATCCCATTTCTTCTAACATGCCTAACTTCTGGTCCGGAAGTCCGATTTTTGCAAATTTGGTGTCTATGGAAAGAGCAAAGAAAGCTCTACAAGTTTCATGAAGGACACAAAAACCAATGTCACCTCTAAGGGTGTCAAAAATGCAATCAAAGTTACTGCCTTCACAAAAACATTCAAAACAGTACAACATTTTCCTAAAATCATATCTTTTCATTCCCTTTGCCAAAAATTACAAGCTTTATAGCAAAAGAAAGATCAGAACATATTATACAACTTTCATGAGCAACTTGGAAGCAAATTCAACCTCTAATTGGGTCAAAAGTTCAATCAAAGGTTCTGCCCAACAAATATCATCCTGAACAGTAACACCACTTCTACAATTCATAACTTCCTATCCCATTATCCAAAAATTCCATGCTTTATATCAATAAAAAGATCAGAAAACATGCTACAATTCTCATGAAGGACTTAGAAACAAATTCCATTTCTAACTAGATCATATTCGCCCATGATTGTGGCTGCCCTGTTAAGGATTGTTAAACCAACATATTACCTAAACCATATCCAAACTTTACAAATTCATAACTTACAATCCCTATATCCAAAATTAGCATATAATACCTCATTACAAAGCTAAGACATTCCTCTACAACTTTCCATAAGATCACTTGAGCTAATTTAAACTATAACAGTCCAGAATTTGACCTCAAAGTACAGTAATCACAAAACCTACACTTAGAAATATGTTTCAACACAATGTACATTAACATCCAAAATTAGCAGGTCATAACTCTTAACCTAAAAATCAAAAAATTTCATACTTAGTAGAGATAGAAAGCTAACAAGAAAATCTTCAACTTTCATTAAGACCAATTGAGCAAATTCAACCTAGATCAACCTAGGAAAATTCATCAAAGTTTCAGGTTACATATGTCAGATTACTGTTCATGCTGCACACATAACTCACTTTCAAGGCAAAATTCAGACCCCTTCAAGCCACAATTGGACAACACTTCCTTCATAAGAATTTTAGCCAAACTTCTTAAGTTTAATTTAAGCAAAACCTCATCTCAATAGCATAACCATATAAAAAGTTATGACCTAAACATTGAAACATACTCACATTCCATTTTCCAACTTTTACACCTAACTCTACTCCTATCATTCCAATACCATTTCTACTCCCATTAGCATCCAATTTAGCCAAGAAATCAGCCACAATTTCATCAAGCCATTCACTTGAATAAGTAGCCACAAAAATGGCAGCACACCCACACAATTTTCTTACTTTAATTACCACTCATCTAACATCATAAAAACCAATCCAAAACACTTAAACCAATCCAAAACCAATCCAAAACATGTTAAATCATTCATCCACACACAAACATGAACTTATACCCAAACAATCAAACCACAAGCTTCATGAAATTAATGCACAATAAATCACAATTAATACATCTAACTACCAATTTAAGAACATTAAACGCAACTCTTACCTATCAAGCTTCTAATTCTTCAATTCTCAACTATACACCAAAGCCTCTACTTCACTTCACATACATGACAATCACCATGTTAAGGGGGGTAGAAAGCTTAAGCTTGAATACATAAAAAGGAAGCACGTAAGGTAGAAGAGAAGAATAGCAATTAAGCTAGAACAAGTGGAGAAAACCAACAAGAAAAAGTAAGAGGAGGTTTCGGATGAGAAGGGAAAAAGATCTCTTTAAAAAATCACTTTTCACTCTTTCAACCAAGAAGTGTCGTGAATGGCTTGCCAAGGTTAGGATTAATTATATAAAAACCAAGTTTAAGACATAAGTAGGCAAGTGACAAGTGTCACTTGGCACTTGTCTTATTTCTAAGCATTCAAAGGTTTCTTTCCACTTACAAAACAATTTCTACTCAAATTTTGTCCCAAAATTCCGATGGCTCAAAGTAATAAATCCTAAAATCATGTATCTAATTTTCCAGTGCCATTGGACAGTCATTTCTAGTACCGAAAATCCCATGAGTTCGTCCCTTGGCAATTTTTCCGGTTCGGAACTTTTCTCCGAAAAATTCCAGAAAAATTCCACAAAAATGTAAAACACACAAAAATCACTCCAATTAATTTTCAAGCACAATTATCACATTGTTCACAAAAATCACATTTATAGACACATATGCTGGGAAATATTATGAATGCATGTACAGTCATGTGCATGTGCAAAAATTGCCATTCATATATATATAGAGGCCAAACTATGCATGCACATGTCGAGATACGTATACACACTCATAACCCATCCCAAATTACTATTTTACCCTTCCCATCAGTAATGGGATGTTACACTTGATATCAAGCTTCGACCTCTCATCCTAAGGAATGTGAACAAAAGCTTTACAACCAAAGACTCGCAAATGATCACAGGAAATATTCTTCCCTATCCAAACTTTTTTAGGAACATCTAGTTGTAAAGCAACACAGGGGGACCGATTAAGTACATGTATAACTGTATTCAACGCCTTCCCCCCAAAAATACTTTGGTAGCTTTGCATGTGAAAGCAAGCATCTGACTCTTTCTATTAACGGTCGATTCATCCTTTCAGCTACTCCATTGAGCTGTGGTGTCTTTGGAGATGCAGTTTGATGTCGAATTCCTTGACTTTTGCAATAACCATCGAAAGGTTCAGTATACTCTCCACCATTATCTATTCGGATAAATTTTAAGTTCTTCCCAGTTTGTCTTTCAACTGAGGCTTAAAATTGCTTGAATACATTAAGTACTTGATCTTTCATCTTGAAAGGATAAGCCCAAATTTTTTTGGAATGATCGTCCACAAATGTTACGAAATATGAAGCACCACATAGCATTTTTGTCTTCATGGGACCGCACACATCTGAATGCACCAATTCCAATGGACTCTCTTTTCCGGAAGGTGAGGAGTCCTTAAAGGAAACTCTATGTTGTTTCCCAGCCAAACAATGAGAACATTTTCTCAAATGCACATTTTGTACTCCAGACAAGATTTTCTTCTTTTCGAGTGTGGACATGCCTTTCTCACTCATATGACCAAGCCTTTTATGCCGTAAATCAACTGTATTTTCATCCTCTATTGCATTTAACATGCTTTTAGAGAGCTCAGCCTACATAAAATACAGTGTTGAATGTTTATTTCCTCTAGCTACTACCAGAGATCCTTTGGTAAGTTTCCATTGGTAATTGTCAAAGTTATTGCAAACCCTTCATCATCGAGCTTGCCTGTGGAGATCAAATTCCACTGAAGATCTGGAACATGTCTGACATCTTTTAAAACCAAATTGGTTCTAATAGATGTCTCCAAAGAAACATCTCCAACTCCAATTACCTTAGCCACGCCATTGTTGATTGGCTTGACAACACCATAATCTCCTAGTGTGTAAGATGTAAAGAACTCCTTGTGAGAGGTAGCATGAATAGAGGCTCTACTGTCAATAACCCAACTAGTCTCTTATTGAGCAAAATTGACAATATTATTTTCCAAAAGAAGGAAGAATGAATCTGTAACCATAGCAGCTTTGTCATCACCACTACTATCACCTTTCTTCCCATCTTTCTCTTGATTCTTTTTCTTTTTGAGCTTTCGACAATACTTTTTGATGTGCCCTTTCTTGTGAAAATAATCGCACTCTATGTTGGAAAATTTGTTGGATCTTCCTCTACTCTTTTCTCAACTTTTTAGGCCTCTACTCTGGCTCCTTCCTTTGTTGGTTATAGCTAAGACATCTGATTGAGAAGAATAAGAAGAAGAAGTCCCTTGTGATCTTCGCCTCATCTCCTCATTTAAGATTCCACTTTTAACTGTTTCCATCGTTACAACACCATGTGGAACAGAGTTGGTCAGAGAAATCTTCAAAGTCTTCTAGGATTCTAGAAGTGATGCAAGTACTAAAAGAGAAAGTACTTCATCGTCGAATTTAACTCCTATGCTAGAAAGATGATCCACGATCCCTTGAAATTCATTCAAGTGATCTGCTAAGGAATTTCCTTCCTGATATTTCAATTGTATCAACTTTGTCAATAAAATAATTTATTATTACCGGTTTTGGAAACATATAGCTGCTCAAGTTTATCCCATAGCGCTCTAGCATGTGTTTCATTGCAAATGTGATTGTAGGCATTGTCTTTAACAAATTGCTGAATATAACCGCACACTTGTTCATGCTCAAACTCTCACTCTTCATCAGATTTATTTTCTAGCTTTTGAGTGCTGAATACTGGCAAAAGCAACTTCATCACAAATAGAAGGTCTTTCATTTTGTTCCTCCATATATGGTAGTTGGTGCCGTTAAGGCTGATCATCTTCTATATTTTTCCCTCCATTGTTCTGCACAACAAACTTGTCAGAAACTTGGCTTTAATACCACTTGAAGGAAGATACGAGCGATATTAAATATCGCAGCGGAATAACAAGAGCAAATCTCCCTCTTTGTGCAGACGTAATAGGAAGGAGAAAAACTTAAGCAAAAGGAAAAATAATGAATTTATAAAGGGTACATGCGAATAAAAAATTGTTCACACTAATCCTATGTGTGACACACTCCTCAAAAAATTGAACACAATTTTATGGCTAACCCTCTCAAGATATTCCTCACAATTTTATACCGAAAATTGTGGCTTGACTTTCACACCCACACTGAATATATTGCAACACACACACATATATATATAGAAAAGAACCGCCTCAAAGTCACTTGCTGCCTCAACTCATGACCCTCCATAATTCCTTAACAGGCAAGAATTCATATGGTCAAGTTGAAAGATACGTGGCCTTTGCTATGGCCATGTATCTTTACAAGAAAAAGTTGCATTTGGCTTCTTCTTCTTTTAATATTACTTAATTCCCATTGAGCGGGAATCTCAACAACACACACCCACACATGCAACAAGGACTTCACTTTTGGTCTTGATCATTGATAACCATGGAGGAAACCTCCAGGAGGAGACCCTTTTTCAGCTCACTTAATGATATCTTTGACGAAGAATATTACGACGAGCAGCTGCTGGAGAAGAAGAAGAAGAAGAAGGGGTAGGAGAGGAAGACTTATAATTAAATTAAATAAATACAACAGGTCTTACACTTATAAATAAATTAAATTATGTTTTCAATATATCTTTTAGAAAGTGGGTTCACCTTGCCACATCAAACATGGGGCTCACAAAAATTAATAAAAAATATTTTAAAAATGTCAAGTCAGCGCTAACTTAACATTTAACAGAGAGATTTAGATTTTCCGTTAGAATGAGGTCAAAATTTAACATTTTTTAAATGTTAAAGCTATAATTGTTCACTCTGGAATGTTAAAGTTAAAATTTTTTGATTGATATAAAACTTATGTCAGAAGTGGCTTTTTTGCCAATAAGAAAACTTTAAAATTTTCTTATCTTAACAAATTAGTATCAATAGTTCGTTGCTCCTATTCAAAGAAGGCAACACCTTTGATTAATTTATTTGGCCGTTGATGTTGCAATCACGCGAAACATAAATGTGTACCCACATTCTTCGGCATGATTAAGGCTATGTTTGGTTGAAAGTTTATTAATGGAATAGAATAGAATGTAATATTATTTTATTTTTTGAGAGAAGGGTTTATAATGAAATGGACTGGAATGAAATGGAAGAGAAATATTTCATATTACATCTCATTTTCTCTTAAACAGTAAAATTAGAAAACCACCAATTTTGGAGGTTTGTGATGGAATGTAAAAGGGTAAACAACTTTACACTATATTTCATTATAAACTCTCCATTGAAATAATATTTCACTATATTACATTAAGAACTCTTCAATCTCTTTTAAACAATAATTTTTTAATATTACATTTAATTATAAATTATTCAATTCTATACTATTACGTTCCATTTCATTAAAAATTTCAAATTCAACTTAATAGCCTAATGTACGACCCTAAAATCGTCCTACCCTATGGATGACTTGATCAATACGGGATAGGTTAGGGCCAGAGTATCGGGCAGAGGATCGCATCCCTAAAGTACATATCCTTGGCTTGGCTTGCAAGAGAAACAATAAGTACAATGTCTGGGGAATGCAGGAGATATCACTTTTTGCCAGATTAGAAAGGTACTTGTCAAGTGCTTCATTTGAAGCTGGGTTTAGGAATTCGTTGGAAGGCCCAAAATTGTTTAGCGGCATCAAATAAGGCCCCATAAAACGTAAAACCTTGAACCTTAATCTCTGTTAGTCTTTTCCGCCTTAGATTTTCCCCGTTCGTGCTGGAATTCGAGTTCCGGATCGAATGTCAAGATTTTAACGATGAAGAACTTCGTGGATCCCACGAGCTGTTTCCCTTTAGGCATTCGTTGTCTTCGCTTCGGGTTCTACTCTTCCCTTTCATCAATCTTTTCGCTTCCTAATGTAGATGCCCGATTAACATCACTTTGTGAACCGCCGGAT
>JANZLX010000212.1:34051281-34070777 GCA_025531955.1 Erythroxylum orinocense
GTTCTGGTTATCCTGAGAACCGAACCTGAAAATAGGGTAACCGATCCTATAGGTTCTTTAGGTTCAGGTTCAGGTTCGTGAAATTACCGAACCTGACATTCAGGTTCAGGTTCAGGTTATTTATAAACGGGTCAGGTTACCCTATCATGAACAACCCTAGCGCTTGGCAACCCACGAGCAGTAAAGAACTTATAGGAGATCGCTAGAAATAAAAAGCCATAATTTATTTTTCTTATCAAAACTCTTTGTAACTCCAAAAAAGTAGATGAAATAAAATCTTTGTTATAGTACAATGGTTTTTAAAATGTTGACAGTGTTGGTCATAGTGGTGGTTTAGCCTTCCTTTGGAAGGGATGTTTGTCAATTAATTTAATCAGTTCTTCTGACAGGTAGATATTGAAGTTCAATTGGATCAACTTGGCACATAGCGAATAACTGGTTTCTATGGTGAACTTGATAGAAGCAGGCGTTTAAGATCCTAGCAATTGCTTCGTATGTTAACGTCACATAGCGAACTTCGTTGGATCTGTTTAGCAAATTTCAACGACATATTAACGGCTTCAAAAAAGAGAGGTGGACGAGCTCAGCCTGAGCGTTTAGTAAGGGGTTTCCAGAATGCAATTTCAAATCCTGAACTTTATGATTTCCTAATGTCTGGATACCCGTTCACCTAGGAACATGGTAGAGCAAGTGGGAATCTGATAAAAAAGAAATTGTATTGCATTTTAGTCTCAAATTCATGGAGACTGAAATTTCCACAAGTGCGTGCTATGGTTCTGGACATTGCTTCTTCCGATCACCTGTCGTTAATTTTACAGGTTCGTTGTTATTTTCCAAGAACAAGTGTTCGCTGTTTTTGGTTTGAGAATGGTTGGAACAGAGATGTGGGTTGTCAGGAATTGGTTACTACCTGCTAGGTTGAAATGATAGGTATGAATCTTTCAGAGCATCTTGCTAGTTGCAGTGCTCTGTTATCCGTATGGGGTAAGGAGCTTCAGAACTATCAGAAGAGAGACTTAGCTGACTATTCAGCAATTATGGTTTCAACTAGGGGCAACAGAAGGTTAGTGGATGTGAATCATTTTGTAGAAACTCAGAATCAGTATCAAGAAATTCTCCTACAATGGGAGATTTTTTGGAAGCAACGAGCAAAAGATTTCTGGCTTCGGGAAAGGGATGCAAACAGCTGCTTTTTCCATAAGAGAGTTACTATTAGACAACAGAAAAATAAGATTGATTCGCTACTTGATGAGAATGGTAATCAGTGCAACTGGGACATGGACCTCTAGGATTTAATGGTGCGTTACTTCACTTCTGTTTTCACCTCACAGAATCACACTTCCATTTCTGGTTCAGATATGATCTCGTCTTTGATCTCAAGGGAGCATAATGATTTTCTTCTTGCTTTATATACTATTGATGATATACGTGAGGCTGTTTTTTTTTCTGAAAGCAGACAAAGCTCCAGGTTTAGATGGTTTCAACCCGGGATTCTATCAAGGGTTTTAGGGTTTGATTGGCAGTGATATTGCTAGTACTTGCATTTCAATTATTCAGCAAAGGCATATTCTAAAATATTTAAACAAAACAGGGGTGGTCTTGATTCCAAAGAAGCAAGCTCCTACAGTTATGGTTGATTTAAGGCCGATTGTTTTGTGCAACGTGCTCCTGAAGATTGTGACAAAAATGCTTGCCAAACGTTTGAAATCTTTGCTGCCTCTAATTATCTCTGAGAGCCCAAGTGCCTTTGTGGTAGGATGAAATATACAGGATAATTGTATTGTAGCTTTTGAGCTATGCATGCTTTCCATAGGCATACTAGAAGTAAAGATTTTGTAGCTACTATTAAGCAGGACATAAGCAGGCCTACGATCATATGGAGTGGTTGTTTTTGCAGCGAATGCTTCTTAAATTTGGGTTCTTAAATGAGTGGGTTGCTCTTATAATGTTGAGCCTGGTTTCGGTCAAATACTGGATTCTACAGAATGATAAAGAGATTGGTCCTATCCTTCTGACTAGGGGTCTTCGTCAAGGAGATCCTTTGTCTCCATATCTTTTTATTATTTACGCGGAAGGTCGCTCTAGGCTTGTGAATGTTGCGATTCAGGTTGGTAGTTTGAGTTGCTTTCGAGTTTCTAGAAATGGACCTTTGCTTTCTCACCTGTTTTTTCCGATGATAGCAAATAATCTGAACCAGGTTTTGATGATGTATAGAGATGAATCTGGCCAGCAAATTAATCTCAATAAATCTTCCGTCACTTTTAGTGCAAGTACCACTCATCAAGTGCAGTTTCAAGTTTGTTCTATGCTACAAATTACGGAGAGGGATACCCTAGGCACTTATTTAGGTTTGCCATCTCATATAGGCCACAATAAGAAGGAGGTATTTAGTTAAATTAAATATCAGTTATGGAAAAAATTGAACTCTTGGGAGCACAAGACATTATCTCGAGTAGGGAAAGAAATTTTGTTGAAAACTATTCTTCAAGCTCAGCCTAATTACTTAATGAGTCTTTTTTTTTGCTGCCAAAGACTTTATGTCCAAAGATTGAAGGAATTATGAACTGTTATTAGTGGGGCAATGGAACAAATTATTCCCATGGCATTCACTGGCTTGCTTGGGATTGTATGACGTCCCCTAAATCCTTTGGCAGGTTAGGTCCTCGAAAATTGTGTGAGTTTAATATCGCACTATTGGGAAAACAAGGTTGGAATCTTTTGATAAAACCTAACTCTATGGCAGCAAGGGTTCTTAAGGCAAAGTATTATCCAAATTGTGAATTTCTTGATGCAAATCTTGGTTCAAATCCCAGCTATGTTTGTTATAGTATTTGGGAATCTCGGAATTTATCAAATCGGGGTATTTATTGGCGAGTTGGTTCAAGCACACAAATAAAGATTTGGGACTCTCCATGGCTATTGGATGACTAAAATTGCTTTATTTCTTCCCCCAAACCTACGGATTCTCAACTCTCTCTTGTCTCTGATTTGATTCTTCAACGGCAATGGAATGTTGAGAAGATTCAAGACTTGTTTAATGAATGTGATAGGAGTTGTATACTCTCTATTCCTTTATGTTCTAGTGCTGCCATTGATAGATTATACTGGAAGTACGAGTCCAAGGGCAACTATACAGTTAAGAGTGTTTATCGCAGTTTAATCACACAACCGTAAGCTCCATTGTTCATTTTAAGTTCAGTTTGGTCTCATCTTTGGTGGTTGTCAGTTTCGCCCAAGGTGCAGAATTTTATTTAGCGAGCAATTATGAATATTTTGCCAACTCATCGAGTTTTACAAGTTCGACACGTTGATCTTGTGGATGTTTGCCTAGTTTGTCATGGTGATTCCGAAACAATTCTACATATTATGGTCCAATGTCCCTTTGTTGTGAGTGTATGGCAATAGTCTAGTTTGGGTTTTCGATCAACAAATGAAACTTCCTTTGTCGGTTGGTTTGGAGACAATTTTGCTAATTTGAATTCTGAGGAGACTTGTAATGTTGTGATGGTTTGCTAGGCTCTTTGGGTGAATAGGAATGATGTGATTTGGTGACATAAAAATAGGAACCCAGTTCGGTTGTAAGGTTGGCGGCTGATGTTTTGCATGCATGGAAGGTGATTCAAGTTCAGCCAAATATTTCACCGGTAGTTGTAAACTGAAATCCAAGTTGGTCATGTTCTCCTGAAGATTGGCTCAAGGTTAATGTTGATGCCTCAACTAGAAGTGCTATGGGTTATGTAGGTATTGGTTATGTAATGAGGGACTCTGGAGATTCGTTTATTGCTGGTTGTGCATGGCGCTATCTGGGTTTTTTTAATGCAAAGCTTGCAGAGGCCATTGCTATGTGTGAAGTGTTGAGTTAGATCAAGGCACTGGGTTGGCAACAAGTGATGTTTGAAACTAATTCTCAACTGGTTGCGCAAGCCATTAATAGTGACAATTCTGATGATGTTTCTAGTTTTGTTTTAATCATTCAAGACTATAAATCTCTCTTGTCCAAGATTTCAGTCTCTAAGTATAGTTTTGTCTATAGGTCTGTGAATGTAGCTGCTCATGTTTTGGCTATTGGTAGGCATTCCGATGCAGGCTTAGGAGTGTGGAATAATTTGCCTCCTCGTAGTTTACTTGATGTCTTACTATCTTCTTAATGAAATCCCTTATTTAAATTTCAAAAAAAATTTATGAGATGAATATTACATTACTAATTATATTTAGACCCTTAGTTTATTCACCAATTTTAATCAAACCTATCCATTATAATTGTAATCTTTTTTATAAAAACATAGTGAACCTAATTGATATATTTTTATTTGTATAAAAAAGGGATTGGAGAATTGAATTCATAGAATCATAACTTATGATTTTTTTAATGCTTTGGAATAAAGTTTTATTATTTTTAGGAGATAATGTTTTAATCGTATTATATACTTATACTTTAAATTTATGAAAATTTTATTCGATTAATTGCCACATTGAATATAATAATTATGTGTTAAAATCATTTGATGTTGTATATTTAATGCTCGTTGCTATCATTAGCATGACAATCCAACCCAGCCGTCCTAGCTTGGGCCTGACTTGATTGAGGCCTGAAAAACGACATCGTTTTGATTCTTTTGGTCGAGTCACGAGTCCATAGCCTGGTCATCATTTTGTTTCTTTTGGTCGAGTCACGAGTCCATAGCTTGGTCAACCGAGCTCGCGCTATGGATTGACAATGGGCTGAGCAAATGTCAGGCCCGGGCTAGGCCAGCCAGACCATAGCCTGACTTGATCGAGGCTTGAAAAAATGACGTCATTTTGTTTCTCTTGGTCGGACCACGAGTCTAAGCTTGCCCAGCCCATTGTCAATCCGAAGTTGCTAAAATTTTTGACATATCAGTCAAAAATGATAATGTCTAAGGCATATCGTCGTTTTGTTTCTCCCGGTGGGGCCACAAGTCCATGCTTGCCCGGCCCATTATCAATCCATAGTTGCTTAGATTTTCGACATATTAGTCAAAAATGATAATGTCTAGGGCACACCGGTCATATAATCCGACGGTCATAATGAAGTAATCTAAATATCTTAGAAGCAAACCCTCTTCTGTCGCATCCGTGTCGTATGACTATGACCCCAACCCCTCTAGGTGCCTGCTAGAGTAAGCAGGTAAAAACCCAACAAATCCTGGTTTGCCTACTGCACTACTGCTGCCTTCTCTTTAAGTCTGTCTCTTGTTCACCTTTAGCCTATAAACATGTTTCGACGAGAACGAGAGAAGGAGCGAGACAGAGACAGAAACAGGGACAGGGACAGGGACAGGGACCGAGAAAGAGATAGAGAGCGAGAGCGAGACCGCCGCGATTCTGATCTCAAACGACGCCGGTCCGGCTTCGACAGGGAATCCAGGTACGTTGAATTGGAATTTTGGTGGGTTTTGATTTCTCTGCTCAAAGGTGTTTCCTTTCTCTATTTCTGGGTTCTTGAACTTGTGTAGACTAGATACTTCGGAAATGCGTTTCGTTTTTTGTATATGAGGAATAGCTATGTGCCATCTGTTTGTTTAAGTGTTGATTAGATTACGAATTAGACTAGTGTGTGCTGCTTTTCGTCGATTTTCAGCTCTTATCTTACGGACCTGTGTTGATGCAACCTAGAGACTAGGGTATGTGTAATTGCTGTTAGAGCAGATAGCTAGATAATTTCTTTCTGGGCTGGGCTGGACTGAATTGTTCTTGGTGGGTCGAGCTAGTTGTTGTGTTCTGTCGTGGGCGTGCTGTTAGGCATATGTGTTTAGATTATGTTCTAGTACATTTGATAAATGTTAAGTGCAATTGCATGATGACGATGTCTGAGGTAGTGCTCCTTGATACACACGAAGGTCCAGGTATTATGGTGCTGGCATATTGAGTAACTGTTTGATGCTATCATATTTATACATACGTTAGCTTTTTCCAGGTTGTAAATTAGTCATGGTTTTAATTAGTTTATCAGTAGCTCACATTCAATTATCATTAAAAGATTATTGATTGCTGCCAATTATTACATGGATTATATTCTTCTGTGTGAGATTAGTCCAAAGAGGTCTTGGAGGGATGGAAAACCAGAGATAGAAAGAGTAAGCAAAAGTAATCTGGAAAATGGAGCTAATACTGATCGTGATCAAAGGAACCCGCGCCGACTTCAAGATGCATTACCTCTTGAGGCTCCATTAGAGCCTGATTTTAAGGTTGATTCTGATCCTGTGACCAAAGAATCTGATAAGACAATAAATGGGCAAGTTGAAGGGAGAAAAAAAATTTCTGATCCTGAAGTGCATCGGTCAAGATCTTATTTTAAGGTCCTCGTCTTTGATTTATTTTCTTTATGTTATTCTTATTTACGTTTATCACTAGCATAGCTTTTTCGACGAGGGCCAGATTCAGTTAGAACCCTTCAAATATTTTAGTAATCTGGTCCAGTTCTTGATATTAATGTAATTCTCAAAATCATGCTCATTTCCTGCAAATCCAGTAACTCCTTGTTTTCTTCTACAATCAAGCATATCAAATACATTTGAAATGTGCAGCTCTTATCATCAAGGCTTGGGAATAAAGGGTATCTGATTTGCTGTTTTGAATGAAATCCCTAGTTGTTCATGGTTTTGGAGACACGGATTTTTCCATTCTAAGTTTTCGTGGGATTATTGCATGGAATATGCACCAGTTTATAATTTTGAGAGTAGATGCACAATAACATCATAGAAGAACAAATTCTGTGGGCTTATGTCATTTAGTAAGAGAGATAGGGAGAGAGAATTTCATCTAACCTTAGCAGGCTTCCTTGCTATGTATTTAGCTAGAAGTTGTTTTTCAAAGTCTCCTAAATGAGTTCTCAAGAGAGATCCCTATACACTTCACCTGAGCAAGCTAGACCATGATGATGGAAAAATATCTAGGCAAAGTAAATTTGATGCACATTCCGAGATGTTCATTTGTGCTATTAAATGGCAGTTTCTTTGTTGATTTTAATTAAATGGTTTTCATTCAGTTTGTGGGAACTTTTTTACTGGGCTGATGTAGCGGGGATTGTTATCTGGTCCATGAGTTCAAGGACTCCTTGTATATAACAGTCTTGGGCTTGCCTGTGCATGTCTTTTTAACAGCACAATGAGCGTGGTACGACCGGGCAAGTTGGTCGAAGCTTTAGCCAGAAAATTACTGGTGAGTTTCTGATTCACTGTGGGATTTTGTGAGTTCTGAATGATTATCTCTACCTTCATCTTATCTGTCAGTGATCAATTTTCAGTTTTTTGTCTTTTGTGCATCTGAATCTGCTCGTTGTTGGATTAACTTAGAGATGTAGTTGTGTTAGGATATCAGTTTATTGTGTTCTTCCCCATATTCTCTGGTACATTTTGTATATAATTAGACCATATTCCTTTTTTATTTCGAAAATGAATTCCTTGCAAATCAGTTTCACCTTTATCCATGCAAAGCTGTTGTGGTTTCTGCCCATGTGTACTTATTCTGGCGGCCATGATTTTGAATGATGAAACACTTGAATGGTGTTGAGTGAATATTAAATCAAATCATAGGTTGATTTTTATCTGCAATCCAAGTAACATTTACTTACAGGACTATTGGCTATTGGTGGCCTATTTCCACACGAGTGATTTGAATGTAAACTTTGCTATTTTATTTCTCGTCATGTTCGTTTGTAAAATATTGCTATTTGTTTTCATGAATGTGCATCTTGCTATTCTTGTGTTGAATTTGGATGGAAGTTTTTTTATATATTCCTTGTGAAGCACCATCATTTAATCCCTTCATTTTCCAATTACAGAAGCTAGATCCAGGGATTCAAAGGATGAGCAAGAACGAAGGATCCCAAACAAATCCGTGGCTCTTGGTTCAGAGGGAAGAGAGGAGAAATCAGAACCTAAAGCGAATCATAATAGCATCTGGAGCCGTGATGGTTTCCTCAAATTGGAGGCTGAACCTCCATCACCTGTGAGAAAAAGGCCTCCTTTTAGGGAGAAAAAGATCCCAGTAGATAACACCACCAACAGTGACAAAGCCACTGCTACTGCAAGGGTAGTCTATGCAGAACGCTCTGCGTCTGCCAGCGGAAAGAGGGATGAAAGAGAGTATAATCCTCATCTTTCAGACAGATCTGAAAGGCCAGCTTCTGGAAGTCGAGGTGAAGCGCAAAAGCATAGCCTTCAGCCTAGAGAAAGGCTTAGAGGTGCTGGTGGTGGTGGCAATTACAGGGGAAGGGACAGATTCAATGGAAGGCAAGGTTATGGCCCTGGTAGAGCGGAGAAATGGAAACATGATTTGTTTGATGAGGCTAATAAGAGTCCAACCATAAAAAATGAAGATGATCAGATTGCAAAGGTTGAAGCTCTCTTGGCTTCTTAGGAACAGTGTATGAACGGTTTTGAGTTTTCATCAATGCCATGAGCTTTTGCTAGGAACCTGGTAAAAAACACTCAGTTTCTTTTCCATATATTTCCGTTATCTCAAGACATTTTGTCCTCGTCATTGTTGAAATTGGGATTGCTTGCTTATGAAATCTCTCTTTTGTAATGCAACTTGATGGATTTGTTTCACTTATTTGACATCAAGAAAGTCTTCATTTGCTTCAATGCATATGTGTTATGGTTTGACTATACCAACTGATTAGTATATTTGCTCTGATGGGTTAAGGAGCTTGATTTTTCTGGATTGAGTTTAAGTTGTAAAAAAGGAAAGATAATTAACTTGAATTTATATTCATAAACATTCAAACTTTAGGTTAATTTAAAATTTTCATACAATAATTTTTATTCATATATATAACTATTGCGGAAGGGAATAGAAAAGCATTCTTTTTTTATATACAAATATAAGTTGCTAATACTCTAAAGAATTATTTTAATTGACAACCATATCATGTCAATGTCATTGTTTATCTCCGAATTAAAAATAATAATAGGATAACAAATTAGATACAGTAAAACCTCGATAAATGAATATTTCATAAATTAATAATCTTGATTAAATAATAATTTTCTCGGGTCCCGACTTGGGTCAATAGGATAAAATAATAACCTCGCTAAATGCATAAGATAATAGTTTAAAAAAAATTCATTGAAGCCCACTGAAAATATAAAATAATGATTCATTAAATAAGTATGAAAATTACATATATAATTCATAAAATAAAACATTTCTTAAACAATTTTTATTTCAAATTTTATGTTTTTTCTAAAATATACATCTATAGTCAATTGATTCTTCCTTTCATGCGATTGAATTCAAATTTTTCCTTAACTTTTTGGAGGCAATAAACTACATTCGACACATTTTTCCCATTTTGAAGCAAGTAACTTTTCAAAGTCTCTACGGCAAGAACAGTTTTTTTGGAGAAACATGTGGTATAGCGTTACTATCATCTGGATCTTGATTGTCATCATCTTCTATACCCATTACTCCTTGAATAATTTCTTTGTCCGTAGGCGATTCCATTAAAGTTTCATTTTCATTAGGATAATTCAAAATCTGTTGTATATTCATAACATTTCTATAATGCAAATTAAAAATAACTTCCTATAATCTTTGAATGCCTTCAACATCACTAGTTTCTTCTTCTAGAAGTATACCTTTCTCGGATCGAATTTTGCAATGTCGAAAACAATTTGTAATAGTTGTGGCCTTCACATCAATATTTCAAGCAACATTAATAAAATAGATAGCATATAGGACATTAATTGTTTTTAGGATTTATTGTTCCCATCTCATAGCCTTCCAAGATACTAGAATAAAAACGACGTCGATAATAAATCTTAAGTAATCGAATAATTCCAGCATTACTCTATTTTGAATCACACTAACCTAAGCTTAATAAACTTACTTTTGATAAGATTAATAAACTTAGATACAATGCACCATCATTAATTAATTGTTTATTTATTTTTTCTTAGTTACGGAAAAAATTAATTGTTTAATTTGACAAATATAATGTACAAAATAAAAATTATTCTATAAACTAATAAATATTAATTTATCGATAAATTAATAAAATATTAATTTATCGATAAATTAATAACTCCGTATAAGATAATAATTTTTCAGGTCCCAACAATATTCATTTATTGAGGTTTTACTATAGCGTCAAAACTTTTGAGATTTTTAAAGTAATTTTTAATTTAAGATTTGGATATCCATATGGCAGCATGTTAAATTAAGTGGAAATTGTATGGATTGACCTATAATCCAATTTAACTCATAACCTATGATCCATTACCCACTTTACCAAAATCTAAACCCTAAATTGGCTTTGTGAAATAATTTTTGTTTTCTAAAACTTCCATTTCTTGTGTTTCCTTTGTCCTTTATTGCATGAATTTCATTGGCCTCCTAGGGGTAGTCGAGTTAGCAGAGTAGAGGGGCATGAGGTTAAAAGGTCCTGTGTTCGATTCCCCTACCTAAGCTCTCTCGATTGAGCCTGTCATATAGGGCTTGCCTAGTGCCGAGTACCCAGTTGACGTGATTTACCGACTATTGTGTCAATCCAAAGGTTTATCCGATGCGCATCCAAAAGGTAATGGTTGTAGGTTCCTCCGTTTAAAAATAAAAAGAACTTCACTGGTCCCTCGTAACATTTTTCTTAGTCATTTTGTTTATGTGGTCCCTCACTATGTTTCTTTAGTCCCACATTGCATTTTGTGTCCTTTACGATAACACTTGCATATATCTTTCCCTTGTTGGGTATGTTTGTCCCTCAAATAAATTTGTAATCGCAATTGTGTTTTTACATATGATGTTGTCAACTGGGGATGACATTAACCAGTTGTTTGTTGTTTTCTCCGCTTTTGTTCTTATTGGTTTCCTACCATTTAAACTTAACAATAGTCTAATCTTCTACAGAAACCTTTCTGCCAGGTACGTCGAGCTATAATGGGTGATTATTTGAATGCATTGTTGAAGCCCTGAAAATTAATCTCTGATTCAGTAAAATTTTGTAGTAGTTGTAGAGCTAAATTGAATTCCAAGAAAACTAAAATCTAATTTTTTAGAGGTTGTTTGTTTCCTTTTTTTTTCATTTTTTGTTGTTGTTTTTGTAAAAAGAAAAACAGGTAAGTAAAACGTGTTATGATTAATTATCTAAACAATTAAAATTAACAAGGAATTAAAATAAATCAACTCTCTATAAAATTGAGATGTTAAATTGTACTTAACTCCAATTTAAAGGAAGGATCTCATCTAAGTTTAACTTTAGTCTAAAATGAATAAATTTACATAACTCAAGCAGTTAGTCTAAAAGCTATTAGGATAGCCATAATAAGTTTCAATTTTCTTAAATTAATTGATTCAAAAAAAATACCACTAATTGATTGGTCATTATAGCATTCTATATCAATTAAATGATAGCAATAAGCTTAATAAAAAAGCTAAAACCTAAATTAAATAATTGAGATAAATATAACTATTCAATTTAGTTTTCTTGTTTCTTATAAGTTAAATATGCAAGTATATAAATAACCTACTTGCTACTTGTACCAATCATTCATAACAATTACGGATCATTGAACTTGTGAATAGCTATAGAATAATCAATATTGAATTAATTTGTCAGATCAATCAATATTAATTACTCATGAAATAAAAGAACATAAAATAATAAATATTTGAATTGAAATACAAAATTTAAGTTTAGAATAAAACCTCTCAACGTTACAACTAGAGTTTGGATTCTCCTTGAATCAGAAAATTTAGAATTAGCTACACATGGTTGTAGTCCCACACAAAGATAGATGAAAGAAGAAAAGAAAACAAAAGAAAGACGAAAGGGAATAATGAGAAAGTTTGTAACATTTTTTCTTCCCTCTCCTACCCCGCAACAAACTTCTTTCAATACTCCAAAAGATAATCTTTTAGCAACTAACTTCTTTCAATACTCCAAAGATAATCTTTTAAACAAATAAAAATCCATATATAGGGCTAAGAATAAGTCCCTTAATGGAACTTAACTTCTTAGAGTGAATCTAACTCTAGGCGTGATCTTGCCACATCTAATTTAGCCCTATGTCATATTTGAATTTATCCTTCCAAAATTTGTGGCTTTGAGAAATGATGCTCCAGTATGATGTTTGAAGTCAAATTTGGTCCAATATCCACTTCTAACCTCCTAAAGCAAAATAAATATTAATTTTACTAATTACACAATAAAATCGTCTACAACTAAAGAGATGAGTCCAATTAATATAACCAAATCACATCATTATTCAGCTAATATTTATGAATATTAAGATAAAAAATTATGCATATTCATATAAATCTTTAGCAGACATTTTTTTGTGTTTGTTCTTTATGCTATGGTTAATGCTTTGTAGAATAAAGATAGAAAATTTGACAAATGGTTAATGATAGTTAGGATGATGGACATTATGTGTTAGCATCAAAGAGCAACTTTTCTTAAAGAAACTTAACAATAGTGTAATCTTCTGGGGAAGACATTGAAATTATGTTGTTGTTATTATTGATGAAAAGGAGAAGGTAATAACTTCCATTGACCAACACCGTATCTTAGTCTATTAGGGTTATCAAATTCAAAGTTATTGCTTTATGGAGTGTGTGTGTGTATTGGAATTCATTAAGTTGATGGCCATAGTTTTCCAGTCCTCATGCAAATATCAGTAGATATTCGAAACGATTGTTGTTATTTCAGATGAAGCTCAGTAGCATATTAATGTGGTTATTGTGTAGTATGTAACTGAATAACATTCTTCACATGTATATTGAGGATGTTATTTTCAGTAGATGCTTTAGTTTAATGAGGTTTGTGTTGCTTTCATGATGTTGTACATTACGATCTTACTCTTGCAAAATTAGGAGGGCATTGTCAAAAAGAATAGTATACTTTACGTTGGTTGATTGTTTCATGCTATAATATGTTTCTTATGGTTAATTAGGTCATGCTTGTAGTTACAACTGATCTAGAGACATTTTATCTAGAGGTTTATTTTTAGCTTCTATGTTCCTATAAGTATGGTAAATGAAGAACAAAACTTAGGGAACCAATATTTAGTACCTAGCCTTAGTGCATCTAGTATTTTATCTAATGGGAGATATATACACTATCTTTTTCCTTTTATGGTTATTGTTTTAAATAAAGAATAATGGCAAATGCATATAATACCAATATCAGGTTGGGATCATTTTCTTGCTAGTGTAACCAAGCATTGACATTTATTTGACTTAATTAATATTGACATTAGAGCCTATAATGCTACTATGGTCTATATGGACTATAAATAGTGCTAGATTATGTTTATATATCATCAATGAAGTACTTATATTGTATTAAATGTCTTTATGCTTAATGTAGGTATGTGGAGATGGATGGTCGAGATGAGAAATTAACTATGTTTTATGGTGGGAAGTTTATCCATAAGATATTAGAACTTGTTTCGACCTCTGATTGCAAGTTTTCTAACTGTTAATATTGAAATAACCGCAAGTGCATGACATAACTGTAGCTAATACTGACAAGTATAGGTTGATCCTACGAAACCTATGAATACTAGTAGTTACCGTTATCTTATTATCTAAACTACGAATTTGATTGTGATTTTTAAGTAAAGAAAAAAAACTTAAGCAAGTTAAATGAAACCAGGCAGTAAGATTAAACAGAGAATTAAGAAATCACTTAAGAAATTATCGATATTAACAATTAGTGTCTAGGTTTCAAATCTCCTTAATTGATTGATCTTTTAGTATGCAATTGTTTTATTGATTTATTGTACTGTGAAAATTCTTATGGTATGCTAATAACTCCTCACTCTTGAGTTGAATAACTAATCCTAAGGTTATCAATCGAATTACTCAGGTTAAAGTTTATAAGATTGTTTTATCAAGTTGTGAATCTCACTATTAGGTTTAACCCTGATCTGGAGGATTTAGGTCCTCCTATCTCTAGGGTTGCAATCAACTCCTTCCAATTACGGTAGATCTATTAACACAATGATTTCTCAATTTTCATGTTATGAAATCAGGTTATGCACTAATATTCTAGATCTATTAGAGCATATAATAAACACGTATTGAATCATAATGTATCAATCAAAACAATTGCATTAATAAGAGAATTAAAACATGTTATTGCACAAAACTAAGGTTCATCTAACGTAGACACTAAAAGAGTTTAGTTACACATGATAAAACTTGAAATCAATCATCAACAGAAACAAAAACAAATTGAAAACAATGAGTTCGTAATTATAAATCTCTCTGATTGTCTTCTATCAAATATTCTTATAAGGTAGAGTTTTGATCTTGTATTCAGATGGATCCTTCGATGATTTCTTAGTATTTTTCACTTCTCTGACTTAAAATTACCCCTTCTGAACGATTTTAGTCTCTGTGATTTCCTCCTAATGCCTGCTCTCCCCAATTGCGTTTGAACGCGTCCTTTTATAGTAAATTTTAAGGTTTTGAGTAATGGAAAGTCTGATACACAATTGTATACTAGATTGTGTATAACCAAGAATACTCAGAATTCATGCTTCTGCATGACCTGAGGGATTTGGACGCCCAAATAAATGACCTTGTATCCCTTCTATGATTCAAATTTTCATTTTATGCCACGTTTTCATCCGAATTATTCTCCTTTAAGTCTATAAAGGCAATTATAACCTATAAACACTCTTAGGGCAAATTAAGTACCAAATATACAATAAAAGTATAAAATATCAAGCAAAAATACATCAAATATGAGGTATAAATATGGTCAAATATGCATCTATCAACATCATATGCAATCTACATAAATAATGTTAAAATTATTGTGTTAACTTACACCCAAACTAATAAGGCTATCAGTGAAGCTTGCTATATTACAACTTTCAATAGATATGTTTTTAGGTTATATTCTTGTTGAAGGCATGGTTGACAAGTCATTTTCATCCCTCTCCTTGTCAACTTATTGTTTATGATAAAATTCTCCCAAATCTCCTTTCTTATGTTTTTTGGAGCAGGTAATGGGGGCTTATGTTAAGTCTTAGGATATAATTTCGCTCCTTGAACTAGGTCCATCATATATTGATAAGCATGTACATACTTATCTTTCATAATCCAATTTGATATATATTTTTTAGGATGTTCATTGCTATACTCAATGGCAACAATAACATAAGAACATAGGATTCTTGAAACGTTATAACTTTTATAACTACATGTCCTATGTCTCAAGTTCATAACATGTTTAACTTTTTTTTATTACTTCAAACCCACTAGTACTATTCCTCTTAAGTTCACTACCGATACTTAATTCCTTATTAACTCTAATTTGTTTTTAATTCTTGGACTAATCTTGTCTATCCACTTGCTTGCCATACTTTTATTGTTAACCAATCTCTTCATCATAAGCACTCTAATTTCCTCAAGCATTGTGATAATGATCTTCGTCCAAACTTCAATGATACTTTTGTTACACACTTCATAATGATTATTATCCACAATATCACACTTCAATGAAGAGTTCAAATATTTTTTTAACTTTTCTTTGGAATTTTTAAAATATCCGTATAAGCATCTTTTGACTCTTCTTCTAACTCCATTAAATATATAAGTAAGTCAGGTCCATTAGAAGACTTACAACATTGTCAAAACAGTCTTTAAAATTTGAGTCCTTTACGATCCCTCTTTTTCTAATTAGTAAACATGTGTCTTGCACAAAACCTTACTTCAACACTTAGGAATTGCCTTCAAGTGCCTCCATAAGACTTGTGTAACATTTAATATACAAAGTTAGTAAATAATTAATACGAGCAAATTTATATTATAAAAGAAAATAAAGTTTAGTCTAAACTTTATTTTCTATTATAATATAAATTTGAACTTTTTTCTTATCTAAAATCACTGCATATCCACCTCCATCTTTTAAATCTAAGTCTTTCTACGATGGCTCTAAAACCCAAATCCAAATATCTATTATTTTAGTGTGTACAACAACCTATGCCATAGGGAATATCTAATTATTACCATCTTTTCCTCCTGTTGCCAATATCTCACCTTTTGTAATACCTTTTGAAAAGCAACCATCTAGTCCTATCAACCTTCTACAACCATCTAAGAACCCCTTCTTATAGTGTTAGAAACACACATATATGATATCAAATGATGGCTACAAATTATCTCCAAGTGATGGCTATTTAATAACCAATCCAACTCTGCTACTAAGATTTAACCTTAAAAATTCTTCCCTATAATCCCACATCTTACCATATTTTGCTCTAGCAACTCCTTACATTTCCTCTATCACTAACTTCATAACCATATAACAAATTTTATACCCAACATCGACTCTCAAATCTTTTTTCACAAATTTCCTCAAGTCTATTAGGAATACAACCCGAGTCCTGAGAGGTTATTAAAGTAATTCTTAACAAGCCACTTTAAACCCACACTTTTGTTGTAGAAAATAAGATTGCATATGTGCTTTTGCTCAGAAACTGTTACTTATATACATATATGTGAGTAGTTAGTCCATAATACCATTAATGCTTAATTTGAAGATAAAAATAAATTTTAAATTTCATACTTAAGAACTATTTAAATCTTTTACCAAGCCAATTGAAATATACCATTTATTATACTTACTCACACATTTGGCTCTCACAAATTGTTCGATGTTCCATGTAAATTTAATCTCCCTTCTTTCATTAACAACAAGCTTGTGAAGTCCTTCCTTAAATTGGTTAGAATCTTTAAACAACATACCAAGCCCAAACTCAAACTTTTTCTTAAGAGGATTGAATCTACAAAATTATGATTTATGCCTTAACCTTTCATCCACATCTAAATCACCTTTTTCTTTAAAGTTGCAATTTTCATCTGACTCCAAGTAATTTGCCTTAATTTCATCTTGTACATAATTCCAATCATTATCATCTTCACCTTTAGCTTCACGTGTTTATGCAGTTTTCCCCTTTTTTATATATTGCAGACATTGCTTTCGATTCTTTTTCTTTAGTTGTCTCCTTTTAAATGAAACAACTAAATTACTATACAATTATAACTCTTCACCATCCAAACCCAAATCAAACTCCTCTATAATCCTTACATGAAAGTTACATTTCAGGGAAGGATCAATTTTTTTTTAATTTTACTATAATTGTATCAATAATTACATCCTCTTATTGCTCAACCAAATCAAATGCATTGTCACTTACATATACATCTCTTTACTCAACATCAAAAACATCATCTGCAACTTTTTTTGTCAATATCAACAACATCTACAACTTCTTTCTAAATAAAAAATATCATCTAGAATCCTAGTATTAACCTCAACATCAATATCTACAATTTGATCTAAATGTGGTAAATTGGGTCCATAATCAACATTGATCTCTATCACCGTATATTTTGCAATAAGCTTACATATCTTTATTATACAAGCATCACTCTTTCTCACCTCCATTAACCCATTTTTCATACTATCACTTGGAACCTTATACATAAAATTATTTACTTTTAGTCCTTTAACATTTTCCATGAGCATCCTTTTAAGGTCCCAATGATAAAACCTATCAATTTCAATACCCAACTTTCAATATTTCCACCCACATATTTAACTTCCTTTATTTCATCAAATCAACCAACAATGTTAAAGCCAAATAAAAGAAAAAGACTAGTCCATGGATATTAGACATTATGGGGTGAGGCTCCTGAACCATTAATGACAAGATGAGTCATAACTCGTCAAAAGTTATAGGTATTAAATTTAGGTCTTGAATTAATTTTGACAATTAGTTTTATTTATTTATTGTTATTTTTATTGAGAAATAACAAATTTAAGAATAAGGAGGATAGGATTAAAAGCATCAGAGAGTATATAACATATCCTAACATTGACTTTTAAAACACTTGGGAAAGTGTCAAATACAATTATTATAAATATTACAATATTTAGGATAATGTCCATAAAAGTAACTTTTTTAAAATTTTGGTTATTCTATTTTATAGATCAAAGAATGTCAATCTTTTTTAATAGATAGTAGTTGTTGTCTTAATACTTTTTGTATAATAACTACTACCTATACATTTAATCATTCTTATATAGATACAAACAAATCTAATAACCATCTTATAAGCTAATTCTTTTTCCATTAACTTGTTTAAAATCTTACAATGTTGAGATGTTGTAAGAATTTAAGTATTTGAGTAAATTCATAAGCATTCACTTGCTTTTATGGTGAGTAGTGTGGCTTTAAACTACATTCCTCATGTAAAAAGTTTTCAAGTGTTTTTCCTCAAAACAAGCAACCACTAATCACAACCCCCACATAGTACACATTACATAAGCATGGAGGAAGCTTTGATAGTTAAGATGTTTAGCTTTGATATTTAAGATGTTTAATATTGAAGATGTTTCTAATGCTTTACATGCACAAATGTAATGCCAACATATTCAAGACATTTTGGAGAAGGCATGGAGGATGATTTGACTACACCATTCTTTATCTAAAGAAGCTTATCTTATTGTGACATCAAAGTCTCTCCAATTAGAAATATTTTAGTCTTTCAATAATTAATGCTTAAGTTTAAAATTAAAATCAGTTAGAAATTTCTAACTTGCATAGAGTCATACACAAGTTTCATACAATATATTTAATTTCATAATTCATAATATTAATAATCAATAAAATATAAACCAAGCCTTCTACTTCTATATCCACATATAACAATTTTTTATGGCAATCACAAACAATATAGTGTTCATAACTTTTATTTTCAACTTCAACATTTATTTGTATTCTTTTAGTTTGTTTTTCTTTTTCTACACACTAGAGATGATGCTCAAAGCTCTTTCACAAATTCGGGATCAATCTATTAAAAAAACCCTACAGCCTTTATGCCATAATTAAATAAGTAATGGAAAACGCTAACAATGTTGTCATGATTAAAATGCTAAAAAACCTATAGAACCAGTTAATTAATATATAACTTACCTTATATCTAGTATAAGAGACAAAGTGTCTTCTAAGATTCCTCTCTGTCCATGAAGTCTCCATAACACCCATTATGTAACACCCCACTCTCGAGTGACCCGAACCTGATATCGTTGGTGATATTCGAGTCCGAGCTCCGCGAGGGTGGCGTACTACATCAGTCAGTCGGTTAAAACTCATTATACACTTTTTCTTGAATCATTCATTCCACGTTCGGCAAAAACAGTAGACAGTAGAAAACATTTGCAGTTATAAATATTACTATCATTTAGCAATATTTTACAGTAACCAATAAGTACAATTATAAATCAGTTACAACTATTGCGGATTACAAATTTAGGAAACACTAATGCAGATGCGAACTGATCCCGACCTCTATCTCAACTTGCACCCAGGCATACTCTCGTGTCAAATGGGGTACTCTTCTAGTCCTAAAAAATAGATTGCAATTTTGGATGAATTTGCGAACTCAATGAGAAACCATCATCGATGGTTCTCCCAATTCATGCATCACTTAATCAATCACAGTCATAAGGC
>JANZLX010000212.1:34090671-34110383 GCA_025531955.1 Erythroxylum orinocense
ATAAGAAACTCTATTTTATATTGGTTTTAATTGGCAGAGATGCTGATATGAGCATAGTTAAATAGATATATGAAAAGAAAAAATGAAATCAACTAATGTCTTTTATCTTCAAAACATTCAACCAACCTTGTGAGATTCCTCTAAATTTTTCGACGGCAATAAATTCCAATATTCTTTCCTTAACATCAGTCAATCCATAATGATCTTCATCCAAAATGTTTTGAGCTCGAACTACATCAAAATTTTCAGCATTTTAGTTGAATTAAAAATAAAAGCCAAATGAAAAAATTTACACCATCAGTAATCCCAATATCAGTTATCTTAAAAATTCGCATATGACAAACTATTTTTTTTGTCATATGCGAATTTTTACACTATTTACACTATTTGGACTTTTTACACTATTTGGACTTTTTCACTATTACGATTTGCATTCACATTTCATGGCTCATAATATTAATATTATACCTAGATATCCTCCATTGCTAGTTATTATTATTGATTCATATTGTTAATGTAGCATGTATGAAGATTTCAATAGGAATTTCAAAAAAAATTGCATAAAAAGATCAATATCCATAATAATATTGAGATCACATCAAACACTTCAAACTTTGTGTGAATTGTATAGTATGTCCATTTTAATGTCTAGTTAAACCACAGAAATCTTGATTTTCCTTCTTTTGGATTTATTTTTCATTTAAACAATAATTTCTCATTCTCTAAGTCTAGGTTAAATTTTATTCTTTAGGACATGATGGAGCCTAGATATTTTCCTAGATCACCATACAAAGTGTAGAATAGTTTGAAACTTGGTTTTCAGATTAATTAGAAGTCCAAGTTCTGAATTAAGCAGGCCCACAAATTGACTATATTAGCTTAATAAGTATTAACTAAGCAAACTTCATACTATCTAGTCTTGTAAGCTAAAAGGAAACTAAGAAAAAAAAATTGTTTTAAATCCAATTAATATATATTGTACTTTTGAGGATTATTGAAAATATGAAATAACTAAGTCTAGAAGGAAATAAGAAACAAAAGCATAAATTGAATAAAATAGATGTAATATAGAAGTCATTTTTCTCTTCAACTTAAAAGTTTACTAAGGATAAAGGAAGCAATGCATTCATATATTAAATACCTATAAGTCACATTGAATTTTCACAAAAATTAACTCTGAAGAGCTCAAAAACCAACTAGACTTACAAATATGTACTTAAGTTGTAAATAATTTATTAGAGGTATAAATGTGGCAAAAGTGGTCATAATAAGAGCATCTGTAAATATATCCACTTCTTTCTAATCAAGATAGATTTAAGGCTTGTAATTAATGTGTTTTTAGTAACTACTAATTGATGATATGTTACTATTGGACAATTGACTGTGCCTAATAAAGATCTAACAACAACAAAAATTTTGTCTTAACCTCCTTCTTCAAGTTTCAGTAGATAACCTTCTCAAGTATGTTGAGTTGAGGTTAGTTTAACACAATTGTCAGTTGCCATATATTGCTATTTATGCATTTTTCTCTTCATATATATTCTTCTTCTATGTATTACTTACATGAATAGTTTATTGTTTTAATCATGTTTGTAATAGTCATTTGCAGCAACTCCACTATTGAGGAAAAAAGGAACATTTGGATCAGTTAATCCAAACACTTTTCAACTATTGTTTCAACCAAATGGGTTGAGGTGGAAGGGTATCCCAAGTATCACATCATGACATGCAAGAACAGGCTTTTAAATGAAAGGGCTATTAAAACTTCAAACCAACAATTAACTACTACTGAAATTGGAAGTCAACAAAGTCTCAACGATAATTAGTTGTGCATTATTGGTTTATAAAGAGTTTTATTTAGATCTAATATCTTTTGGGTGGATAATTGTCAAATATAATACTAATTGATGTAGGAGAATGTGCTTGGTTGGATCCATTTTGTATATTTTGTTAGATTTTAGTTAATTCCATTTTGTTTATTTTGTTTACATTTTGGCTTGATCCATTGTGAAGTACCTTAGCAACATTTTGGTTGGATCCATTTTGAAATAGAATGGCAACTTTATATGTCATGAATATCTTCTTTAGCTCCTTATTATCATTCATACTAAGCTTCAATTAATACTTTCATTTGCTTTAACTTTTCTCCTAACTTAATTTGTTCCTTTTGTTCCTCTTTAATTAGTCTTTTATTAACTCCCTCGCATACCTTGTTTATAATTATCCCTTTGTAACTCAATGCTAATTGTTAATTTAACTTAGCATTATTATTCATCAATCTATGAGTAACATAAACAACCCTATCTAGGAAGGGGTCGCATGTCAAACGAAAGAGCTTACAACTCCTAACCTTGTAAACATTCATTAACATATTTATTTTATTTATATTCCTATATTGAATATCATAACAAAATATTTTTACTAACATCATATTTTGGGCACCCATAAAACTTACGACCAAGATTTTTTTTTGCTCTATGAAGTTTTTAAACTAAGTGTTAAATCCACATAAGCATTAAACAGTAGCTGAAGAATTATTGTTAGTTGAAGACCTAAAAATTGATGCCCCTAATCTCTACGACTCCATTTTTATATTATATGACACAACATAACAATCTTAAATTCTTAAAAGAAGTATAACCATCAATTAACAACATGGAAATAACCATCAATCTTCAAGAAATAAATATTCAATTCTAGCAGGAAACATAACTGAAACACAAAGCATAATGGAAACATGTGCATTCAACAAATAATAGCGATATTCAATATGGGATTCACAAATACTTTTATTAATGTGATTCACACATACTTTTATCAATAAGATTCGACAAATTACTCCATTTTATTTTCTTTTACTTGCATTATATGATTCACAAAAATTTAACATTAACATTTAATCTAAGCCTAACTCCTTTCAATAGACACAATAGAGTCATCTATGAATGACTGATTCATAAGCAAAAACAACTAACAATTGCAAGATTAAAAGATACGTGGGATTACCATAAACAAGTCGCCACTGAAGGAAGAAGAAGCAAGAAGAATAGATGAATTTCATAAAGATATAGGAAGCATGAAGAAATTATTGAAAAACATATAAGAAGCACAAAGAAATAGTCATCTTGGCTATTAGGGATTTGTAGCAAATTAGGAATTTTAGGACATTCAACTTTAATTAGGGAGAAAAATGAAGGAAATAGGTTTTAGGAGAAAATTTTTTTATTTTCTATTTTTTATAAATTAATTTAAAAATATGAAGTTAAACGTTTTATTACAGGACAACTGACCTTATTTGGTATGCCAAGATGGGCCAACTTAATAAGTGCCATTTTAGAAATGTTGAAGAATTAATTGATACTAAAGATAATGATATAGATTATCTTAAACTTTTTTACTTAATTTTAAGAATTGATTAAACCTTTTACCATCAAATAATTAATAACTTCCTCAAATATTTCTAAATAAATATGTTTGATATGCTTTTATCATCATTATAAATAAATAAAATGGAGAAGATGACGAGGTGAAAAGGAATAAAAATATTTAACTCCTAAAAATCCTATAGTTTAAAAAATTGAAGATGATTTCAAAATCTAAATTCAAAATTAAAGTTTATACAAATTATAGCTTTCAACATAAAATCAACTATTAAGAATCGTATTTATAATTATTGATCTAAAATCATTTGATTATTAAAAGGAGAATTTGCTTAAAAAGATACAAACGTTTTTAAGAGATTAGTCTAGTCTACATTGATTAGTCTAGTCTACATTGAGCATCATTTTAAGTCTTGTAATAACTAATAGATATATATTGGTTATTGACTTCATGTTAATAACTCAATTTTTTAAAAATATGAGTTTATCAATGTATTACAGAATATTAAATTATATAACACCTTTCTCAAATTTAAATAAATGATATATATTATAATGTCATTCTATTGTGACGAATATGAGTGAAATGTCCTATAAATACTTTTTTTAGTGCATTAAGTGAATCTTCATATGAGATCAAATTTGGTGCATTTTGAGTTTGGAAAGGAAAGGTTACTGAGAATTGTGATGGTTGTTCTAGAGTTGAATCCTATGAAATGCTTGTGGCTTGATTGTGATTTTGGTTCAGTAAGATAATGCATGTTAGCTAAATTTTTCAAAAGATTTGTAAATAAATTTGTTTTGTTTTGTTTTGTTTTCAAGCCTTTTGAATACTTAGGGACAAGCATTGTTTAGGTGTAGGGTAGTTTGATAGGTTAATAATTTACATATTAACTTAGGGTATTTTTAAAACATATTGGATGAATATTGTTTTGATTATGATCTTTTAACATTATTTTTGGAGGTTAGGAAATGTGGATCTGTTTTAGAAAAAGAAGTTAAAATTAGTTAAATTGGAGAAGAAAAAAAACACGGCAGCAGAAGATAAACGCCAGCAGCCCCCAAAGATACATCCACTTTTATAAACGCCAGCAGCCCCCAAAGACACATCAACTTTAATTTAACACTATGTTTGGATGCCATTGATGAAAACATTTAAAGTTTATGTAGCATGTATAGTTTAAGTGAAAGTTTTTTTAAAATTATATTTTGTATACAGTTTACCTAATAATAACAAATTATATTTCATATCCATAATACTGAATGGAAGCATTTAATGAATGCCAACTCATCTAGCAACTTTTAAGAAATTAATTATCCTAACCAATACCAATAGATCTTTAAGTACTTAGTAATATATAAAATATGTATTCTAATGCTTATTTTTATGTAATTAATATTTTATTTTAAAAGTAAAAAGAGTACTTATTTAATTGAGGGAGTTTGGAGAGAGTCATAACATACGATCACAAAGGAGCAATTTTATCGATTGCTTTAAGGTTCACCCTCTATGTTATTATTAATATAAAATAAATTTTTATTAAAATCTAAAATATGATATATTTCTATACATGTAATGTGAGATCCCACATCGGTTGGAGAGAGGAACAAAGTACGCCTTATAAGGGTACGGATACCTCTTCCTTACAGACGCGTTTTCCGTGACTTAGTGAACCAAATCCTATCAGAACTTTGAGGTTAAACATACTTGGATGAGAGTAGTTCTGGAATGGGTGACCTCCTGGGAAGGCCTCGGGAAAAGCAAAACTGTGAGGGCTTGACTGGGCCAAGGTCCAAAGCGGACAATATCTGTAAGCGGGTGACCTGGGATGTTACATGCAAGATTATTGAAAGCTCATATTAAAATATATAATTTTTTTAATCTATGCGCAGTTCTATTACTATATGAAAAATTACAAGGAAAATTCTTGGCTCCTTTCCCACTAAGGACATTGTGATTGCTTTTGACACAAATTTAGCAATCGATAATTGCTTTCTTAACTACATCGTTACAAGTTTGGCTGGTCTTTGTTCAGTGCTAGTCATATGGACATAAAAATGAGCAATTGTATACCAGTTAATGAATCCCTGTCTTAGTTACTACTCCATAGGCAAAGCTCTGACGATCACTTGCATAAGTTAACATGATCTTTGTCCAAGACTTTCTAAGGAGAGAAAAGGCTGCCTTTGCACGTACACTTCCACACTTGGGGATAGTACTTCTCAGTCAACTCCATTTCTCGAACTGATACTTCAACTAGCAAGCAAGGGCTGCAATGGTTGCACTTGGCATGACATGTAGCTGCAGATGACCCTATCTCTCTGCCCACTGGCTCCTCACCCATCACCTGAAAACACATCACTATTCTATCTGTTTCCTTGTTCAAAACAAGAAGAATAAAAAGGTAACTTGGTAATTATAGAAAATAAGGAGATGTAAGGAAAGTGCAGATGAAGTATTTACCGGTATAGGCGATGGTGAGGGAGCTAGGAATTTCAGAGAATTTGCTGCACAGACATTGAGTGGGATAGTAAGTAAAATGGCTATAAACATCGGTATAGCCTTTTTCTTGTATTCCATGTTCTCTGCAATATGTGATTTCAAGAGTGTGCATGCAAAGTTTTCTTTATTGAATTGGTCTTGTGTTGTGTGTGAGTGCATGCATGTGGGTTGGCAAAAGATTACCTGGGAAAGTCGGTTTTTGTTAGAAGATAATAGAAATAGTCAAGTTACCTATGTAAGTTGAATGGATATGGGTAAGAAGCATCATCTATGATCCCCTGGAAGATACTATTTCGTGTACGTTTATCCAACTTTTATGATTAGGTAGGTGTACACTGAAATATGAGAAAGCCTTTGTCTTTTCCCAATTCTTTTCTGATAAACTTGTTAATGTGAATTTTTCTAATTGTTAATATGAAATCTCATGAAATCTGATAAACTTGGTAATATGATTAGGTAGCTGTACTCTTAGTCGGTGCTTGGGATTGATATGGTTAGTTGAGAGGATGTTACATCAGTACATATAGTCCGTAGGTTCCTCCAGGAAACTTCCACATGCATCAGCTCGCCTGTCAATTTATACGATTAGCACTTGAGAAGACATTGTTACCTTCGGCCCAATGAATATATTTTATATAATTAGTATTTCACTCCTCAGTCAGCTGGTTACAACGTGTGGCTGTTAACCACAAGGTCGAAGGCCCTTTCTCTAGCGATACGTTACATGATATAATGATTTATTTATTTATTTACCGCGAGTCCTCAGTCTATGTAGACTATTGATTGTTTAATAATCAAACTAATAATAATTGAATCTAACTATTTATAGAATGACAGAAGTAGTGGAAACTTAATTAATAAAATGAGAGCTACTTTCTTTTGAAAATTTAATAAAATATATTGCTCAAAAATAAAGTCTACATTGTACGATCCTTTCTAAAGGAAAACAGAAATGGTGCAATCACAATAGCCACTGCCAATTAATAGCCCAAAATTAACTATTATACTCCAAATATGCCATCGTCGTCTCATTTCTATGCAAATATCCTCATGCTTTCCAATAACAATGAGAACCTCGCGAATCACATTAACAATGCTATCAACTAACTCGTATTTATGTCGTTCCTGTTGCTTATAAATCCTTCGGTTTCTCTCCCTCCATAAGTGGTAAATCACCAATTAAAAAGCCGTCCGAAGTATGAGACTATCTGACCTTCTGGATCGAGTGTCCGAATAATCTCTGTCAACAACTTCGTCTACACATAGGAGGAGTGAGATCTACCAAGCAAATGCAAAATGTGACTCCAAACCACTTTAGAGTACTCACATTCAAAGAACAAGTAGTCTCGACTCTCCTCAGCTATGGTACATAACATATAAATGGGATCAAAACTACCAAACCATCGATCTTTCGTTCTCAACCTGTTTTTAATTGCCAACCACAATAAAAAAAGCAGCTCTAGGACTTACAACTTTCTGCCATACTAGACCTGCCTAATGGACCTCCTCCTGCATCTCTCGACTAAGTCCATGGGCTGATTGTGTCGTGAACACCGCATTATGGATGGCAATCCACATCGACTGATCCTGCTCTGAGCAGATTAACACACTATTAAGGTAACTATCAAGTGTATGTTCATACCTACAATTTGACAAGATAGCCCTCCACCGAACAACCCATGCCACTGTTGCCTCCTTAGGAAGGCAGTTTCTAAAAGTAGACAAATCAATTCTTAACCATAGAGGGCTGAGGCCATTCCAGTTATCAAACCAGAAATTGACTGCCTCGCCACTCCCAATTTGCAACTTTATGAAAGGATAAATCAACTCTCTTACTTGCAACAAGCTCTTGAAAATCCAAGACTAATCATATCTCATCTGAATTTGCCAAAACTTTGTCTGTTGAGTCGATAAATCTACACCCATTTGACCCACTTGGCTTCCTTGTCCACAAATAACCGCCAAATACACTTCATCAACAGTACTCGTTGCATCTGAGTTATTGAAATGATACCCAAACCCCTTAGCTTCTTAGGCACCACAATCTCACTTCATTTAACCTTAGCCCCTTTACAGCTTCCATGTTTACCCGTCCATAAAAAGGCTTTCAATATCCTCTCCATTTCTTTGATAACCCACTTCGGGATGGCTATATGTGCAACCCAGTGAATGTAAATGTTGTTCAGTACTGACACAATTTAGGCAACTCTCACAGCAAAAGAAAGAAACTGATTTTGCCAGGCATTAATACGATTTTTCAGTTTTTCCAGCAATGGGAGGAAATCATAATACTTAGGCTTATCCGATGTAAACGGTACTCCCAAGTATCAGAACAGAGGGATTTGGAGAGACAGCCCCGCTAACCTGCTCAATTGCTCCCTATTAACAACATTAGAGGAGATAAATATGCCACTCTTTAGGACATTAATTTCCATGCCTGACCAACGAGAGAATAGTTCCATTAAGTTTAACATCTTGGCAATCACCTGTGGATCAGCTTGACACAACAAAATCACATCATTCGCATATAAAAGATGAGACAAACTCAATTTCCTACAATGATAATGGTATTGGAATAGCCCGTTGCATTAGACCATCTTATACAGTAACCTAGAGAGCCCCCCCATTGCTAAAGTGAACAAATAAGGGGAGAGAGGGTCCCCTTGCTGGATCCCTCTACAAATCTTAACAGGTTTCGTTGAAATTCCATTAATCAATACACTCAGAGAGGGAGTTTGTATACACTGATATATCCACTGACAAAACCGTGGCGGTAAACCAATCCTGTACATGCAATCCTTCAAATAGCTCCATCCAATCGGATCATATGCTTTATATAGGTCTATCTTTAAAGCACAACTATTTACCTTCTTGCCAGAGTTATGTTCACCCAATAATTCTTGCAACAGTAAAATATTATTCCCAATGTTTCGCGAAGAAAGGAAAGCCCCCTGAACATTAGTAACCACTTCAGTCAACACTCCCTTCAAGCGCTCTGCTAATAAAGATGCAATCACCTTATACACTGTTGTGCAACACGATATTGAGCGATAATCCATAACCCTCTCCAATCTCTCCTTCTTGGGAATAAGACAAATATATGTGTGATTAATCTCTTGCAACAATTTTTCGGAAGAAAAAAACTCAAGGATAGCATCTATGAACAATTGACCTGTAATATTCCAAGTTTGCTAGAAAAACCCGGCTGAATACCCATCAGGTCCTGGCGCTTTGGAGCTATGAAGTTGAAATAAAGCCTCCTTCACTTGTTGAGCAGAAAAAGGAGCAAGTAACATTTCCATTCTTTTCGGAGTAGAAGTAAATTGCAGCACATCCCAAACACCAAAACCAGACCCCAAGTCAACACTTGAACCCATAAGTTGAACAAAAAACTCCCTAACCTGTGTTGAAACTGCTACCTGCCCTCTACTCACTTAACCTGAATCATCTATCAACTCAATAATGGTGTTAACATTACGTCGGGCCAAAATGGTCGCATGAAAAAACTTTGTATTACTATCTCCCTCCTTGAGCCATGTTTGACGAGCTTTTTGTTGTGCGATCGAGTCATTCAGTTGAAGGGCCTCCTGGTATTTATGCATACTTTCAGCCTCAAGTGCTTTTAGGCGCTCATCCTAAGGCTCCCTATAGCACTGCTTCTGAATGTCAGCCAGCTGGCTTCCCAAATCGTGAGTGTTCCGATTCCGATGTTTACAGAACTCCTTAATAGCTTGTTTCCAATCTCAATTTCTGCATCAACTGGAATGCCTTATACCCCTGTGTTTCAGTCTGCCAAACTTTTCAAGCATTTCCATAAAACCCTCCACCCGTATAAAGCCATTAAAAAATTGAAAAGGAGTCCCTCCTCAAAGTTCACCACTCAGATTCTGGATGATTATCGGGGTATGATCAGGTAAACCGGGTTCTCCAAACATCGCCAAACCATTCAGAAAATCGCTGAGCCATTTCTGATTGACCAAAGCCCGATCAAACTTTTTCCGAATGTACATGTCCCCTTTTTGTTTATTCTCTCAAATGAACCATCTGCCACTACCTTTGAGATCAACAAGGTTAGTATGCAGAAAAAGATGCTGAAGCTCCCCTCCTACTCTACCATGGAAGTTCACCCCACCCTCAACCTCCGTCACAACATGACAACAATTGAAATCTCCTGCTACCAACCACGGCCCTTGTATCCCCTCTTGAATTTCTTGTAACTCACTCCATAAGCCAACTTGTTGGAAGGAAAAATTGGAGGCATAGACCAAAGTTACCATAATAATACCTTGACCGTTAATCCTGCATTGCAAATGAATAAACTGGTCACCCATTTTGATTACCTGCACATCCACTTTATTCACATTGTACCAGCATAACACCCTCCCATTATAATGAAAAGCATGGTTGGAGATGTAACTCCATTGTGGCCCCAAAAATTCTAACTCTTTACGATTTGCTGTGGCTTTTATTTTAGTCTCTAGAAGTCCTACCAATATAGGCTGAGTATCCGCTACGAGCTGCTTAACCATCAGCTTCTTTAAGGGGTCATTCAAACCCCTCGTATTACAAACGAGAAACGTCATATTAAAAAAGACACTCCGAGGACATCACCCCTTTGTGCTTTTTCTTCTTTGCGTTCTTCTTAACAATAGTCTTCTTAACCATCCCACCCGAATTCTGAGAGAGCTTCCTCGCCTCCATTATTGACCCATCCTCTGTCCCATTACTCAAGTTGGGTTCAGCTAAAGCTGGAGTTGCCTCACCTAGGGACTGATTGACCTCCACCATCATTGATCTAGAAACTCTATTATCCAACTCCACATTCGTAGGGTGAGACGACAGAATTCGAAGAGTAAGACAGTTGCTAGAAAGAGTCTTCGGATCACCCTGGGACTCTACTCCTTCACTGCGCCAATCTGCTCCTTCCTGAAGGGTTATATTGTCAGACTCAGCTGAGCTGTGCTTGGGTAAGGGCTTGTGTTGCTCCATGTCATCCTCTCCGGCCATCACATCCTTGCAAACCTATCCAGAACCGAGGTCCACCCTCTCCTCAGGTAGCAACACCTCTAAACCCCCATCTTGGCAATGACACCCCTATTCTACCAGTCGCTGCCCCTATCTACTACTGTTTACATTCACCAACTCATCATACCACTTTGTCTGAAACACTCTTCCCATAGCCACCCACTTCTTGCCTACCACATTAGGCTTTTAAGGATATGATACCGAAATACAATCACACAATAGCTCCCCATTCTCTCCAAGTCTTTTAATAGACAAAGTATCAGGCAACACTGCATTCTTAGGAACTTCTATACAGATTTTGGCATATCCAATCCTATCCATAGTAGCTGTCTGAGCATCCATACAAAGGGATTTACCTAGACCACTAGCAAGATGACTCAATCCTTTCACCGTCCAATACTCCATCGATAAACCATGGAACTGAACCCATAAAGGTATGACTTCAATGGAGCCCCTGTCTAAACCTAATCCTAGCCTCCACTGTTGTAAAAACAGAGGTAGGGACCTAATTCCAAGATCTCCCCAATGTTAGAATTTGAAGAGAACTTGAACAAAATTGACCATCCTCCATGAGCATTGCCTTCTCAAATCCACGGTTTCCCCACTTACCTCTTACCCACGCGTTAACCACTGGAAGCGCTACTCGTTTGGACCAGAAGAATCCCACCAGCGCATGAGACCAAGCGCGAGCTCCCGCCTGCAGCAACTCCACCGGAGGGGACACTACTCCGTCCTGAAGGACATTCGAGTAATATTGGAGTTTACTGGAATGCTTTGGAGGTCCGACCTTGTCACGCCATGCTCTGCCCCCAACCTACTTTTGTGCGCTTTTCTCCCTGCTCTCTCGTACGATTAACCCCTGTGGGCTACCAGAAACCGCCATCATCGACAAAGGAGGGAAGGGCCCTAGCGACATAGACGGTTCACCCATGTCGAGGGTGGCCGTCTACGGTCAGGGAAAGGACCCTGGAAAGGACTGACCTGCCCTGCTCTTTGGTCAGATCTGTAGGCTTACAAAGGAAAAGAAGGGGTAGAAAGGTAAAAGCGAAAATAAGCAGGAAAAGAAATGAAGAGAGAAGGATTCAAAGAAAAGAGAGTAAATAAAAACAAAAAACCCAAGCCAACGAACATGTTGAAGCATTCATTTTCTACTGACATTAAATATAAAATAAGTATTTGTTTTAACTATTGTTGGGTTTTAAATATATTAGTGACTCCTTTTTTCTTTGATAATAATATTACTGACTAATTGCTTTTTAGAACCAAACTATCCCTTCCTGTTTTATGTTCATGGAATCTACATACAATGCGTGGATTCTACATGCAAAAGTAAGCCTCATAAAACTTTTTTTAATATATAAATTTTAAAGAGATAATGCCTTAACTTTCAATGAGAGCAAAGAGCCTTATATAGAAACTTGTAAAAAACCCTACTTCCTAAAATATTTACAAAAAAATTACCATAAATATTACAAAATATATTATTGTCTAATACTCTCCCTAAAGTTGGAGCATGTAGATCATGAATGCCCAACTTGTCAAGCAATACTTGAATTGTTGTCAACCCAATGCCTTTGTAAATATAACTGCAAGTTGGTTTTGAGAATGCACAAATGTTGTACTAATGTTGCTAGCAAGGAGTCGCTCTCAAACAAAATAGCAATCCATCTCAATATGTTTGGTTCGCTCATAAAAAACTGGGTTAGAAGTTATATACAAGGCTACCTAGTTACCACAAAATAATCTCATAAGCTGAGAATGAAATACTTCAAGTGAAGTAAGAAATGATTTCAACCAAACAAGTTCACAAGTGGCAATTGCCATTGAGTGGTATTCAGCCTCTGTTGAAGAACAAAAGATGGTAGGTTGCTTCTTGGTCTTCCACAGGATAGGGGAATCCCCAAGCATGACAAAATAACTAATGACAGATCGACGTGTAAGAGGACAAATACCTCAATATGCATCATAATAACTATAAAGTTGCAAATCATCGTCAACACAAAGAAGGATACCTTTACTAGGGGAACCCTTAATATATTAGAGAAGTTGAACAATAACATCCATGTGATCTTGGCGATGTGACTGAAGAAACTGATATAAAGTATGTACAGAATAACAAATTTTTGACCGAGTGAGAGTAAGATATACTAGACAACCCAGCAATCGTCAATAATGGCTAGGATTAGTAATGAAAGTACTTTGCGAAGAAGTAAGATTATGATGTTGGTCTATAGGAAATGGTGCAAGATTAGCACTTGTTAAACTAGCCTCACTAAGAATATCCAAGGCATACTTACGTTAAGATAAAAATAGACCGTCTTGGCTGCAAGCAACTTCAATACCAAGAAAATATTTCAATGGACTCAAATCTTTAATCTTGAAACAAGTACTCAGATATGTCTTGAAGGCAATATAGGTGGTTGAATTATTACCAGCAATAATGAGATCATCAACGTAAACTAAGACGAAAAGAAAATTGCCACCTTTCTTGTAAGTGAAAAGAGTATGATCAGCTTAGGACTGAATAAATCCATATTGACACGACACTAATGACAACTTAGTGAACCAATTATGAGGAGATTGCTTTAGGCTATAAAGTGACTTTCGAAGATGACATACTTTGTCAAGATGGGTTGCTAAAAACCCTTGGGGTAGTCTTATGTAGAGTTCTTCTTCGAGATCACCATAAAGAAATGCATTGTTAACATCAAACTGATGCAACTCCCAACCTTTTATAACACCTAATGCAAGAAAAATATGCACACTAACCATTTTAGCAACAAGAGCAAAAGTCTCATCATAATCTAAACCCTCCACCTGATTGTTTCCATACACTACAAGGCGAGCTTTCAAGCATTTAATTGTACCATCTGAGTTGTACTTGATCTTGTAGACCCACTTATTACCAATGACCTTGTTAAGAGGGAGATTACGTTCCAAAGCCTCAATGTCTTGACGCATAGCCTTGCGCCAACCAAGATGTTTCATAGCTTCAAAAAAGGAAGTAGGTTCCTTATTTGTTGAAATTTATGCAAGAAAACTAGCATGTGCAGAAGAGAATCGATCATAATTGGCATAATTAACCAAAGGATACAAGGAACCTATGGTATCAGACGAAGGCGTATGTACTGAAATAGGACTAAGGCAACAAACAATATGAGTGAGACAAATATAATCTTTGAGATATGATGGCAGCCTTCTATCACGTTGTGGGCCCATTTCAACATCAACTATTGGTTTTGCGGAAGACATGGCAAAGTCATTATTGTCTAAAAGAGAAGGTGGTGTAGGAGAAGAACCTATAGGACTACTATCATCAGCCATGTGTGAAGAATGAACTGGTAGTAGAGAGGTAGTTATATCCTGCAAAGTGATTGGGGGTGAAGGCAAAGTAGAATCTCCCTCTGTCGATGAAGATTCATCTATGTACCAAGTATCAGTATCAATGTGAGCACGACCAACATCTTGTGCAACAATGTCACAAACAGTTATAGCAGGAATTAGGAATGGAAACTTTAATTCAAAAAATATCACATCACGAGACACAAACAATTGTTTTGTCTCCAAATGATACACTTTCTGTCCTTTCTTTCCATGAGGATAACCCAAGAAAAAGACATTGGTGACTCCTCGGGGCAAACTTGTCTTTATTCTGAGGTTGGTGATGTGCATAACATAAACATCCAAACACGCAAAGGTGAGAATAAAGAGGTGGGGATGAAAATAATTTCTTGTATGGAGTCTTACCACCAAGCGTCAAGGATAGGGTACGATTGATCAAGTGAGTAGCAGCAAGTACATATTCAGCCCCAAAATTCAATTGGCAAGTTAGCTTGAAACCTCAGTGCTCTAGCAATATCTAAAATAAATCGATGTTTACATTCCACACGACTATTTTGTTGAGGTGTATCAACTAAACTAGTCTACTGTAAAATTCCGTGGCCAACATAAGAAGCATTGGCCGAAAACAAAATTCAGCACCATTATCGTTGGGAATAATCTTGACAAATTTACCAAACTAAGTCTTGGTCATAGTAAAAAAATCACAAAGTATAATAATTTTATCAGACATTAAATAAACCCACACACCTCGACTACAATCATCAACAATGCTCAAAAAATAATGTGCACTAGTTAAAGTTGTTGTCCGATATGGGCTCCAAATGTCACAATGAATTAACTCAAAATAATCATTAACATAAGAATTACTCACTGGAAAAGGGCTATAAGTATGTTTGGCCCAGAGACAAATATCCCAATTTTTATACTCAAGCTTAGTACCACTAGGAATTCTAAGAATGAGAGATAATATATGATCCGATGGTTGACCAAGTTGCTTATGCCAAATATCACAAGAATTAGCCTTACTTATAGCACAAGTTGTAGCAATTTTCACTGGTTTATTATAGTAGAGCCCATTTTGAAATTCACCTACTCCAATAGATCTTCTCGATGTACAATCTTGTAACACATACAATTTATCAGTGAACAAAGTAATTTGCATCCGAAATCAAACAACCAATTGATATAAGATTGCAAGACAAACTTGGAACATACAAGACATGACAAAGAACAAGTTCATTCAAGAGTACACAAACTTCTTTGACCATAGCGGTTTGAACTCCATCGGGCAATCCAACAGGAGACAAATCAATATCATGGACACTAATAAGTCTACTCATATACCAAGAAGCCCCACTATCAATTAACCAAATCTCACTACTAGGTTGTTTACCATGTGACATTTTCCCACTCTATGAACACGATTTAACCAACGGCAATAAGCGTTGAATTTGATTATAGGTGAGACCAGGAATCCCAATTGGACCAATATTACAAGAGCTCATATCATATGAGGTAGATGGATCAGTTTTACTAATTGCATTACGCTTGCCCATTGTACAAAAAAGGCAACAAAATTAAAAAAAAACAATAGATTCCAGTAGCAATTATACATCTGCAAGCACTACTACACCAATACCACCACAACTAGATATAATAGATAAGAATAAACTAAATTACCTATTAACGTAAAGCAGCAATTGGCATGGGGCTTTGCGATGAATGGCAAATTGAATTTCCCCTTTTTTTATCTTCCTTTGCGAGAAATGTCTTTATGTACACTGAAGACTGAGCCAAACACTACCGCGGCAAAATTACAAGAAAAAATCCTGACATTGAAATATATGAAAAAAACGATATGTTTTTACAAAGTAGAGTTTTGACTCTAATACCTTGATAAAGTTTGAAGAGATAATGCCTTAAATTTCAACGAAAGAAAAGAGTCTTGCTTCCTAAAATACTTATACAATAATTACCATAAATATTACAAAAAATATTATTGCCTAATATTATTTCACCTTCTGATGAAATATTACTCTATGAGCTCAAATATATAAAACATCTTTACTTATCAAATGAATAAGTAAATAAAATTGCATGGAGAGGATGTTGTAAAGTATGGGGGCTAGATAGTGCTAAAGTCTATTTCAACCTCCTTTGAGCTAGTTTTTTTAATAATAGATGACTAGTAAAAAAATATAAACTTCTCGCATAGTTTAAGAAATTTTAGAAAAATTATCTGATCTTTAAAATTTTTCGAAAATTTCTTATAAAATTTAATTTTTCAAAAAAATCTTTTGATTTTAAACTTCAATTAAAAAATAATGAAATATATTATGAACATTAAAAATGTAATAAGTAAATGCCATTAATATGCTAACTTAATTTAACTCTTAAACATGACTATAATTAATTAAATATTGTCTTAAATTATTAATTTATGTCGAATAATTCAATTCAAATCTAAGAATTAAGATGAATCATATGTAAATAATATTTGATTAACCTATATTTGATATCCATGTTATGTGTATTTTGTCATTAATTTTAAACCAAAATCCAAGAGAATAGAATTTTTGAAAAATTAAAAAATATAATGAGTTTTTTTTTGAGAATTTGAAAAATTATAAAATTTTTCTTTTGCAACTTTAAGTTTTTAAAGTCATAGCAGTGATCCAATTCTCTAAAGTTCACCAATCCTAAAATTATTGGTGTGGCTAATAATCTATTAGTATTTGTTAAATGAATTTTATCATTAACTTTGAATTATCTATTTATTAATTGACTTATTTAAAATATATAATTAAAAGTAGTAGATTGCAATTTTACTATTATAAAATAATTACGAACGACTATAATGTAGTTTACAAAAAAAAAAGGATTATAATGTTGATTGTTACAGTCAATACAATCATGTAATTTAGGACATTGTGTATGCTGTAAGATATGCGTAATGACCAGATTGCCATTATAATTTCTGGTATAAAACCCAAAAAATGTGCATAAATTTTAATTACCTTTGATTTTTTGAAGCTGTTGATGTTTGTGAGTTGTGACCGGAAAAGTATTACCTTGAAAGGCTGAAAAGGGGAGCACCGTTATTCACGCAACTGCAAGACTGAAGAAAATATCAGCTTGACTTCCACATGCACACTGTATGTATGTATTCTCTCTAGTTTTCTCCAGACAAGAACAAAAAATCAACATTTAGAGACAGACCCACTTCTTAAATTAAGAACCAGACCATATTCTTACCCCAAATTCTGGTTTTGTTTTGAAAAGAACCAGTCTTTCTTAATTTAGCTTATCAATCGATCCTCAAAACCTAAACCCACCAAAATTTTGCACCTTTTCGCACTCAATTCACTGAAATGGAGCTAAACACGTGGCCTTCAAAAGTTTGGTTAGGGTTTTTGTTGTTCCTGTTGGCTTTTCCATGTTCTTTTGGTAGATTTGTAGTGGAAAAGAACAGTCTGACGGTCTCATCACCTGATAAAATTAAGGGTACTTATGATAGTGCTATTGGCAATTTTGGGATACCTCAATATGGGGGAAGCATGGCGGGTTTTGTGGCATACCCTAAAGAGAACCAGAAGGGTTGTAGAGAGTTTGATGATTTTGGGATTTCGTTCAAGTCGAAGCCAGGAGCTTTACCCACTTTCCTATTGGTCGATCGTGGAGGTATTTGTTCCTTTTCTATTCATTTTATGCTCCTTGTATGATTAAGAGCATGATTCACTAAGTCGCAGGTTTCTTGATATGTCTATCCTGTTGCGTTTGGTTCTATCCCTTTCATACTCTAGTTTGGTACATTGTCAGGATCGAGTCTCTATGGCTTGTACTTTGTGACATCAAAGTTATCCGTATATCAATTTGATAATGCGACGAAGTGTCTGCGTGCTGCCTAAAATTTTGATTTTTTTGAAATTACCTTCTGGGTCATTTGGATTAATTTACATTACTTCCTACGCACTATTGGTTAGTTTTTAAGGGCTTGGAAGGTATCTGTTTGTTGGTTTGGATCAATTTTCTGAATTTTAGTTCATTTTAGTGGGCTTTGAAGATGCAAAGTTGCAATCTCTGGAGATAGATCGTTTTGCTTTGGATCATAATGGATGTAGAGTAATGCAGTTGGATGAAAGTTCTCATTTGTTAGCTGTAGTTATTCATGGGCTATCTTCTTTATTATCGTCTATCAACATGATTTAGTGAATGCAGAAAATTAAATTTTCATTTCGTACAATATTTTGGTTCTATTGTTGTCAGAACATCCTTTTATTATTAATGGTAGAAATCAAGGCCTTGGTTATCAAGGGTTTCGATTGTTTTGGTAATAGAGCTTTTTTTTTTTCTCACGTGGGTTTTTGATAATTTGTTAAAATGTAATCAAATCAGAGTTGGACATACATTTCTACTGAGTTTTTAATATAATACTTTATGTTGCTTGTCAGATTGCTTCTTTGCATTGAAGGTTTGGAATGCGCAGAAGGCTGGAGCTTCTGCTGTTCTTGTTGCTGATGACGTTGAGGAAGCATTAATAACAATGGACCAACCTCAAGAAGATGGTTCATCAGCAAAGTACATTGAGAATATAACAATACCTTCTGCACTGATTGAGAAGAGCTTTGGCGAAAAACTAAAGAAGGAATTAAATAGTGGTGAGATCGTAAATGTGAATCTTGATTGGAGAGAAGCTGTTCCACATCCTGATGATCGTGTGGAGTATGAGTTATGGACCAACAGCAATGATGAATGTGGGGTTAAGTGTGATATGCTGTTGGAATTTGTGAAGGATTTTAGAGGTGCAGCACAGATATTAGAGAAAGGGGGATACACTCAGTTTACACCCCATTATATAACTTGGTACTGCCCCCAGGCTTTTACCTTGAGCCGCCAGTGTAAATCCCAGTGCATAAATCATGGAAGATATTGTGCTCCTGATCCTGAACAAGATTTCAGCAGAGGTTATAATGGGAAGGACGTTGTCATTGAGAATTTAAGGCAACTTTGTGTTTTCAGAGTGGCAAATGAGAGCAAAAAACCTTGGGTCTGGTGGGACTATGTGACTGATTTTCAGATTAGATGTCCCATGAAGGAGAAAAGGTACAACAAGGATTGTGCTGATGGTGTGATCAAATCTCTTGGTAAGTAATTCGTCATTGTATTTATATTCCTAATTGATGCAAGAAAGAATATGCTTTTTTCCAGTCATATTGTTTGTTCTTTCAGCTAATTTGACATCTCCTCAGGACTTGATGATAAGAAGATCGAGAAGTGTATGGGAGATCCAAATGCTGATTCTGAAAATCCTGTATTGAAAGAAGAACAAGATGCTCAGGTAATGTTTGTTTATGTCTATAAAACAGGGTAATGAATGCCAATATGTGGTCATGGAAATTTTCATTGTTGGGTAATTAGTTGATAGCCTACTGATAATGACCTCCATTTAGGTTGGCAAAGGA
>JANZLX010000212.1:34129391-34154182 GCA_025531955.1 Erythroxylum orinocense
AAGTACCCTATTATTAAGTCAGACCAAGTTATTTCCCTATCTTGCAATATTTCCATAGGTGAGGTTAGAACCCCTTATTGTATAGTATTTTGATAGTATTTGAGTCTTTCCTTAGTTGAGTCAGTTTTGACCATATTTTTTCAGGATTTTAAAGCCAAGGAGTATCCAAACTTCGAGGACTCGCCAGCTAAAGAGACTTTCTGGGTTAGAAGGACTCAGTGGAGGGAACTCATTTGGTGTTACTAGAGGGACTTATTCTCACAGGTTATCCTTAAGGCACAGCACATTTTGGCTCCCAGTCAGTGCATCAAAGATTGAAGAAGGCTCCAACGTCAAAGACTCCTTACCCTGAACTTTCTCCATTTGGTAACAGGACCAATCCTCATTTAAGCAGTACAAACTCCGCGAAAGTAGAGTTACCTCAAACGATAATTTGGAGGAGACTTACTTGAATAGTAGCTAGAGAGAGCAGAGAAAACTGACTAAATATTTATCAAGTTATTGGATTGTTATGATAATTATGAAAGCTTTATGCAAAGATATTTCAATCTTTCTTAATTATCACAACAATATGCTGGATTTTTTAATAAGTTTTAATATGTTAATTTATAAGTATTTGTTAAGGACTTATTTCTATTAAGAACCTATCTTTAGAAATTTGGAAAAAAAAAGTTATGGACTTATCTATAGGAGTTATTATGATTAAGTATTTGAGTTACATTAAAAATTTTCATGTGTAAGGAAAAGTATGGCTACGTCAAAACATTGGTTCAATTTTGATCATGGAAATTTGGATGCTGGCCATTTTTTCCATTTTTTTAATATAAAAATAAGATAAATTATTGTAATATTTTATACCTCAGCCATACAGAGGCATCAGAATCAAAATAACATAATTAGAGCAAAAGTAGGTAGTTTGGTTCGTCAGAAACATCATTTGTAAAAGATTATAATTACAGCCAACAAAATTGATTGGAACATAAACCCATGTCAAGATCAGTAAGCTTTGTGCCAGTAGTCACACTATATCCAGTTGGTTGGCAATATGAATCAATCAGAAGATTTCCAGCAATGGTTACTCCTTCCGAAATTCATAAGAGCACCTCTACACTAGCATAAAATAAACCATTGCAGAAAGGCAATGACTTCACTTTGACATATTAATGTACATAAAGAATTATTGAGATCACAGATATGAATGGTCACTTTCATTGTTACTATCCCATTGGTGTCGTCACCTTCAGATCGAGTCCGATATTCATTCCATTGTAAGCCAGGGGAGCATACATCCATAGATCATCTGAGCTTAGCAGCTACACAAGACATGACAAGACAAGAAAAGGAAAACAAGAAATTCTTGAATCAGGCTTCTTTTTTTTTTTCATCTATTTAAATATATAGAACAATTGCGGCAATTGAATATTTTCCAACGGAATACGGATTCGTGCTCTCACCTTAATTTGGAGTTGCAGAAACTTCACGTACTGGACGGCTTCTTCAAGCATTGTGCTGATATCAACCTGGCATACCATGAACCGATCTTCAGAATTTTGCAAAATGAATTTCAGAAATACAGATTGATGAGATGTAAAGCTCATTATCTTATAGATGCTATATATGGCCTACCTTTGTTCCATTAGGGACCAGACTTTGGAGAACTTTCAGCCTTTCATTTATTCTTTCTCTTCTTTTCTGAAGCAACCAAGGAAATGGTAGATGAGAAATTGTCATACAGATTGGTTAAGCAAAATCAAGTTGACTGCTTAACAATTGTGGTTCCGTGGAACTGTAAAAGGAAGTTACCCGTGCATAGAGACTCTGAGGATCAGTTGCTGCCCCTCTACTTGCTCTTGCCTTGCCATTCAAGTTTACAGCAGCATTTCCTTTGGAGCTCAAGCTGGAAGGTGCTCCTCCACTGAGATCCTGAGTGGCAGTTGAGTCATCATCAGAGCAGCAACTGCTATTGGCTGGCCCATTTATTCCAACATTGTTCTCCTCGTCATTGTTTTTGCTTGAGGTTCTTTGGGTATTCTTTGATCGCACGTTCCTCTTGGTCTTTTGAGCCTACATTGTTGAGATATCGATCAAAAATTGTTCCTAAACCACTTCATGTGAAAGTTTAGCCTCAAACAGGAATATAGCATGAAGGAAAATGCACAGGTTAGCTGTACTCACGTTTACATTACTCCGTGGTCTTTTCTTAGAATTCTCAGATGGGTTATGGCCCTTATCTTTGGCAGATGGTTCTGGTGCAGGCAAATCTAAGGACCTTTTCGGCTCCGAATTGTGATCTCGAAGAGCAGCGTCAAGCTGGTTCATCTCCTTCACATTGCCATTGGCCATCTTTTGGATCAAGCAGTCATTGCCTTCTATGAGATATGAGGTACCATGCCTAGCATCCTCCATGAAGAAATCCATTGAGATGGAGGAGTTGTTATCAGCCAGAATTTGGTGGGAATTGCTCAAGTAGCGGCTTTCTTCATTTGATGTGGGAAACAGAATATTACTAGCACCACTATAACTACTATTCCCTTGTGAAAATTGGTACGAATTGTTATCCATGTCCGAAGAATAAAGTGTATCTTCATTCACTACTTTGATATTCTTCGTCGATTCGTGAACAGACCAAAAAGCGGATGGAAAGTCTAATCTTGAACTTGTATCAAGCTGGATGGGAAGAGGGGAATTACCTAGCAATTCTGCAAGGAAATCAGCCTCCTCGGTTGTGTACATTCCACTAAGACAACTCCACTCTCGTTCTGTAATGGCTTCAACGGGCTCCATTTTTGATAGGTTCTCTATTTTGTTTTTCTCTGATAATACCTTTACTCTTAAAAAGCTTGATGGTTTAAAAGAATCATGAGCTGAGAGACATATTTATACTCAACAGCATCGAAGAATGTCAAGAAAAGCATTGACTTCGTTCTGAGTTTTTTGTAACGTATAATGACAAGCCCCTAATGGGGCCACTACAGCTCATCTTGAGGGCCTGGTTTAAGCAAATATGCAATTTAAAATATAACTGCAGTTAAACAACTTGGCTGGCCTCGAAACTCCTTCAACTCAACTAATGGGCACGAGGACAATGATTATGAAATTGTTAGGACAAGTGGACAACATTAGAACCTAACGTAACTGTGTTTTTTAGTTACATTCCAAAGAGAAAGGATCAATAATTGTTTTGGATAGTCCAGAGAGAATGTGAGATTTGGTTAGGTAGAATTGGCAATGAGAATCACATCTGGCAATGGAAAGACGTGGGATGTTATGTTCTTGCCAAATATGATAATAATACAATAGCAAGACTTGTCTCCAAGAGAAGGAAAGATGAGTTCGTTTAAGGATGGCGAGTTTAAAAATGGCAGGAACATGAACACGAGACTTCGTGTACAATCCTCATAACTTACCCGGAAACAGACACTAAATTACTTTACATGATTCTGTCTGAGATTAACATAGCCTATACACAAGTTCTCATTATCTGTAGCGGTTGCATGATACTAGTCTACGCATAATGTGTCCGTTTCACTTCCAAGATGTCTTGTTTTACAGATACCTGAGAATCTTCGGTATATTTCAACATCGATTCTGACAGATCTCTATCATGGATTCAGGACGATGAGACGAGTAACAGAATTGGTTTTTCTGGATTGTATGTTTCACATTCCATCAGGACACTTAATGTCTCTGCTTGCAACTACAACTTAGCACAAATTTTGTCCCGAACATCAACGGGAGTACGTTGAACTCGGAAGAATTCAGGATTGCTTGGAAAAATGCAGATGTATCGAGATTTGTTCTCATTGAAGAAATAGAAGAATATTATGTGTCAGTGAGTGTCAAGGTGAGCTAATTAATAATCTGTGGAATTTATCTTGTCTTGTTTTAATGTTCCCGCCAAAAACCAGCCATTGTCATCAACCCCAGTCCAGATGAGCTTGATTTCTGCATTAAATGACTTGACTAAGCTCATTAATTAACCATATTTATAGATCTAGCCTACTTGACTTTCAGGTTTCTTCCTAAGCGTTGATCTTTAGTAGATTTTGAACATTTACTTTGCTTACAAACCCTACAGTAAAATCTCTATAAACTATACCTTCTATTATACAACGATCCCTATATAATTTCGTGGTCCTATTCAAATCATAAATTAATATTTTGTTGAAATTACAAATATGTTAATAGTTATGATGTTTTCTGAAAAAAATTATTCGTATCATATTTATTTTTATTTATTTAAATTTAATTGATTATATTAATAAAATAAAATGAATTTTTTGTTAAGTAAGTACAAATTTATTGAATTCTGAACATGCTCCAAAATTTAAAACTATTAAGCAATCAATAAATTAATTAAATTTACATTATCTTCGATATTAATGCTTTATAATGTTACGATATATATTTAAAGAGTCATCATAGAGAAAACCCTAATACAAAATGAATACTGCGTGAGCTGTAAGACACATGAGAATACTATAATAAAGACGATGTACAAAACCCTAATTTCAACACATTCAATGTACTACAGTGAACACGCTATATTTAGCTCTTAACTATACAGCACAACCATAACTTTGCAGAAACAGAGTCGTTCCTTGTTAAACCTGTAATTTCCTAGCTGAGATTTCGGCGTTTTGTACGCTTCATCCGAGCATTCAATGGAGGAAAAATCAAAGGAAGTTCAAGTGCTGATTTTATTCTCATTATTTTCCAAACTGCTATGAAATTTGACGCCGGCCATTGCACGATCTCTTGTAGGCTGGTGGATTAAGAGTTCTTAATATAATGAGCCATTTCATATACGCACACACACAGAAAAAGAAAGAGAGAAAAACAGCTTTCTTGAGGAATAAAATCTTTGCAATATCATAGAATAGCAAACCTTTTGTGATCAGATTTTGTTCTTCTCCTTAAATTTTTATATCAATGTAATTAAGAACTGAAATATGACCAGTTAATATTTTTTTGGCCTTCGAAGGAGTTGTATTTTTTTTGGCCTGCACGACCCTCTTGGAGTTTTAATGGAACATTTTGTTTTAGCTGGCAACACTATATGAAGAAATCAATAGAATGATTGTGAAAATTTTCTGTGTCTTTCATTCATCTGATGCAAACCCATATATACACGTAAATACAAAAGATAGAAAAAATCTCTCCTAAACTTCAGCACCTAATCTCCTAATAAAAGGGAAACAGATATTTACATTAATTACAATACATATCTATAAAATAATTCCTAATACCTCCCCTCAAGTTGGTACATGAAGATCTCGAATGCCCAACTTGCAAAGGAGAGAACGGAACGATGCCTGACCAAGGGCCTTTGTAAATATATCCGCAAGCTGAGATGTTGTTGGAACATAGGTAGGACTCACATTGCCGTTGAGAATTTCATCTCGAACGAAATGACAATCCACCTCGATATGTTTGGTGCGCTCATGAAAGACCGGATTGTGAGAGATATGGAGAGCGGCTTGACTATCACAAGCAAGCGTCATTGAGTGCGGATGAGATACTCCAAGGCTAGCTAACAACCCCTTCAGCCATTTAAGCTCACATGTCGTCACTGCCATTGATCTATATTCCGCTTCGGCAGAGGATCGAGAAACCGTGTGTTGCTTCTTTGTCTTCCAAGATATCGAAGAAGTGCCCAAGAAAATCAACCATCTTGTGAGTGATCTTCTTGGCAACGGACATCCAGCCCAATCCGCATCGCACCAACCGTGTAACCGCATATCACTCTTACTGCTCAAAAATATCCCTTGACCCGGATTCCCTTTCAAGAATCGAACAACTCGAAGCGCTGCATTCCAATGATCAATGCGTGGTTGCTGCATAAATTGAGATAAAACATGAACACTATATGCAAGCTCCGGTCTTGTGAAGCATAGATAAATCAACCGTCCATGAAGAAATCAATAGAATGATTGTGGGAATTTTCTGTGTCTTTCATTCATCTGATGCAAACCCATATATACACGGTAATACAAAAGATAGAAAAAATCTCTCCTAAACTTTAGCACCTAATCTCCTAATAAAAGGGAAACAGATATTTACATTAACTACAATATATATCTATAAAATAATTCCTAATACTATCATAACTTGGATGTTGAAATGTAAAATCTCACAAGGTTTAGATTTTTTAAGCCATTCGAATCCGATTCACTTGAAGAGACGGAAAGTAACATGTCACTTGATTCAAGGAAGAGCTAGACCTAAAATTTAAGATTGTAAAGTTATAATTTGTACTAAAATTTCTTTAATTTTATCAAAATTCGTATTTCTTGACAATAAAATTTTAAAAACAATTACATTCTTATTCAATTCAACCTAAGTTTGAGCCTTCAATCTAGCCTAAACATATACAAAATTTCCAACAAAATAAATTTCAATTCTTTTATATTTTTACGATATAATCTTTAATATATCTTTGCAAACATTAGAGTAACTACTTGTACTATTATTCCATTTTATCATAAATTTGAGTCACGAAAATAACTTCTTTGTAAAATGTAAAAGGAAAATTACGTATAATTCATATCTCTCTTTCAACCTTTAGAAAGCGGGGAGTTAAAAAAAAAACTTTTATCTTTGATGAGAGTATTAATAAGGTGAGGCTAGCTGGTAACAATTTATAAATTATGTAGATAGAGGAACACATAATTCTATATTATTGGCTTTCCGGGAATGAGACAATTTGATGCTCTACTCATAGTTGAATAAGCCATAAATGCTTTCCCCTCATCTCGAATTACGTGGGTTACAATTTATATACATGTTGTAATTTTTAATACACATTGAAGCTTAATCATGTCATTTTAATGTTAAATACAGAGATTATGATTCTACCGAAAAGATAACGAGATTAAATATGATGGACAGGTGCATATATTAATTAAGGCCAAGGGGAAGATGATGCATAAAGCAGGATTAGGGTTGCCCTCAATTTATAATAAGATCCATCGATGATCGTGAGTTAATTTATCGTTCTCTTCTTTAATGAATGAAATTAGTTATTAGTTGAAGTAGTGCAGCACTTGATGCAAGTATATTTGTATATGTGGTGCTTTCAATATAATATCATGTAATAATGATAGAAATATTTAATTTCATGTTTGATATTATAGTAAAAAGAAAAGAGTATTTCCTCAAATGCAAGAATAATTATATATTTTCAATTTTCACATGAAATATTATGATTCACACATTTTATTAAATTTTTCACTTATTTATTCACATAATTACTCAATCGATTAAATGAATTTATCAATTTTAACATTCAGAAATATATAAAAAAAGTTATTATAGAATGAATGTTTTAAATGATTGAATAATTTAATATGCAAAACTATCATATCAAGTGAATGTCTCAACTGATAGAGTTACTTAATGAATAAAACTATTATTTAAAGTTAATATTTTATTGATAAAATTATTTAATAAGCAAGACAATATAACCATCACTTTTTCATGAAATTACGAATTTAGGCCTTAGATGGATTATTTTGATATACAAATATAAGATAAACAAAAATTTTCATGAATTTCAATCTACTCCTTTACTCTTATTTTTTTTAGTTATCTTCCCAATTATTGAATATTTTTTCTTTCCTGTTCTTACTTATCTCAAATTTTTATTTGGAGTGAGTGAAAACATATTATAAATTAATTACTTACCAAAAAATATATAGTATATTATAAATTACTGTGTATATTAAAAGTATGTATGTCTGCTCCAGGTAGATTAACAAGACTTTTAATCTTCATTTGTAGGATCTAATCTCAAAGTGAATTTATTACTTCAACGATAATGGAAGAAAATGGTTATATTATATGTACACAATATCGCCATTAATTGCATCCCATTTCATCGTGTGATCATCTTAAGTTAATCCAATAGTATACCATTCATTCAACACAAAATTTTTTTGAAGCATTTAATTTTTTGGTCCAATTTTTAAATTTTTTGTTCAATTTATTTTAATAACTCTTGCTATTAAAAATCGATCAGTTTATTGATTAATCAATCAATTTTTATAAAGTTTTTATAAACTAACATAAATTAATTATTTTTCTTTTAACAATATTTTTTAATTAAACTTTAAATTATTTGATAAGTAAAAACAATAACTTTCAATCATATTTCAAATTCTTTAATTTTATTAAATTTTTAGTCGTTTTTATAATATTCTAATACTAATTGAACCTTTTAAACCTTAAATATCTTATCTTACTGATTTAACTTTCAGTTCGGTTTTTAAAACATTCGACTCATGGGTTTTTTTTTAGCTATAAGTTCATAATATGTGTACAAACCAAAAGAATAATTCAAGTACTGTTCTTATTCCTATTTTCAAATTAATTCCTTCTTCCTTTATTTATTTTTCTAAATGCTGTTTAATTGATTGGAAGTGTACCAAGTTCTAAAAAATGTGGTTTCTTTCATATTTCATACACAAACTTGATTTTTAAGAAACTATATATATCCTCATCAAGCTCAGTTATTAAAATTTTCAAGTTAGCGCGTAAGACTTTGCATACAGCTAACGTCCAAGAAGATGGAAATAAATATTTGTGTACAAATATTGAAAAGGACATTTACAATAAACTACAAATGTTAAAGCGTAGTTTATGATACTATTAAATAATAATGATGAGAATATCTTTAATATCCTATATGCTTGTTTCCGTGTAAGAGTTATGCGACAAGGTCCATCGATTTGCGAATGAATTAAGTATTCAATGAGAAAAACATATGATTTCTTAGTTTTAACCAATGTTTTAAAAACGAATCAGAAGTTAAACTGTTAAGATAAGAGATTTAAGATTTAAAATGTTCAATCGATATTAAACCGTTATAAAAACTTACTAAAATTTGAATAAAAATATCCTTATCCATCAAAGAATTTAAAGTTTAATTAAAAAGGATATTATTAAATGAAAATTCTTATTAATTTATAAAAATTGACCGATTAATTAATAAACTAATATGTTTTTAACAACAAGAATTATTAATGTTAAGTAACCGATTTATCACAACAGCTTAAGCTGTTATGTGAGGCCAACTTAATTGGTTTTATATATTCTCTAATATACCCCCTCAAATGAAAGTCCTTTGGACTTGAAACTTGCACAGGTTCACTCTACCTTGTGCTGAATAATAGGTGGGTGGCAGGATTCGAACTCATGTCCACTTGGTCACAAAGGCTCTGATATCATATTAGAAAGTGTCTAACTCACCCCCAAAAGCTAGCTCAAGAGGGAGAGATTTGCATACTATTATAAACTTTTGAATACCTCTGCAATTATCCGATGTGGAATTCCTGACACACTCCTCTCAATCCAGAGCAGGATTGGACATCTGATGGACATATTGGACAAAGGGACATAACCGAGCACCGCCCCAAACCATCGAGACAAACTAGCTCTGATACCATGTTAAGTGACCGATTTACCACAATAGCTTAAGTTGTTGTGTGAGACCAACTTAATTGATTTTATATATTCTCTAACAATTAAAATAAACCAAACCGAAAAATTATACTGTTCAAAGTTTTTACGGTTCACAGTTGAACCGACTAATCCCATATGAGTTTTTCAATTTTGGTTTTAACAAGAGCCAAAATTACTAATAAAATAAGAAAATCAAATCAATAAAATATTCTACAAAATTTTTGCAATGTAATGCTCATGTATAGTGGTTCTCATTGGCTACGGTGAACCCTAATCAAGTTATACATTTCTTAAATAAAGCCATGTATGATACTTTTAGTTAAATATGGGGAAATGATGAGTATGGTCATTGTTAATGTTCTTCTGTAGATAGTAGATCAATGTTGACTGCATAGGTCATTAATTCGCACAAGAAAAACAATTGATGCATGGCTTCCTCGTGCAAATAAGTATATATTAGAGGACGAGTCATCATTACAAAGTTCTCATTTTAATTAAATGTGCTTAGCCATTATTGGCCAATGTGTTCATACTATTTGTTTTATGTAAATAACATTGTATACAAGATTCCAATGTAGTAAGAGATATCTTACAATTTAATATTGATATAATTTGATTTATAAGATTATTCAATCACTTTAAAATATTACAAATGATAACATTGGCCATTACTTCTTGTAAATGATAGCATAATAATTAGAGATGATATATCATTCTAGATTATAGTTGAACAATTTTCTTGTTAGAAAATCAATTGAGTAATCTAAAGTTCAATATTTTAAAAATCGGATTGAAGTTTAACTGATAAGACAAGGTTTTAAAAGGTTCAACCAATATTAGATCGTTATAAAATCAGTTAAAGATTGAATAAATTAAAAATTTTGAAATATGATTGAAAAAGATTGTTTTTACTTATTGAAAGATTTAAAGTTTAATTAAAAAAGCGATTGTTAAATGAAAATTGATTGATTTGTTTTAGTTTATAGGAACTTATTAATTAATAAAATTAACATATTAATTAATAAATTAAACGATTTTTAACAACAAGAGTTATTAAAATTAATCGCCCCAAAAGTTAAAAACCGAATAAAAAAATAGAGAAATTCAAGAATTTCACAATTGAACCGGCTAAACCAGTTAGTTGAATGAAAACAATTAGTAAGTTGAAAAAGGATTTTTTTCTTTCTTTTCAACAAGTTCATCGGGGAAACTTGAGATCTTCTATTGACTTCAAATGCAATTCCAAGTACAATCTAGTTGCCAAGCCCAACACCACAATTTTATTTTCCGAAACAAGATCTTCTGTCTAGTTTTATGGTGTTTTATTCTGTTCTATGAATCTCAACTATTTATTTATGCGGATCCCATATGGGCTCCGCATAAATAAACGTAAGACTCGTATAGGTGAATGACTGAGATTCATAAGACAGAATAAGATACCATAAAATTAGACAATAGATTTGAACTCTTATTTTTCCCATCAATGCAAAGGATCTTAGTAGCTAAGGTCCGTACTCCTACATTTTCCATTGCTTGCAAGAGTTACTTCTAACTTTATAATACTTATTTTTAGCAATGTTAATAAAAAAGTCTACAACCCATTCTCAATATGTATATCCCATAAAATGGGATGTGGGTTTTGTGACCCTGTACATGCACTGGTTCCTTGTTAAGAATCCAAAATCAAAGCAAAAGAATCAAAGCTTGAGGCATCTAGGCAAAGAATTAGGTTATCCAAGTTCAATACACCAAAGCTTGAGCCATATAAGCAAAGAATCTAGGTCCATAAAAGTTCATTGACCGGTTCATATACATATTCCAAGAAAACACAAAGTCCAAGACATATCTTCTTCCCAATCCAACTGTAAAGGTTGCTAAGCCCATGGCAAGTTTACTAGGGAACTAAGGGTTGAGTTTGAGGCCCCCCTTCTCTTCTCACACAACCTTTACTTGGTCCCAGTTAAAACAGAGCAAGTACTACTTATCCTCTTTATACAATGCATAGTGTTTTCTTCTCTATTTGATGTTTGTTTTAATTAATATAAATTAGTAGAGTTAAAATTGGTAACTTTGTCTCTCCAAATGCCTAAATGAGAGCATTTAAGAAGAAGTCTGAGTACCAAATACAAAAGCAGAAGAAAGGGGTTTGACAAATCTACCTAGGTTCTCTTTCCATTGGACCCGAGTAAGCCATCCTCCTTTACCTTATGTCTTAGGTTTAAGTGGGCCTCTTAAAACATCATGAAAAGGAAACAATGTAACTCTCTGCTTTATCACAACAAACATTGAATCCTTCTTTCATATAGAAGGTAAACATGTAGGTTTTTCATGTAGTTTAATAAATTTTGGAAAAAATTCTTTAATCTTTAGAATTCTTAAAAAAACTTTTGATAATTTTTAATTTTTTATAAAACCTCTTCTCTTAGACTTTGGTTACAAAATAATATAAATATCACACGTAAACAAATCAAATGTCACTAATAAGATAATTCTTAAATCGTATCAAAATTAGTTAAATTTTACTTATTTAATAATTTTAAAAAATTATAACCAATAGTTCAATTTTAGATTAAGAAATAGGTTAAATTGTCATGCAAGTAATATTTAATCGGTCTATGTATGATGTCCATTAATCTATATCATTGCTGAGTTTTAGTATTATTTTTAATCAAAGTTTAAAAGAAAAGTTCTCAAAATTTATAAATTAAAAAATTGTTCGAAAATTTTTAAAGTTATAAAATTTTTAAAGTTTACATGCAAACCTCTTTTTTGAGTTTGAATTGAATAAATTGTTGAATACACATAATAATTTATATTATGTTAGATGACTCAATTGGTGAGCTGACCCAATTGATATTTACATCTCCAACTTATCTTCACTCTCAATTCTTATTTTTCAATTCATCAAAATGAGAAACAACTTTCAAAAGAAAACTTGAACCTAAAACTTTTGAAATGATAAGTACATAAAAGGCAAGTTCTACTAATTAAACCATTCCTTTAATGAGATATCATAACTCTTTATGGTATAAAAATTAGCATTTGCATATCATGTTTGAAAGATCCAATCATTTAAGAATATAAAGAAGGTAAGATCAATAAATGGATTGAAAGTTCCTTGACCTAAAACCTTCAAAACCTACACTCTAAAGCCTAATTCAAACCACAACAACTAATTACACATTGTTTAAGTTTTCAAAAGATTGCTTTACTTACGAGAATCATCGGTCATTATTGTTAAACCGTATCATTACATAACTTACTAGAAATAGTCTTTTTATTAATTAAAAATAAGATTTTGTATTATTAGACCCTTTCAAATTCTACATTTCAACAAAATTTTCATTGAATTGTTGATGATATTTTTGTTTAGTTACTATATAAATCAAGCAGATGATGCTATAAATATATATGGGAGTCAAATATGTAACATTACATGTTCATAAGCTTTTCAATTTTATTTATCAAATCAAACATTCATAATTTATATTTTTTATATTAATAATTAACCAAAAAGTTATAAACGATTTATAAATAATTTTATCATGTCTATTTAATAAACTTTTCTCAAATATGAGTATATATTTTACTTTTTCGTAAAAAGAAATATATCTTTTCTATAATTTAAGAAACTTTAAAAATTTCTAATTTGTTTAGTTCTTGAAAAGACTCTTTTTTAACTTTTTACAAAAACTTTTTTTCTTATATTTCAGTTAAAAATAAAGATAAAATAAAGAAGGTTAAATTTCACTTATATGATAATCCAAGTCAACTTTAAAATTCGATTTGAATTAAATTATACTCAATTTAAAGTAATAATTTAAGATAATTATAATAAATTATTAATTTGAGTCAAATTTAATTATTTCGATTTAAGTGTAAGAGTTGAAATGAATCGTTATATAAATAATATTTAGTTTTTTAAACTTGTGGTCAAACTTAAACCTTAAGGACTTGTTTCATAACCAATAATGAAGAAGACGCATTCTCTAATTTTTGTTTGATTGGTTACTTAGAAAGGATAAAATATGAAATGACAAAACTAAAATAGATTGTAAATATTCTTAAACATTTATTCTTAAAAAAGATGTAGGTATAACCTAAAATTAAATATCAAGAATAACATATATACAATTAATGAAATATTGTAAAAATATTATTGAGGTATCAATTCTCATCATAATATTATTATCAAGATATTTACAGTCTTTAATTTATAAAAATTATTTAATTTTATTTATTGACGCTATATTAAATATAGAATTTTTTAGTTCTTTAAATATATTCTTATAATAAAAAATATTCACAACCATTTAAAATAAATTTGATTAATTATTTATAAAATATTTAATTAATTGTTCACAAAATAAATTATATAATAACTAAATATAAATAATTTTTTTTCTTATTGTCATTCATAATATTTAACATCAAATAATTACATAATTGTTAAACTTATTAATCTCATTATTAGTGATTACATACCAAATTCTTGTAAGTGAGAATTTTATTCTTATTATCGTTATTCCTATTCCTCGTAACTTGCTATTTTACTTCAAAACAACCGCTAAAAACAATTATTCCTAGAGAAAACAACTGGTAATTGGACAACCAAAATTTGGGACGACCTATATTCTATAAATAAATTAAAAAATGTTAAGTATTGTATAGTTCATAACTACTCACGAAAAGTTTCAGTCGTAGTTTTCAGTTTTCAGTTTTTTATTTTTATTTTTTAAATAAAAATAAAAAAATAAAAACAAAAAACTATTTAGTTATTAATATTAATGTAGTTATATTTTTATCACTGATAATAATTATATTTTAGATAAAACTTAAAGATAAATTATTTTTAATTAAATAAATTTATTTAATCTCATATATAATATTTATTAAAAAATTATTAATAAAATTATGTTATTTTAATAAAATAAATAATTTAAAATTAAAATTTTATTTATAAATTAATATTTATTTGAAATATATTTTAATTACTAAATCAAATTTTATTTGAATATTTATATATTTTAAATTAAATTATATATAATTTAATTATAAAATTAAATTATTCATAATTTCTATTAATAATTAAATAATATATATTTAAATCATAATAAATTAGATTATGAAAAAAACAAAAATGGGAAACAAAAAAATCTACTTTTTAGGGTTTTCATAATTTTTGAAAACTATAATAAACTAAAACTAAAAACTCAAATAAATAAGATTTTTTTCTGAATTTAAAAATCGAAACAAAAAACCAAAAATAAAAATAAAAACAAACACCCCAAGAATTATTTATAATTAATGATTAAAAAATTCAACTGATTCGATCGATTTAATTGAAAAAAATCTTGAATTGTTCAATAATTTAATTTTCAATTTTTCGGTTCGATTTACTTTAATAACACTTGTTAAAAATTAAACAGTTAATTAATTAACCAATCAATTTTTAGTAAATTGATAAATTCTTATAAACTAAAATAAATCAATTAATTTTCATTTAATAATTTTTTTCAATTAAAGTTAAAAAATTTTATTGATAAGAACAATATATTTTTTAATTTTATTTATACTTAAGTCTTTTAAACTTGTAAAAATCTTGAATTGTTCAGTAATTTAATTTTTATTTTTTCGGTTTAAATTACTTTAATAACTCTTGTTAAAAATTAAACAGTTAATTAATTAACCAATCAATTTTTAGTAAATTGATAAATTCTTACAAATTAAAATAAATGGATTAATTTTTATTTAATAATCTTTTTTTCAATTAAAATTGAAAATTTTTATTAATAAGAACAACACATTTTTTAATTTTATTTATACTTGAGTCTTTTAAACTTTAAACTTTTTATCCTACCGTTTAATTTTCAGTTTTAAAAATAATTTTTAATTAAACGGGCTATAAATTCAAAATACAGCATTTATTTTTTCCTTTAAGCCTTTTGTTGTTAAATCAAAATAAAAATAACACGGGTAAATAAAGGTTTAAGATATTTTGTGATTACATATAAATTACTTGCTCAAACAAAGGTTTGTGATTACATATAAATTACTTGCTCTTAAGATCATATTAAGAAGATCTTGGATGGATAGATGGGAGGAAAAAAGAAGGATTCGGAGGATTTACGAGTAAGATTTAGATAATTATTGGATTGATATTATTATTATTATCTATGTCGGGGAAATCTAATCTAATCTTGAAAATAGATCTGGTTTTTGTAAACTAATGTTATCAGTCACGTGAACGCACCCAAATTTTAATGTTGTCTCCAAGTACTTGGGAGTTGTGAATCCACTCTCCTAAGTCTTACGTACAATCCCACTGGCCGCAACACTCCAAGAAAATAATGGAGTTGTGGGCTATAAATCATTATTAAATTATCGGCCCATTTCATAAGAATATTTATTGGTCACGGTAGGATTTTATTTTTATATTATATGCAATTTTTGTTTTCTTGTATCGCGTAAGCATGTAAGAAAACAAATTCTCAACTAGTTAAAAGTAAAGTTATGTATTGTTAAACAAACTGAGAATTTTACTAATTTTTGCTTCTCCAATTATTATTTCATATTTATACAAATTGTAATCTTGTATTTTACTTTACTTCTATTTTTAATTAAGAACCAAATTATGGTACATATATATTTTAATATAATAGAAATAATATTAATTTTGATCGATATTTGAGTATCACTTTTCTTTTCATATCAACTCTAACTCTCTATTGCATTCTTTTATATAGAAGAAGGAAAATATTTTTATTTTTCTTTCTCAATTATTTTTACTATTCTATAATAAAAATTTCTATTATATAAATTTACTATTTGATTTCAAAAGTATAATTTTTTTATAATTTTCCTTTTTATTATATATATCGTTTATTAAATTTAAAAATCTAGAAAGACTGACCAGACTTGCGGCAAACTGTTTTTAAGTTGTCTTTGCTAATGTTTGTTAACTAAAATGATTAATTACATGAAACTGTCGAACTGAAGAAAAATTTCTTCCTCGCAATTGACTCTTCAATTCAACTCCAAAACATGAAATTTTTTCTACCGTATTGGAACATTTTGATCCTAGACAAATGTTTATGTGCAGGACAACCAAAGAAATGGAACAGCAGCAAAAAAAGCACCATTAACCAAGAGGCATCCAAGTAAAAGTACAGCAGATGGTCCTCAAAACCAATCACAACCTTACATATCAGTCACTGCTGCTCATCACCTGGCAGCTCTTCCCCAAGACCTCGTTGTGCAATTCTGTAATACAGTATACCCATAGTCGCCATACAAGCCCTGCAGATGATTATATGGAATTTGCATTAGTGAAACAAAACTCATTGTGCTTGCATTGTGTGATCCTTGATAGTCAAGTTAAAAAGGATCTCTATGATATTTAAAGTTCATAACATGGCTGCTATGAAGAGAAAGGTGGAATATGGTAACAAAAGGAAAAGCATAGACATTACATGATTGCTATGAAGAGAAGAATTTTTCTTGGGTCCATCCTTGATGGTCTTTGATGCCTTGAGCGACCTTCTAAGGTTTCATCTGCATTTGATGAATCCTTCCGTGAAGGCGCAGTTACTGGTAAAGTTGGCAGTGCCGTTGACCAGAAAGGAAGCAATGCCCTAAGGAACTTATGGCGAAATGGACCTACACATAAATAAAACCTCATATAGGGCTGAAGAAACAGGCATAATAATCAACTAAATAGACATTCCACTACTTTTTGCCCCTCTGCTCTTATCATTAAACAAGTAAAGTGAATTAATTTGTTCATAATGGCACGTTATTAATCAATATGCTCAGAAGATGTGCAGGAACTATGAGGCAGGACCTATTTGCAAGAGTAACATCATTATGGTCCATTTGCATGAGTATCACTGTTTCCTAGTCTATATAGGTAGATTTCTACTCACCCCTTCTACTGTACTTTTTACGATTTCCATCTTCATCATCTGCATAATAAGATATTTCAGAATTCTGCCTTTCAACATGAAGGCCACCCTTTCTTGTTGTAGCACCAGGCTGGTTTGAATGCCAGAATTGCAAAACAAAATAGCATTACTCAGAAAGACGAGATATTGGCTTACACGAATTTGGAGAATCTTAATAGAGCAACTTAATTGCAGAAGAAAAGAAGGGGATGAAATGCAAGTCTTACACCAGTAGGACTTGAGCTCTTCAAATAATTCCCTCCTGAACTGGGTCCATCAATCTCCACAATATCAGACACTGAGATCTTAGAAGGTCCTGCAGCAGTTCCAGCTGAATATCCATCAGACACTTTTATCTCATCTTTGGTTGCTGAAGAAATGGTAACCAATGGATCTGATGCAAATGCAGGAGGTGGAGTGGGAAATGAGACAGGATGATTTCCAAATAAGTTCTTTTCCAGCCCACTCTGCACAGCAAAAGTAAGGTCTCCATAATCTTACTAAACAACGATTAGGAAGACCAATAATTAAAGCTCCTCTTTCAAGAATCATTTTGGTACCCCGTAACAATGCAAAAATTGCCCCTTGATTTCAAGTATGCAAAACTAAATTATAATTCAAAATGAAGGGCATAATGGTCCAAAATTTCGTAGTGGCAGAATGATACTTCTCCAGAGAAGATGGTCTGCTTTGCATCAAGGAAAAAATTAGAGCATTAGGCTATCAATTAACTAGTTAAGAGAAAGTCTTAAGCGAAATCCATAAATCTCTGTAGAAAAAAAATGTCACATCTCAAACTCTGAGCTCTGCTTTCGGATACTGCTGATACTTTCAAACAACAATAGGCCCCTTCAAGATTTGCTAGATTCACACATTAGCATCAGCATCAGCATCACCACCTCAATCTTCTTTCTTTTGGTTCTCTCTGTGTGTTACCCAGGGAATACAACAAGAGAGAAGGGGAAAGTAGGGAAAGAATGAGGGAGGAAGAGGGGGAGAAGGGGAAGAGAATTACCATCTTTTTCTGGGTCAGGAGTCATGATTTTCAATGAATTCTAGCAAACCTATCCAGGCTGAATAATATTGATATTAAGAAGAACAACTAAATGAACGAGACATATCTCCACTTGAAAAAATAGGGGAATGGTATTTGAGAGGAGTATGACCACCTCAATAAGAAAAACAAACAAGATGATTGCTCAGTTCACAAACCAAGATGAAAAGGCAGGAAAAATGGTGATAACAGTCTCAATATATACAAACTACTCATTGGAACAAAATATTAAGAATAAGGCAATTGTGAACATGCATGTTCCATTTGCATAATTCAATGATTAAATTAAAAATTGACACACTTATTATACCAACCATTACTACAAAATGTTACGAAGGACCAAGAATAAAACCTGCACGATAGCTTCTCTCAATTTTGAATGTAGACGAGATCCTGAGTCTTTAATACTCTTGGGAGGCCATAACTGCAAAGGCACAGCACCTTATGGAAATAAGCTAAGATATCTAGGAAAGCATAACTTCAAACAAATTCTACATAAAGCCACCACAAACTAAAATATGACATCTAATGACAACAAGAAATTACATAAGGGCCGAAATTTTTGAGTGAAGATTCATTTGCTAGAAAGATACATTATGAGCTATTAAAAAATGATGGGACAGAGGTGATAAGACGGAACTCCTAGGCTGCTAAAAACGTCAGGGAAATCCTCAAGTCCATCTGCATTTCAGGAGTAAATAGTTCTTCCTGCTCAAAATTATAAAGTTTAAAGTCTTCTATGAATACACCACAAGGCTCATCAATCTGCTAAACCAAAGAAGAGATGCAAGTTCCGCATAGAATGTCAAAAAGGACACCCCCAAAAAGGTGGACATCACTTATATTTACTTGTCCATCATGCTCATATATATTACTTCTCCTGCATCCCAAAATTTCAGAGGAAGATGCACTAATTTTCTTCACATCATTGAATATGAATAGTCTCCACACCCTATTTTAAAATTATCACTTATAATGAGAAAAAAATGGGTATGCAGGATAATTATTTAAAACATAGATAAATGAAGATGATTCAGAGGTACACTTACTGATATTGAACATGAAGGACACACATAGCCAGCTGGTGCTGTATGTGGAGGAAAGCTTTTGATATGTGAAACCAAGCAGCTCGTATGTATAACATCTATACATAAACCCAGACATGATAATGTAGGTGATTCCACTATTTCAAAGGATCTGAACAAATAACTAATTAACTAAAACACATACGCAAGCAACCCAATCTTGTGGTTTGGGAACCATCTACTTCTTCAAGAATAGCTTGGCAAGAACAACATTTTGGAGGCCAATCATACTCTCCATCTATAACCCATTCAGAATATGTACGAACCTACAGAAAAAGAAAATACACATCCAAGGTCAGCCCTAAAAGAATTTCGTACAAGAACTTTTCCATGTCACACATAAATGTACAGATGATTTCAACATACAACATACAAATATATACTGTCCACTAATCAGGCCTTTCCCTGATTTATGAATTTTACTTTCCCTCTCTGATCTCCCTTTTAGCTATTATTTTTATATTTCCTCTCACATTTGTTATTTTCATAACCATAATACAATACATCAGAAAAATAGCATAAAATTAGGGATAGCACAACTGAAACACTTTCAGTAAGATGATAAAGCTTGGTACATACCACGCAGATTTGATGCTCTGGAAAGCAGATGCACTCCCCACAAACGGGGACCTTGTGCACGAAGCAATATAATTTAGTAGCCTGAAACAAATGAGATATCTAAACATCAATATTCAATAAAATCAATGATAAAATCTCAGAACCCTCAATTACCCATTGATTAAGTCTACCCAACCTAATCAATCGATCAGATTCTAACTCACAAGCAACCATCAAAGTTGACCAGACAAATGCATTTAGCTCTATACATGGATCTCAAACCAAAGGGCTCCATTGATCACGTTCAAATTTTGTAAATTTCATGTAAGCTTATAACACGAAATGAACAAATCAGATCTATAACTAGAATCTCCTCCAACTAATAATCAAGCGAGAGAGAGAGAGAGAGATGATATACCTTACGGCATTTGCAGACCACCATTGCAGACACAATTCAATAAGGTTTGCTCGTAATTGCAATAATTGCAGTCTACAAACTGAGTTAGAACTGAATTTCCTCCAATCCCCCTAGAGCCAGAATCAGAAGAAAGGAAGAAAGAAAACACAGGGAGAAGGGAAGATCTGATATGTGCAACAGTGCAAGTGATTTTTTTTAAAAAAAATTTGGAGCTATGCATATGGATTAGATAAAACAGGGCCCAATAGCTGTATTTGGGCCTTAACAAGGTCCACGAACTATTTGAATTTCAAACAATTGGGCTCAATGGCTGCATTTGGGCCTTAAAAAGGTCCGCGAATTATTTGAATTTCAAACAATTTAAGCGTATCAGTTAGTGATTTTCTAATTCAAATTCAACTTCCCTCTTCTTCTTCTCTTGCTATTTTCGGCGATGACGGCCGTCGTCCCACCTCCTAGCTCGGGCCGCGAGCTGTCTAACCCGCCTGCAGACGGGATCTCAAATCTTCGTTTCTCCAACCACAGCGATCATCTACTCGTGTCTTCTTGGGACAAGGTACCACTACTTTTTCACTTCTACTCTCACTCTCCCCCAGAACCCTAGAAAGCCTCAAGCTTTTAGATTCTCTTTTTGTCTGCAGACTGTTAGATTGTACGATGCGAGCGCTAATTTGTTGCGAGGAGAGTTCATGCACGGTGGTCCCGTGCTTGACTGCTGCTTCCATGATGATTCCTCCGGTTTCAGTGCTAGCGCTGACAATACTGTGCGACGGTCAGTTCTTGTTTTATTAAATTTCCCAAATTTCTGGTGATTCTGAGAGTTTTGTTAAGCCTTGAATATGAAAATGGTTATGATAATTGGAAATGATGCTTCAGGTTGGTTTTTAATCACGGAAAGGAGGATATTTTAGGAAGGCATGATGCTCCAGTTCGTTGCATTGAGTATTCATATGCAGCAGGTGAGTTGGGGTAAGATTTACTTGTCTTATTTTATGCATTTCACTTTTAAAGAATTTTTCTCAATTTTGATTATGATCTCTGAGAATGAATTGAGTTAACCTAGACATCTGTTGGTGGAAACATCGATTGGCATGAGTTAAGAGCAAATTATTGTAGAGAACAGACTGAATAGTTTTAGGATTTTATTTTGTATTGTGATATTTCTCATGCTTATGATTGCAGGGCAAGTTATCACTGGTAGCTGGGACAAGACGCTGAAGTGTTGGGATCCCAGAGGATCCAGTGGACAGGAGCGTACTCTTGTAGGCACATATCCTCAACCTGAGCGTGTTTATTCTTTGTCACTTGTTGGGAATCGTTTAGTTGTAGCTACTGCAGGAAGACATGTCAATGTTTATGATTTGCGGAATATGTCTCAACCTGAACAACGTAGGGAATCTTCATTGAAATATCAAACTAGATGTGTGCGCTGTTATCCCAATGGCACAGGTAATGTCCACATTGTGACGATTTGATAGAACCATGTTGTGAAAGTTATGGTGAAAATGTACTGGTTCTTTTTCTCTTTATGAGAATAGAAAACAAAAGGATGCTTTATACACCGATTAATATGTTGAAGTTTATTTTGTAACTCATCTTTGGGAACTGTATGCAGGATATGCTCTTAGTTCTGTAGAAGGGCGGGTCTCAATGGAATTTTTTGATCTTTCTGAGGCTAGTCAAGCCAAAAAGTAAGCGTTCAACAATCTAGGTTACAATGTACAAATTGGATACTGTTATTCTTGATTAGTTACTGCACTTTCCATCTAAAGTGTTACATTCATTGGTTTATATCTGCCTCTTGTGACGTGTAAACATAATTGTTCAAAAGCAGTGCCAACAGATCTTTTAAATGTTTTAACATTTTCAGCTCACCTAGGGTAACCCTCCAATTTAACTACATCCGTATTTGAATGCAATACCAACCCATCCATTAACTCTAACTAGTCTGCCATTTGAAGGGATCAAAGGATTTTTATGAACACCTTATGAACAAAAGATACAGAACATGCATATAAGATAGTTAACTGCCAAAAGCAGCTTATGTTGACCAAATAATTCTGCTTTCTTGTCCAAAATCAAATAAAAGTCTCTTTACTGAGGAAAACTGGGAATACATTATTGTGCTGAATGATGAATAGCAGTTTTCTTCTTTACTTGTGAATTTAGGAGATTAAAGTGTCTTCTATTAATCCTTTGTGGATTCCCTTTGAATTCATGATATAAAAATGTCATGAGTTCTTCAGGTTCTTGTTCTGCTACCCATCACCTCAGAAAGTGTATAGCCATGATTCATGCCAGGCTTTAGTCATGTAAAAATATGTGCATTTATATTATGGTGACAAGATCTCTTGTTTTCTGATTATTATTTGTTCATGTACTTCTAATAATTTACAGATATGCATTTAAGTGCCATCGAAAATCGGAGGCTGGAAGAGACATTGTCTATCCTGTTAACGCCATCGCTTTTCATCCTGTGTAAGTTTTCACTTGTTATTAATGAATCTCATTTTCAGTAAATGGTTTCTTTCTATATGGGTTTTGGTTCTTCTTGCTGATTCTGGCTTATTCATGCTTAAATTGGTTTTTGGATTTTCTCCTTAATGGTGATCCTAGCACTATTTATACATGAAGTTGGATTACCAATGCATCATATTTACTCAATGACTGAATTGATGCTCAGGTGAAATGAGCCCTCTTTCCATTTACAAATTTTGAGAATCCTTGAAATGTTTTAACTACATATTTAGCTATTTTTAAACATTGCAAGAGCTGTTTCTGTTTATTTGATTTCTGATATAGGAAATGTTAACTGAAGTCCAGTATAAATCCTTACTAGACAGTAAAGGCACGATGAGTTCATTAGAGTCTAGCTGGCTTTGGTTTCTCAACTTACAGGCTTGAATATTCTTGATGTGCTTAAAAGGAAACAATTCCATCTATGTGTGCTTATTCTCCTAAAATTTGACCTGTAGCTATGGTACATTTGCAACTGGAGGTTGTGATGGTTTTGTAAACGTATGGGATGGCAACAACAAAAAGAGATTGTATCAGGTGATTAGTTAAAACTACTTATCTGCAGTTTTAACTTCAACAAAGGCTATTTCTTATTCTTCTTTTAACGTTTGTGTGAATTTTTCCAGTACTCAAAGTACCCGTCCAGCATTGCTGCACTGTCGTTTAGCAGAGACGGTCGTCTGTTGGCTGTGGCGTCAAGTTACACATTTGAGGAGGGGGATAAACCGTAAGGACTTGAGCCATGTATGTTTTCATCTTAGTTGTTTTCCCCTCATGGTGACCCTAATTATTCCACTTGTATATTGCTTGCAGTCATGAGCCAGATGCCATCTTTGTGCGGAGTGTAAATGAAGTTGAAGTGAAGCCAAAACCGAAAGTGTACCCAACCCCTCCTGCATAACAAATTCTTGATCCTCTGTTCTATAATGCTTACATATGCGGTACTTCATGAATGTGTATGGGCTTCATATTCTTGTGAAGCTGGGCAAACTTAAAAGTGAAAGACTGACTTCGTTTCTAGTACGAGACAAATTTATTTATTTCTCATTTGAAGTGATAGTTGATGCCGTGTCTTCGAGTTCCAAGGTCACTCTGTGATTGCTTTAATCAGTTGTACTTATCTCTGGTCATTTTCATTCATTTTTTGCCTTTCTCGGTGTGTTCATTATCCTAATTTTATGCCTCTAATGGAAGAAATCCTCGAGTATTGTAAGGCTGACAATTGTGACATTATCTTGATTATCTTTTTGGCTTTTTTGCTTAGAATCTAAAATTATGAATACTGTAGCAGATTCAGTATCAGATTGAGTTTTGGAACGAAGTTATACTAGTATTGATTAGTATTGAGTACTATTTTAGGTAATTTTTAAAATTTATAAAATAGTTTTTCAAATTTTTAAAATTTATAAAATAGTCTATTAGTATATTGTAGTGTATATTTTATTAGTTTATTATTTACATCAATTTTGTTTTAAAAAATTTTAATAATAAATAATAATAAAAATTAAACTTTATATATATCTTTATTATATTCTAATTATTTATATATATAATTATCTAAATATAATAATTTATTATAAAAAATAAAAATAATTCAAATTTTTGTATTTTATCAAAATTTTGAATTATTTTTAAAATTATTGTTTGTCACGTTTTATTTCATTTTATATTTAATTAATATAATCGTAATTTTAATTTAATATATAAAATTAATTTAATAATTGTTAATAAATATAATTAAATTTAAAATATAT
>JANZLX010000212.1:34154282-34165007 GCA_025531955.1 Erythroxylum orinocense
AATATTTTATTTTTAAGTTTTATTTAATTTATAATTATTATTAGTAATAAAATATTTATTATTATTTTAAAAACTTTTTTTGAAAAAAAGGGAAGAGAATCAGATAAGAGGGAGGGAAAGACTTTAAAAATTTTACAAAAAAAATCTCCCAATTTTTTAAAATTTCTAATATTTAATGATATTTGACTGATATTTTAAATACCAGCCGGTACAGTCAAAACGGACCAACACCGATCGGTATTCAAACCCGATATCAAACTCAAAATACCGGTACTAATTTTGAGCCGGTACCGGCTGGAATGGACCGGAATTCAAAACAGTGGTAGAACCTCCTTCCGACTGCAGTAACTCGCCATTTTTACCAATATAAGACTCCTAAATACGGGCTGTTGAAAACAAGAAATTGCACCGACACATATCAGAGAAGAGAAGGACGTGCTTGTCCATTGCATTACAACAATAACTAATATCCTGTTCTACATGTAAGTTTTAACACAATCCAACCTTGCCAACTTTACACTTTGTATGTAGAGCAACCACCCCACCACCAAGATAAAAGTAGCAACCTTGACATCTAAGTCTATATTCATACTATAATCATGGGATTCCAATGCCTTCTAGTTACCTAAATCCTGAAGGAGCTGCTCTTGGACCAACTGCCGAAGCCCTCATGGCTTTACTTTGAGCAAGCATAGCATCGTAGTCCTGTATATCAAAAGGGTCAATCCCAATATGCAGAGAGCTCCATAGTTTAATACATAATTAAAGATATGATGACTGCATTTACCCGCTTCTCAAATGCAATATCACTGGAGTCAATAATCTTGTCTGCAAGACCATAGTCGATGGCTCCTTGGGCACTGAAATACTTGGGTCGCTGGATGTCTTGACTAATTTCTTCTTTTGATTTTCCCGTTCCTTTGGCCAATAGATCAATGTAATACTCGGCATTTGCATCCAGTTCCTTGGCCTGATAAAAGGTTCATTATCAGACAAGAAAACCGAAAACTATAGACAGAGATAGAGGCAGAAAGAGCAAACCTTGATCCACATATCAATCACAGGTCCACTTGATTTATTGACTTTAGGAAGGTAAAGTTTTGCTGCAATATAAAAACATGTTGGCAAATATGTCAATAATTTCATATTTGTATAATAATCATAAATTCCACCAATGGGATTAATCAATATCTATAATACTCTTGGATTGAAAGGTTCTTTAATATAATTTCACACCGTCCATGACCAAGTTGTTTGATTCTCATACCATGCTGGCTTACAACTGAGACATCAGCTTATAATTTGTTTTTATTTGAGTGATTTTCTTATATGATTAAATGATCATATTTTTCTAAATCATAGGCTCTGAAGTTTGAAATATTATGTTGTGACTATTTCTAAAATTTACTCCAAAATTGTCGGCCATCCAGCTGCAAACTTGTTCTAATAAATGAAAGCAAATTAAATTCATGAAAAAATTAAAGGGCGTACAAGGAGAAACACCGCCGTTCTATTACTTGCTAAAATGCAACACGATCCAGTAAATCAATTCTAATCTTTATTACTTGCTAAAATGCAACACGATCCAGTAAATCAATTGTAATCTTACGAAGTTTAAAGGAAAGAAAAGTGATCATACTAGATGAGTTTGGCTGCAGAGCACGATAGCCCTTTTCTCCAAGAGATAGAAGCATTGCTGCTTGACCAAATGCCATGCCACAATTTACAGTGTAGATCGTTGATTTGCAGTACTTCAGAAAATAAAAAAGATATCCTTAGGACAGGCTTAAGCAATTAAGCAATTCCATTTAAGTATGAACAGAAAAGAAAATATCTACACTCCTCTCCTTTGCAAATGAACAAATGTCTTATATAGTGCATGACAACAAAGTCTAGATCAAATTAAAACAAAATTACGTTGCACAAAATAACGCAGATATAGTAATGCAAATGCAGAGTCGGGAATAGAACAGGGTACAGAGAAATGTATAAAGCATGAAGCATGACCCAGAGGGTCAAATGTACAAGCTCAAAGCCAGAGTCGCAGATAGATTGCGCTGAACTTTGATTAAGCTGGCTGCATGACATAATATGGAGTACTGACAAGGAAAAGAGCAGCATGACTGCAGCAGTTTTTAACTAAGATCAGACTTATATTGCTACAAAAAGGAATCATAGAACTGAAAAATAGATTGAAGTAATTTTACAAAAGCTAAGGTGCAACTATTGAACCTAAGAATAACACCATTTAAGTTTACTTTGGGACATCTACAATAAACCTTTTGGTGCTGGTATAGAGGGACAACTGAATCAAATTGTGGAAGAAATAAAGGGATATGGGAGACTTAAAAATGAACTTGATTTGCCATTGACAAACAGTACTTATCACCATAAAAAAAGCAAAGTATAAAGAAGAAATCAACTCAGAGCTAGACTAGTTAAGCTAGTATTAATGGAATAACAAAAGGCAACATTATCAGACAAATGGAAGCAAAAATGCTACTCCAGAAAATAATTATCAACCTTATAAAATTTAGTGCAAGAAAGTAGAAGCTGCATACATATAATAATACTTACACCCATAGCGTCGGCGATGGCAAATGCCTCAGATTCAGATCCAACAGTCTCCATCTTCTCATTCTATAATAATAATTATAAATAAAAAACACAGAAACAGGCCCAAACATATAAGTGAATGTGGATGAGAACACACAAACAAAGCATTGCACCAAAAGAAAGAAGGAAATTAGAATAAATGCAGCTCCAACCTGTGTCCCAGAAGAATTTATATACAAGTATACAGGTTTTGAAGAGTCCTCATAATCCAAATACATAAATTGAGCCACGAGTAGTTCAGTAACGGCTGGCACAATCTGTAAGAATTCACAGTCAATAATAAACCATTACAAGTTGGATAGAAAAAAGATGGCTAAAAGTGTCAAATCAATGGCTTAATTAAATCAGGGAATAGCTGTAATACTCACAGGCATTCCTAGATAGCATATGCGGGCATCCAAGAGCAAAGAAGGCAAATCAGGAGGAGCAGATCTTGGTCTTCCATATCCTCTTCCTCCTCCTCGATACATGCTTACACTCATACTGTATTTTGCAGGACTCTTATTGTTCATGCTTGACAATGTATACATCCCTCCATAATCCAAATAGTTCCTTCTAGCTGAGATACTTTCCTGTCAAAATAAAGGACAGTATCAATGAATGATTATGCAGACTAAGATTGATATCCTATAAATATATCAATCTCTAAAAGGTAATAAATAATAATATATCAATCTCTAAAAGGTAATAAATAATACTAATGAATATACAATTTCTAGCTACCAAATCATCACCAAGCTTTATAGATTATTTAAACGAGTTCTCAAAATTGTAGAACCTCTGTAACATGCTCTGCCTGTCTGCGGACTGGATTATCTTCAGTCATGAACATGTCCAGTTGTGAAGGAGTCAGACCATAAAGATATCGAGGTACATTTTTGTAGTTTTCCATCACTGAAAACACAGATACAAAGAAAAACGAATTAGTCTACCACCCTTGCTGAATGAAAAGCGATACCAAGGTTCTGGAAGCATAACAAGTTAGACAAGAGACGCTTCATTACACACAACTACAGAAATAAAGGTGAATAAAAAAGCATAGGATGTGCAGTGCAGTTTAGGAATAATCTTATAACAAAAGAACTCCCTTCAGTGCGCTTAACAAAGTAATTTCACCTTGCAGCACATAATACCTAAAGCCTGCAAAAAATATTCTCCTTATCCAAGAAAGACGAAAAAGAAAAAGAAAATCCTTCTCTGAATCATCAAATAATCCATCGGAATCATCAGTCTGGAAACAAATTCACCCAGACTCAGCATCTAAATGTTGCGCCAAACCCAATGTAACTTAAAATTTAAAACTTGTTCCTCTCAGGTCCACCAAATTCGGAACCTAACAAACAACAAATACTTACTCTTAACTCTTAACATAAACCCCAAAACAATCACAAAAAGAAAATTTCTAAAACAGTTTCCACATCCAAAAACCAATCAAGGAAGCAAATAAATTCGAGGACAGAGCACATAGGCACTGCGTAAAAGTATGATATGACACAGAGACATACATCCATCCTTGAGATTCTCTTGTCTGAACTGCTTGGGAATATGGTCCAGAGACTTTCCAGAAGCAGAAGGAGACTTGTAGCTGTACCATATCCTTTGAAATCCGGGCAGCTTTATCCGATTGGTGAAGGTGGTGGTGGGGAGAAAATAAGACTTCGGGAAGCCAACAGAGAGTGGTTCTGTCGTCGGAGCAGAGACTGGAGAGAGCAGAGAAGTTGCCATCCAAAGAGACTTGTGGAATCTCTTCGCTCTGTGTCGTGTTGTGTGATTGATTTTTCAATGAACTGAACAGACGATAGAGAAGCTTGGGGCTTCGGTGGATTTGGAAAAATACGCAAAACGAGTTGTCGTGTTGGGTTCTTTCCTTCTCGAGCTCTCGGGTTGGGTGATTTATTATTGGGCTTCTCTTCATACAAGTATTGTTACTGTTTGCTCCTAAAGTCAAATCACTTTTGCTTTTCCTTTCTACCTAATGACATTAGAGTCCAGATCAGGTCCGAGTTTACTGGGCCTCAAGCCCTAATTGTGAAATTTTATTATGTGAAAAATTATTAGTGTAATGTATCACTAAATTTAAACTTAATATCCATATTTTGCATAAAATCTCTAAGTCTATGTATTAAGGTCTGGACTATACTTCTTTAAGTATTGTTTGTTTAATCCCTTATTCATAAATACAAGCCCAACAATCATCCTAAAAGATTTAGATTCGATTTGAACAAAAAAAAAGCAAGAAATAACATTTCTAAAACATGAACTAATAATTGTTACTTGCCGAATATCACCGACGGTATGATTTGGATAATAATTTTTCTTAAATTTTTAATCCATTAAAAGCATCTCTTCCTTCTTATCTCTCTCACTCGGTTCAATAATTGATTCTTTTTTTTTTTTTGAGGGGAATCTGACGTTCAATTTTGGTAACTCAATAATTGATTCTTTTGAAAAGTTTTGGTAATCAATATTATTTTAACTACTAATTTCTTCTTGTTCTACATCAACATCTTTAAAAATTTATTGGAGGCAATGTGGTTAAAATAAAACATATGTGAATTGTTTAGCAACAACAACAACAATAAGTTTAGGGATCGTTTGGTTCCACTTTTATTTTTCTGTTGTTGTTTTTAGTTTCTGTTTCTTGTTTTTGGTTTCTGTTTTTTTTTTTTAAAAACGAAAACCTGTTTGATTGAGATTTATACTATAAAAATTGAAAACAAAAACCTGTTTGGTTGAAATTTCTAAAAATAACTGAAAACAAAAACATATTTATTTTTATTATCATGTTTCTATTTTTTTGTAATTATACTATTATGTGTAGTAGTTATAATATAATACATTATATTTTTAAATTAATTAATTATCATTATAGCTAAAATTAAATACATGCAAATCAAATATTATTAAAAATTACACATAAATTGTATATAATAAAATTACACAAATTAAAAATTATATTAAATCGTTCCAATCAATAAAATATATCCATCATAATTATCAAAAAAAATATCCATCGTCCTATAATTCTTGAAAATATAATAGTACTATCATTTATAAAAAGAAACATAAATTATTTAGAAATAATATAATCACTCCACATTTATCTAACACTTTAAAATAAATATGAAACATTACATATTCCACACTTTAAAAAATTGTTTTTTTACATTAACAAAAGGCATGACATCAAGACAATAATAAAAATAAGAATATACGTGTAATTGGCATGAAAGGCACGCTGTTCAACATTGCATTTAATGCATGAACAATGCTTTTTGCAGGAAAGGCCTGTAAAGCATTTAATGTTTCAAGTTTCAATACGTGAAGGCTGAAGGCTTGCAGGAAAGGCATGTAAAGCATTTAATGCATGATCATTTTTTATTATAAAGATGAATCTAGGCTTTTCATTCAATTAAAACGTCGGCAAGAAAGTGGAAGGAGAAAGAATGAGAGCTCTAATGGTGGTTGGTGTGGTGGTGATGAGTTGTTGACGGGGTAGGCTACAGGACAGCAGAGTCTTTCAATGACTGGTACATAACTTATGTGCTTCTATGTGCCATTTTATCATCCAAACCTGTTGCTTCATGTGCCTTCAAGTGCCTGAAAGGTTGTTTCTTCAACTCCAGTTCTCTCCTAGATAGCTTCGGTTTTCAGAGGAAACCAGTTTCCTTTCACATTTATAATTCCTTTTCTTCAATTTATGAGTATTATTGCGGGTCCATTAGTACCTTAAGAGAAGACGAATGCTGGAAATATCAATCCATTTATACTTGCAGTCTTCTTTTTCATTTCCTATACCGAACTCAAGAAGGGTTGAGTGATTTAGGCCTCGTCCTGTTAGGTTTCAGGTACAGTTGAATCTATACATCAAGGGCACAAAATATCATCTGATTAATTTTCTTTCCAATCTGCTATTATCCTGGAGAGTTTTCGGAAATATCTTGCGTTCACATACTTGATTCTTCTTAGCTGCACTGCGTCCTTCTATTTCAATATGAAATAAGTGTTTATGATAAACACCAGCTTTTGTTTTTTGGTAGGATGTAACCCAGAAAATTTGCTGTCAACTACTGCAAGTCGGAACTGAACAGAGCATCTTGGTCGTAACAAATTAACACAGTTTCACAACCACACCGCCGAAACAGAGCATGCAATATAAGGTCATCTAATCACCTATATAACAATAGAAAGCCATATCCACATACCAAAAGAGAAAAGGAAAAGCACAAATACAAGCAGATAGGAATCGCGCACAAACACCAAATATGTGGAAAAATTATAAAGGGCAAAAACTGATCTGGAGTAGAAGAAAACCTGTTGTGAAATATTACAGAAACATATTTTTCTCGTTTTCGTAAACTGATTGTGGTTTTTTTATTTTTTAAAACACTGCAACACAGTAATATCTAACAAACGTGTTTTAATAGAAGGTTTTGTTTTTAATAAAAACTACAACTGAAAACGGCAAAAAAAAAGTGAAAACAAAAAAAAAGTGAAAACAAACGAGCCCTTAATAAATAGTTCAATTAAATTAATACCATCATTTCGACTTGCCATTTAGTCTTCTCTTTCTTAAAGATTTACAAAACAATCAATTCGTTGTTGGTATCCTAATAAGATGGGGTTTTTGATTATTGATGTCCTTCTTTTTAACCCATGCTTTTATAGGTTCAGTTATCAATTTTTGTTTGATAATATAAAATCTACCAACACATCCATATTTATCACAAAAATAACATGTCATGTTATATGGGTAACAATGATGCATAAATGCATTACTTGGACTTCTATTTGTGTATGGATAATGAAGAATCTTTCTTTAGATACTAATAATGTTGAATGTTTTTTTAAGGTAGTGAAATGAGCTCCCATTATTATATGTGTGATACCTATTATAAATAGAGGCTTGATGTATGCTTCTCTGGGGCTTAAATGGGTATAAGTAGGTTTAGATATTATCATAGAAGTTATTTCTATTCTTTCCTTAAGAGTACTGAATTTTATACCTAAGTACAGATCCGTGTATGAAAGCATGAGGTTTGTTTTTTAGGCAGTGCCTAGTGTGCATTTTTTATACATGTGTTTGTTTAGATATAGGTGTATCATGCTCATTTTCTATCTTACGCTATTCACTTTGCATGTGTTCTCCCTCAACAAATGTAGTCTTATCGTTGGATGCATTTCTATAAGTATAACCATTCTCATGCCTATGAATAAAATTCTTTTAAACTCGTAACATACTTTCTAGTTTTTTACTCCCTTTAGCAAATTTGGATAACGAATCATTGAGAAAATTGATATGATTTTTCAATGTCTCATTTTTATGCTTTAATGCGTCTAATGTATGATTTTCATAAATGATCATATTTTTAAATGCTTTAGTGCTATGCAATTCAATTTTTCATCCTTTCTTTTTCATTTATGCATGCATTTGATTGTTTTTAAATTTCCTTGAGTTTGGAATATAATTCTTCTTTTTTTACTCGTGATTTTTAAACATTTGACTAGCTTATCATATGTCAAATCGTTATCATTATCATATGAATAAGTGTTGTATTGTCACATCAAAGCACATATTAGCTATCTCTCCTTCTAAATACTCTTTTTAGATTCAGTTATGTCATCGAAGTCGAGACTTTGTGTGCTTTCTTATAGTTTTTGTCTTCTTCTCCTTTTTATAGTTTTTTCATACTTATTATGTCATTGAGTAAAGGATGTTTTGACTTTAAGGAGCTAGGTTTTCTACATTTAAAATAATAATATTTAAGGATTTACATCTTAAATCCTCTTTACCTTCTATAAATTCCTTTGTTTTGGAGAAATTCTTTCTCTTAAAAAACTTCTTGAATTTCCTAGTGATAATGGTAACATCTTCATCACTTCTATGTGTAGATATCTCCTATTCACTAGATTCCTTCTTTGAGACTTTGAATGCTAAGTCCTTTTTTTGGAAGCATTGTTTTTTTTTTTGTCTCGTAAAGTCTCATTTCATATGTAAGAAGGGATCCAATGAGCTCCTTTAAATGATAATGTTGTTAGGTCTTTGACTTCTTATATAATCATCACTTTAGCTTTACGCATCTTCGAAAGTACTCTCAACTTTCTTACCATTCTAACATTAGTGTTGGTCTTTCCAAGACTCTTAAGATCATTAGTGATATCAATAAATCTAATAATACACTAGATATACTTTCATCTAGCTTCATTTGAAGCAGTTCATTCTAGTGGGTTAATATGCTCACTTTACTATTTAACTTGATTTGTGCCTTCATGTTTAATTTTAATATATGTTAAATTTCATAGCCATTTCACATATAGATTATTAATTTTATTTCTTACTAATATATAAAATAAGATATGCATGGCCCTACTATTCAACAAAGTTAATATTTTATTTTGAGGTTATAATTCTTCCTTTAGTTTGGAGACCTTTTCATTATCTATGATTTTTATAAGTGTAGAGGGGCTATTTGAAGGACATATCGATTAACTCATATTTCTTAATGGTCGACTAATATCTCAAAAATAATCATTATGCCAATAAACAACAAAGTTAAAAGTTTAATATAACTTATGATCAATCAATGTGCATTCAATACACAAAATTTGCTAGTCATTTCACATTAGTCGGCTACTCAACTATATTAGTTAACCATTATGTCCTTTGGAAGGACATTGGTTGACCACATCACCATATTATTCTATCAATGGGTCAAAAAACTCACTTATTACATATTTAAGTTACATTAATTGACAACTAACCTATATTGGTTAACTAATTCCCCAAAAATATGATTTAACAACTTTAAATCCTTAAACTTAAATTTTAAAACCAATTATAATTTTAAAAAAAGTTCCAAAATATCCTTCAAAAGAATATTTGAAAGATTAAAAGGTTTTTTTCTTTAAGAATAAAAGCTTCAATGAAAAGACTTATGTAATGAAGTAGGTTAAAATGTTTATGTATAGTGGGGCTTCAAAATTATCAAATTAACTAAATGAGATTATAATTAACATTACAAAATATAGAATGACCTTGATATGCCTTAATCTTCTTTTATTCTTGACACAATCTTTTCTTCGATAGTTTTAAACTCTAACTTTTACTTATCAACTTCAAGAATTATCGTCTTAAGTTTATGGTTATATCTTATTCTTATATTACTTTTCATCAAAATAATAAAGTCATTAATAATACTTATATTTTATTATCACCAAAACATCAATTGGAATCTCCCTTTATTTAATACAGATTATAATATGTTCTAGAATCCTTCAATAGTTTCAAATCTTTCAAAAATATATTTTCAAATAAGACAACCAATTTTCTTCTTGAAATACTCCATGATTGTGCACCTATATGTATGAGCCGTGCACAACACTTTACTTGGCTTATGGGGGGGCTCTTAGAAATTTTCTTTTGAAATTAACCATTTAAGATAGTATTGATGTCTCTTACATAGAATTAGGTCCCTGGGGATTAGTTCTCAAACCTTTTTTAATCCATTTTTTTTTTGGTTTACTTAACAAACATTGTTTCAAAGAGAAACATATATATATACATATACATATATATATATATATATATATATATATATATAATATCATTGCAGAAATAGTATCTCACGTGATGAGAATTGAAAATGAGTGCTATATGAGTCTATAAATATTTGACTTATACGCATTTTACAACATTTGATAGATGATATAAGTGATATAACACTCTCTTTTAGATATGAAGAATTAGAAGCTCCCCTTGTGTAATAAAAATACCTTGCATATAAAAAAAATTCTTATACATTTTTTATAGAATTATGATCTATATTAAATGGGAGAAAACATCATTCTCGTATGCTTATAATGAGACATATAGCAATGTAAGCTTGTTTCATGTCTTTTTAGTAATAAAGATGCCTATATGAATGACAAGAACATGACATAGTTTTTTTGGTGTGATCATGCAACAAAATTATTGTAACATCCCATCCCCATATTGACGGTTAGGATCTGGACTTTCAGTACTTGTGAGCTTAAAGAGAAATTGAGACAATGTATTTTTCCTACTCATGCATCATGCTAGCATATATGCATATAAATATTGAATGTTTT